>CM031239.1:89394103-89994103 GCA_018340775.1 Taxus wallichiana var. yunnanensis
AAACTTGAAAAAATTCCTCCTACCCATAGGAAGGGTCCAAGGGATCCATTTAGTGTAAATGAGACCCCGATAAGTAAAGCACCTCTTACAAATTCTAATTTTAGCCCAATTTGGGGTTTGGGAAAAGTGGCACACTTTGAGAGGGGTGGGGCCCACCTAACCCATGCTTAGGTGGTCCCACACCTCCTTAAACATGATTAATTAGAAAAAACACCACTAATACAAGTAGGGATCATTAGACCCTTAAAAATGACTTTAAATAAGAGGTTAAAATAATTAGCACAAAAATGAGTCCAAAGAGGCTACAACCCATAGTGCACGTATCAAATTACGAACCATACATAAGGATAACGGTTTTTTCGTATCCAATCAATCAAAACAAATGAAAAATAAGAAAAAAAATCGATCAAACAAAGGGGTGAGGAATAAAACTAGTGGGCACTACACTTTTCTTGTAATTTAAAATTCTACAATTTATTGTGTTATCCCTTCGCCTCCTATTGAAATAAAAAATAATGCATATAATTGTGTTACTTATCTACCTCTTATACATGATAATGTGGAAAATGTTAGCAATTAATCAATTTCTCCTATTGAATATGTTATGAACGTGTCTTACACTTTTACTATTACTAAAAATGATGCACTTGCTTCTTCTATACATCTTACAAATGATTGTATATTATTAGCATCTATGTATATCTAGTTCCTACATGTTATGTTATAATCCTACCTACCACTAGTGCTCTTATATATGAGGAGGATGATGTTCTTATTAATACTATTGATGACAAGAATCAAACCCTTAATGAGTCTCTTCATACTTATTTTATCCCTCCTCAAGAGGTCATATCCTTTATTCATGTCATAGGAGCTTTACAACATAAAGTGCATACCTTTTCGTTATAAATCAAAGCTTATGATGCTTGGATCAACTATAATGTTATATGTTAAATCCAATCATATGCAAGATAATTCATTCTACATTCCCTATAGATTGCATTATTCCTGAGTTTCATTTATTTGATGGGATAATGATACTTATTTGCATCTTAATATCCATAAAATATTATGACCTCCTTCAATATCAATAGGCTCCTACTGGAGTAACTTTCTAATATCCTTATCGGAATTGTTTCACATTGGTTTCATCACCTCCTTAGTGGATCTTTGAGTACATTTTTAGAGATTGGGGAGGCATTCCTCATTCACTTCATTGATAATAAAGTCCCTAAGGTTAATTATGAGTATTTTCCTTCCTTACATCAAGGAAAATCTGAACCAATTTTACATTATATTTTACACTTCAAAGTATGTAAGAAACAATTGATTTACAAACCCAACGATATAGAAACTCAATATGTATTTTTTCATGGCCTTATATATCTTCTTAAGGAGTATTTGTTGTATGATACATGTCATTACTTTGATGATATTTTGCGTTCATGTTCTTTCTTTGGATCAAGAAATTTCTCCTCCGTGACTATATCGGTGACCTCACGTATTGATGATCATATCCCTACTAAACAATCTGATACGAGTGTTATGATTGATTCATCTTCTAATTATAGTCAAGTCAAGGTATTACATCAAGTCAATACTTTCTATCATACTAGTACTAGACCTAATGTACCTATGAGGCCTCCTACTACTCCTAATCAAAAACCACTTCTCTTTGATAAATATTGAGATTGATCACATGATAATTTACTTAGCTTACTAGATAAACACCTAGTCATTTTCAATTTAATGTTCGTTATCATACTCATTAGCTTAAGAAAGAAAAAGGATGATCTTTTTGCAACTATCATGACATCGATGGACATCACAACAATGATTTTTATGCATTAGATCGGAAGCTCACACAAATTGAAGAAACTAGATTTTTTTACACATGCTATACCTTGTTAGGATAATCTTACTCTCCTCATTTGAGACATCAGTTTGTGAAGACCACAATCTCCCACGATACCCCTTTAAGGAAGCAATTGGTTTCTTAATCTCCTAGAAGTGATGTTTCTCAAAGAGGATCCTCTCCTATTCGTTCATCTCAACCTCCTAAGTTTAAATGGGTTGTTAAAGCTAACTATTTTATTTTACAAGATAATCAACTGAAAATAAAAAACACGTGCATTTATATTGCAAGAAAAATCTAATGCACCGCATTAAATAATCAAAGAACATCTCATAATTCGTTAATCATCCTTTGGGGACTAGAGTGACCAGGCATCCATTATTTGGTAATCTCATGCACCACATCAAAATATATTTTCTCGATCATGATAATATACTATTGCAAATCATTATTTTATAATAATTTTAACAAACTATACATATATTGGTCTTAAGCGATGAAACAAGAGTCTAGTGGAGCAAGTCCTTGTTTGGTTTGTTTTTGTGTGGCTTGATTGACTAGTTTTTGTTGTCTTGTGTTGGTTTGTTACACTTTCTTATGTCATGTCACAAAGAGCTCGAATTTTAGTTTTGATTGTTTTCCTATTTTGGGTCCTTATACAAAATCACAAGTTTTGGATGAAACTACTATAAATGGTTTTGTTTGTAATTAACAGTTTCATTCCTCTTTTTGTCCATTATGACCATTGGAATTTGTTGTTACTATTATTTGATTTTTCCTCTTATGGGTCGGCATTGTATGCCACTAGGTTCAAATTTCAAAGTGAAATAATCCTATATATATTTGCTAAGAGCATTTATCATCTAGTTACTACCTAGCAATCATCTAGCAAGGATCAAAGAACTATCTTAACACATCTCATGAGCATATCACAAGGGGCAGTTAATGATTTTCAAACATTCTTTTTCTGCATACAAGGGTTCAATTGAGGCATATTCTACTATTTAACCACTATTTGTGTTGAGGCAAAAGGGAAAAACATAGGGCAAGGGATCTCATTTACATACACAAATACACTGCGCACTAGGGGAACTACATGGAGTTGGAAATATAGTGCAATGCTTGGTTGGAAACAACTAGGCTTGACCATCGAGGTCAGTCCAAATCAAGCATATAACCTTATTTTTTGTATCTAATGTCTTCTTGAGTTTTGTCCCCTAAGGAAGTTAGGGTTTTTTCAGTACATGTGAGGATGCATGTGTAATAGGAAATCTAAACATACCAACAGGTTATAAACAAAGGTGAAGTGACCCAAAAAACCAAAAGCACACCAAAAATAGGTACGAAACCACCAATTATGTACAAAATTGCAAACTATTTGTTCCTTGTTTGACGATTTAGTCTTGAGGTACACAACTACAATGATCTCCTGACCACCTTCTTGGACTTGCATACAACCCATATCAACTCACAACACCTCTAGATTATCTTCTGAATGAGCTAATTGATTTATCCAACCCTAATTATGCGTCTACTTTTTTATTGGATGTTTGTACTTGCAAACCCTAGTTTCTAAATATGTATGTCAAATGTGTATGACCAGATTATTCATATATTCTTGTAACAATATAATCCTAGATTAGTAATATAACATATTATTAATTTTATGGTGTAATCAATCATATTGTCATTATTTTATTCACATCTCAAATCTCAAGTGATTTCAAAAGTTCAAAATTTATATCCACCATTTGATTACTTTGTTTAATTACTAGTCCCAATTATACCTTATTTTTAAATGAATGTATTAAGAAATCAATTAACAATTCAAGCTGATATAAATGTCTTAAAACTTATCCAACCTCGATCTTAAATTTTACAAATCACATATGCTAATGATTACTTGAGTTGTAACTGTATAAAGTCAGAAATTGCAGATTTCTCTTTATGAAAAATGGATAATTATAGAACTATCACTATACCTCACCTCTACTAACAATTCAAGTTGTAAACCTTCAATTACATCATAAGAATCGATCACACACCTTCCAAAGACTCTTTAAATCCAAATTTGAATTCTTTTATTAACTTCTTAGTCATTGGTTATTGTCCCCTGCATCATGAATGTTCGGTACAAAGTTCTCCTTTGATATGCAACCTTTCGCTCTGAAATTTTGTGAGCCTTTCTATCTTGATGGGACAGAGAAATGTTTAAAAATTGGGCAAATTTCGTTGGGAAATTTCAGATAAATTTGATGCCCTAGTCTACTGGGTGGCCCAAAAATGGTGAATAAATGTTAATTTACACACTTTCACGACCCACAATAAATTATAATGAAATATCAATCATGTGGCCCTTTTTTTAAGAATTGCAGTCACGAGTTTTAGCAAAATTTTAAGAATTCAAATTTTTTATTTGTTGCCCTGGTTTTAAACTCACACATAGCCAGTCCAAAACTTGTGGAAATTGTCCCAAAGACTGAATTCCTTTATTATTTTTAAAACTTAAACATATATTTTTCAAGTCTCTATGTAATTATCCTTACAATAAATTTTTATTTGTATCCCGAGATCCAAAATTGGATCTTATTACACAACAAACTCCCAAATTGATTCCTAATTTGACTTATTCTAGTCCTATAAACCTGTAACATCTCCCTAAAGAATCTCAACTATTATAAAAACTTACAAATAGGATAAATCATATCCAAATTACATCAACTAACTCGTTCACAATTGTAGCTCATGACTTTTTATCCAAAACTACTTACTTATCCATCCTATTTACCCTATCAAGACTATTTACCATAAATTTACTTGTACTACTTTATCCTACACACAAATTGAATTTGAAACAAGGAAGTGGAGGAAAAATTAAATGTAACTAAACTCAAATAACCACCAAGTAACTTGCCATTATTTTCTCATGATGCTTTTGCATCATACTACCAGAAATAAAAAAGAACTACTCATTAATTTTCATTTTGTACCAACTTGTCCATACTTGTACCATGTTTGAGAAGTTCACTTTCAGTCATCCATGTTGAATCTTCAATTGGTTTTCCTTCCATTTGATAAGATACTGAAAGTACTCTTTGTCCCTGGTCTTCTTGATTACCTTCTTGTCCAAAATTGCTTCAGTTGCTTTGGTGTTTCCTTTGGCAACTGTTGCTCCCATGCAATGACCTATTCTTCATCTGATTCAGGATCTTGTACAATTGGTTCTTCACCTTTGTAGGGATATAAATATGCAACATTGAATATAGGAGAGATTCCAACTCCTTTTGGAAGCTCAATTTCATAGGCATTGCTTGAAAACCTTCTCAAAATCTTACAAGGACCAATTTTCTTTGGTTTGAGCTTGTTGTACTCACCTTTAGGAAACCTTTTCTTCCGAGATGAGCAAGAACAAGATCCCCAACATTAAAATTTACCTCTCTCCTTTCTTCCTAAGATGAGCAAGAATAAGATCTCCAACATTAAAATTTACCTCTCTCCTTTTCTGATCTGCTCTTCTTTTATATTTGATAGTGTTTTCCTCAAGATTTTTCTTCACCTGTTCATGCAAATCCAACATTGCACTTGCAAAATCTTCCCCATCAACACTTCTTGTTTCCATTTTCCCCAAATTTCTTAGTTCATAAACACCTCTAGGATGCATGCCATAAAAATTTGAAATGGACTCAAACCTGTACTTCTATTAGGAGAATCATTATATGCAAATTCAGCTTGAGCTAAAACCAAATCCCACTGTTTTGGATGCATACTTACCAAACTTCTCAATATGTTACCAAGGCTTCGTTCACAACTTCTGTCTAACCATCTATTTGTGGATGGTAGGCTGAATTGAAACTTAAATTTGTGCCCAACTTCTTCCATAAAGTCCTCTAAAAATGACCAACAAACTTGGTGTCCCTGTCAGAAACAATGCTTCTAGGAAGCCCATGCAATCTAACAATTTCCTTAAAGAAAAGATTTGCAATGTTAGTAGCATCACTTTTCTTTGTGCATGGAATAAAATGAGCCATCTTGGAAAATCGTGAACAACCACAAAAATTGAATCTTGACCTTTTTGGCTTGTAAGCGAACTAAGTACAAAATCCATACTTACAAAATCCCATGGCCTGCTAGGAATTGGCAATGGCTGATATAAACCAACATTTTGACTGCTTCCCTTGGCATGTTGGCATACTTTACACCTCTCAACAAAATTCTTAACATCATTACTCATACCTGGCCAATAGTAATGAGCACTTAGTTGAGCTAGTGTCTTGTTTTGTCTAAAATGCCCTGCCAAACTGCCACTGTGTTTCTCCTTCACCAAATTTTCTCTCATGGAACTTCTTGGTATGCATAGCTGGCTGCCCTTAAATAGCAATCCTTCTTGAATCATGAAATCCATCCAAGGACTTCTATCATTACCAATAGGATTCATACAAGCCTCATAAGCATCTTTAAAATCAACATCTTCTTTGTACAGAGGTGTATAGCTTTGACAACAAAGTGTCGAGGTGACTCTACTACCCTTGATTTTCTCTATACATTGTGACAAAACATTCATGAGCTAATTCTAGACACATACACTCATTGTACACCGGTCCCAGTAGAAATAGGTTTGATCTTTCCATTATGCAATGTATACTTATATTTCTTTTTCTCTCTCTAGATGTATCCCATTTAACCCTAATTCAAGTTCAAATTACGACTTGTACTCTATTTATTTAATAATCTAAATTAGACACAACTTTGATTGATTTATGTAGTTATTCGTAAAATAATCAAAACATGAGGAGTGAGAGTGCATTACTCTACCTTGTAACTAAATGCATATAGTTTGTCATCTATCACATTTAATATATTTAGAGGATCATCTCTTGCATTTAATGTAATCACCTATGTTGTTTTGGGTCTTTGGGACAAAACTTATTCATATTGCAAATGTGATTTTTTTCCTCTAAGATGTTATCCTTCTTTATGTGATGTAGAGTTTATTTGTTCTTAGTGGTTTAATTGCACTTTTTGACTAGTTTGCTCTTGCTTTGTAAAAAAGTCTTAGCGACGATGATATATCCCTTTTAGAAGTGTCTTCAAGTTTTCCAAAAGGATTTGATGTAATCTCTCTTTTATATTTAATACAAGGAACATTTTATGATTTGAAAATTTGTTTTATACAATATTAATCCTTGACAACACATTTTATTGGTCTTTGGGACAAAACTTATTCATATTGAAAATGTTGTTGTTTTCCTCTAAGATGGTATCCTTCTTTATGTTTAATTGCACTTTTTGAGAGTTTGCTCTTGCTTTGTAAAAAAGTCTTAGCAAGCAATGATGATATATCCCTTCTCGGAAGTGTCTTCAAGCTTTCCAAAAGGATTCGATGTAATCTCTCTTTAATATTTAATACAATGACCATTTTATGATTTGAAAATTTGTTTTATACAATATTAATCCTTGACAACACATTTTATTTTGGAAATGCACTAAACAAAAGGGCCCAATTGTTATTATTTTATTTACATTTGACTCGACGGTTGTCTACCTCTTGTTATAAATGAACTCATCTATAAAAGGTGTTATTTGTAATCCTAATCAGCGTCCTATGATGGGCCACAACGAGTTGCCTAAAACATTAATTAAATACTTTTAATGTGTAGCATTTTTCACAAAGTTTGTTTTCTTAACATTTTTTGTATTTTGTTATTCACAATAAAACAATGCTTCCACCAAAACATTTTTCAACGAATGATTTCAGCCCTACTACCTCCCATTTGGAAAGATTTAACTTGATACCATATAGCCAAGCAATTAACCAAAGTGTACTATTGACGCAAACGAAAATGCTCTCTTTCCCCTTCTTATGTAGATGAATAGCATGAAAATGGTATTCATTCGAATGTCCCTTTTGTGGTTGGAATGATGATTGCACTCAAGCACTTTTTAGCAATCTTTGGACAATTTAGGCTTCTAATAAACCTTTCTTTGGTACCATGTTAAGTCTTCCAAATCGGAATAGAATAAATGATGATGCATCACTAATGGTGTTTCAATCTATAGACTACGATAATTTTGAGACCAAGTGATTTATCGTTGAAATGCATTTGAGGCATGTCTTAATTGATATTGATTATTCTAATTTATAGTCACCCGTCTTCATGTCCCTTCTTTCTCATTTGAAGAGAGAGAGGGGGAGGGGGCTAGGAAGGAAAAGGGGGGAGAGGTGGGGCGAGGGAAGGAGGAAGGGAGAGGGAGAGGGGGAGGGACAAAGTACTTCCTTTTCCATAAATTTCACAAGACCTCCAACTTATGCCATCTAATGCAAGAAAGAACATGATTAGTGTTATTGAGGTTTTTCAATGAACAAGTTATGATTGGGATATATTTGAAGGCTACACAATAGTCATGAAAGAGGTAACACGGTGTCCTCTTATCTACATACCTCATAAGGCCTTCAACTTCTTGCAACGCATTTTTGAGTCGTTGATAGAGGTTAATGACATTGCAAATAAAAAACAACTAATGTTATCGATGATATGAAAACATCAACAATGAAAAAACGATGTTATCAAAAGATGAAAAGACCAACATAAACATTCAATGAAATAAGTTGTGAATAACTCGGATATTTTTGTGCACATTGTCTAGGCATATCTCATACACACCTTTATGTATTCCAACTTTGATGACAATCTAATTGCATTAATCAAAATTTTAATGAAAAAACTGCATCTTTTTAAAGTGAAACTTACGTAATGGTTTATATTTCCTAATAATTGATGGGTTGGTTACCAAAACTAGTGAAAGAATGACATTATCATATTGGTAAGCCAACTTCCTCTTGCTTCTACTCAATATGTTGCAAAATACTTTAATTTGTGATCTATTTTTTTGCCTTTTTAAAACCATGTGAATTGATCTCTCATATTATTTATTTTGTTTTTTTTAATTCAAAGTGGGAGAAACAAAAGAATACACAAAGTATCCTGAAGTACATTTATAGGAGGTTCACAAAATGCAATGTGGTGGTCTTCAAATATATATTCAATCTAAAACCATGAAGAAAATGGGCCGTGCAAGGAAGTCTATATTTGATAATAGTACATAAAAATAGTTTCTAAAAACATTTTAAAAATAAGTGCATGCTTAAGTTCTTGGATCATATAAGGTAATTTGATTGAAAAGGTCTTTCAAAACATTTCCTTCTCTTGAACACAACAAATTATACACAATATGATACAAGAAACAACATGTTTGTGTGCCTCTCTCTAAATTTTCTAAGCCCTTAATACTAGATTTTTGGTGATCTACTTGTGCAGCTGAAAGCATTAGAGAAGAATGCATTAATAAACAATAAGCATTTAGAGAATGCTTACTCGAGAAGGCGTTTATGCTTACACCAAGCAATGACCAATATATAGACAAAAAATGCACCGAGATGCAAAGTGCCACCAATGGCCCACAAAAACTCAGGAAGGCCACCAGTATCAAAGAGTGAAATGTTTATATTCATGCCAAAAATTCCTGTAACAACAACAAAAACACTCATCACAAGAGTCCCAGTTGTCATCATCACACCCATTTGTAGAAGATGGTTTTGCTTGTCATCTAACATCATGTTGATATAGTCCTCGGTATCAACCACATATTCCCCAATCGTATGACATCACAAATAAATGTTAGGTGGTATTTTTGACATTAATAGATGAATATACAACATCAAGTTAAACAAGTAAAAATGTGGGTCAATAACAATGAAATAAAAGTGAGAATAAAGAGAACGGTTCCAAAAAGGGTGGTCAAGCAAAACAAAAAGAAATCATGATAACATTACTTGTATTTAACATCATGATAATTAGGTTGAACCATGCAAGAAGGAAGCATAAGTGCGGTTAAGCTTAGTTATTGAACTTTATCATCACACTAAATTTTAACTAGTAAATATCTTGAATCCATAAATGTAGAAACTATATCTTGCACAATTCAATAGAATAAGCAATATTTTTTTAATGGCTCAACGAGGGTTGATGAGTCCTCACCATACAAAACTTAGACCATCCAAAAGAAATAGATGCTAAGTGTGATTATCAAAATACATATTTAACAGTTTTAGCTTATAAACCTTAAACCAAATCTAGCATTAAAAGCTAGCTACACCATAGGAAGTAATTTCCATATAAGGAATCTTGAACATAATAAAAACAAGAACATCAATCATGCCAGAAATACATAAGCCATAAGACCTATTCAAAAATTAGAGAAAAAAACCTCCACAGTAAGCCGAGCAAGAATGATTTCACAATCGATTCAAGAAACAACCAAGGCCGACACCCAAACCGAAACCTTAAGGAAAGCATGATGCATGAGCACTGGGCTCACAAGCAATCTTGCATCAATCAAAAACACGAGTTTAATAAAGCAATGTTTGTGTTCCTTAGCCCCTACACACAAGGATATACTTGAAAGTTTTTGCGATATTGTAAGCAATGTTCGAGCTCGGAAAATTTGTACAAAATTCTCGTACTTGATCTATGCAAGCCATTTGGCGAGTCTCCATCGAACTTTTGTGCAATCACCCTTTACATAATCTTGTACAACTCCTTGGGAGTTTCGAGTCCTTGTAAAGATTTCAAACTATAGTGAGTTTGTGTACTTCTAAACACCTTGCTTCGTATGCATATGTCTCCGCACACATTCTTCCCTCACAAGTCTTTTTGTTAGAAGTGGAAATTTTTCCTTGTGTGTTCTCACATAGTGATTTTGTGTGCAAGTACTCGAATTTCGTTCATGTGGAACATTCGGTTGTAATAACCATCCCCAAACAATAAGAGAATCTTATGGTTATAAGCTGTTGAAAGTTGTTGAGGATGAAAAAATGCTCCACATAGTGGAAATGGTTCATCTTCTGTGACATTTTCTTGAATCTAGGCTATATCAAAATGCAATGTAGGGGAAAATTGGAGAGTAAATACCTAGACCTATTAAGTGCAAAGTGTTCTCTTAAAATTATACTTTCAATTCTAATGCATCTAGTCAACGATAGGATAACCATCACTAAATGTTAATCTATGTAGCCACAAGCACCTCACTTAATAGTCCAATAAAATTACCTTCCATCCATGTTGACTACCTACCCGATTTCCTAATATGGTAGCCACTCAAACTACATTGCAAGGGTATGTCCTCCCCCCAATGTATGCCACTTGGTATGTATCTCGATACTGGATACATCGGGACTACATGAGGAAATGTCCCCGGTATGCCCAAGTACGTCCCGAACGTACCCATGGCATTTCCGAGCTTTTGTTACATTTTTGCATTGACTTAGTCAAAGGAAACCCTAAAAACTCATAAATTAATAAAAATTCAAACCCTAAACTCCTCTAAAACCTATAAAAGGCACTCAAGCATTACCAAAACACACAAACAATTCATTGTTAGTTTTTGCAAGTGTAAGAGCAAAGTGCCAAAGACGAATTCGAAGGAGGCGGTCATTACAAGGAAGGCAAGTTTGTTTAGAGGCAATCATTGTTTAGAAGCATCACTGTTCAAAGGTTGGGAATATTCTTCTAGAAACTACAGACTTGGATGCCTCCACAACCACTCTTGCCCAACTTTCAATATTTGATGGTGAAGAAGACATTCAAGGGAGTTCACAAGGAGTGGAGAACGGAGCTATTGAAAGTGGGGCTAGTGGGAGTGACATGCAAGAGTTCGATTTTTAAGAAAATCTAGATGATATATTCTAAGATTATTTGTATTCATATTGACATGATATTCATATATCATATGTATTATGCCACATGATTAATGAAAATGTTAAATTTTAAGCATATTGAATGTTTTGAACCTTGATCCTACCATATTTTTAAAGTTTTTATTTTTATGGACTAAAAACGAGTAAAATGTGTGTGCGCGTGCACGTGCGTGGGCATGTGCGTTTTCTATAGATGTACAAAAGTACCCAAACCAAGGGTTTTTGAAATCAGTGTATCCGCGATTCAAACTTGCACAAGTACCCATATCCTAGCAACATAGCACTCGGACAAATACGAATTTAACCATCCAACCAAATTAGTCACCTGAACCTTTATTTAAGAGCTTCATTAGTTATCAAGAAGTAGAACAAGACACAAAAAAATAAAGTACTCCTCATTCTCCACTTTCACAGTAAATGATTACAAGTATTTGGGTCTTGAATTTCATAGTAATCTCAGTTGGGAGGCATGTAGAGCTAAGAGAATACAAGGGGGATGGAAAACTTTATATATGCTCCAAAACAGATGCAGATCAACAGAATTGTGGGATTGGAAAACCAAGTTGACTCTTTTTGGGTTGCTTGTTTCTCTAGTGGTTTTATATGGTTGTGAAGTTTGGAGCAGCAGCACGTCAACAATGAAATGGAGACAAATAGAAAGGTTACAAAAACATTTTATCACAAGTAGCTTCAAAATAAAATCCACGGTTCCTTACGAGATCATTCTTTGAAGTTGGGGCCTTCCCAATGGAGGTGGCAGCTTTGATTTGGCTTTTGGGGTACTTGAAGAAAGTGGAAAGCATAGACGGTCTCCGATGGCCAAGATAGCAGTGGAAGAAAAGTTGAATAGAAGGAAGTGCACTTGGATGAAGCAGAATGAAAAGTGGATGAAGAATTGGGGAATTAGCATGCAAGACTATCCTAACACTAATGGGGATATCAAAAAGTATGTGAGAGAGAGTCAAAACTGCCATGTGGACGAAACAACTGGGAAGAAAAAGAGAATATTATGTCAAGAACTTTAACCCCACATGTGATCATGAGCAAAAGCACTATATGGAGGCGAAAATAAAGTGGAAAGCTAAAATGTTAATTGCCCAACTGAAAACTAGTTCGCATCATCTCAGATGTGAAACAGGAAGATGGACAATGTCGAAAGAGGAATGGTCTGAAAGAGTTTGCGGTTTTGCAGGTCAAGTTCTGTGGAAATGAAATGACATTTCCTAATGGAGTGTGTAGCATATGAGGACATTCAAAGTAGCTATGCTGATTTTTTTAAAACGGAAGCTCTCACAACCTTGTTTGAAGAGGATAAGATTGCAAAAACAGCAGATTACTTGACTAAAATCCATAATAGAAGGCTCAAGATTAGCAAAGAAATAGAGAAAAGCGAAGTTGGA
Source organism: Taxus wallichiana var. yunnanensis (assembly GCA_018340775.1). NCBI lineage: Eukaryota > Viridiplantae > Streptophyta > Pinopsida > Cupressales > Taxaceae > Taxus > Taxus wallichiana. The sequence continues at coordinate 89,407,113 of CM031239.1, forward strand.
GTTTTGGACCGGCTTCTTTGGTGTCTTATTTTGGCTTGTTTTTTGTTTTTCGGGTCCCATGGGATGCTTGGCCTCATTAAAATATTTCAATCATTCATTCATTCCACTTGTTTGGAGAGAACAAAAATGAAAAATCCTATCACCTCATATAATATGATAGTTTTTACCACTCATAATCAAGTAGGAACTAACCCTCAACTAGTCGTGGGAAGTCCTCAAGCCATGCAACCAATAATATTGGAGATAGTTTGGACCAAATAATGGTGACACCATCAGCAATATGTAAGAAATGCTCAACATATAAAACCTTCTCGAGTTGAGAGGTTACAAAGGACATGTTTAAGTTGACCTAAATGTCCTCTATGGTAGCTCTATTGATCACATCTTCTAAGAGAAGAAATTGCGGAGGGGCATCCAAGCGGTGTCTAAATGAAGAGAGGGTTTATATAAGATGCCAATAAATTGAAGAAACAAATTGGTCTTCCAATACTAGCAATTCTTGCACCTAGTGAGACCCAAGAAGACAACCTTCTTCCTAGATTAGGATGCTTAAATATGGGTATACCTCAAAATCTAATATTGAATCAATGACATACTTGAGTCTACAAAGACAAAAATGAGGATGAAAACATTCTCAAGCTGAAGATTCGACAGAAAACCCGACTAGGAAAATAAGCAATTGTCCATTTTCAATGGATCACATTTTAAAGCATGAGAGTTCGAGTCCTCATAATAAACACTTAGTCGACTAACCCTTAAGTAGGGCACTATCAAGGAGGGGTTAAGCCCTAGGTAAGCGTTGAGGGGGCACTTTATTCTTTAGATTTTTATAATTATCTATTCCATATAAATTTAATAAATTTAGTATTATTATATATTTAGGTTTTAATAGCTAAATCAAAACATTTTTGGATAGTTTATTGTTAACACTCTTAAACATATTAAACATTAAAAGGATTGTCATCATTATGATCCATTTGGCAAGAATTGTTAAAAAAAAAGATTTTAAAGATGGGAACTTATTTTTTCTTGCATCAATTTCATTCTCATTTATTTCATACATTTTGGTAACTTTTTTTAGTTATATCTACCATGTTGTTATTTATTTCTTTCTTCCATTTTTTTGCTAAAAAAATTTAAGCATCATATCGATAAGATGTGTATTAATATTTAGTTATATTCTAAAAATAAATAATAAATGTGAGAATATATATATATCTGTGTGTGTGTGTGTGTGAGGAGATAATTGGTTATATGGTATAATATTTTCTTTCATTTCTAATTTATCCTCGTGATTTTTTTAGCAAAAAAATCTAAACATAAAATTAACTTGTGTTCAATTATTTAAGAAAGTTCAAAGAATCCTTTTTAACTTTCATTTTTTGTTGCTAAAACTTCTGCTATATATTTTTTTTAAAAATTCAAAGGTAAACATTAGCTTCTAGTACTGCTGGGCGTGGAAAACCCGTAATTCGACCTTGGGTCGCCCTACACTTCTAACCCTTAAAGAAGGATTTGTTTAATGAATACATTGAAGAGACACATTTTTAAGGGATATCCTAGAAATGTATTTCAAAGGGAAGACACCCAAATATGGAAAGGGAGGTAATATCCCTTGCAAAAATCATGATCGAGAAACAAACTTAAGATTGAGATATGTAAAGCTGTAAACTGATCCCCCAAGTAGGTATAGGCTATTGTGACCTCCGCAAGATCTCCTTGATAAAAAAACTGGAGCCTAAAAAGAGCATCTCTAAGTTATTGAATATCATGACCTTATTTTTATTAGGGTTAAAAGCAAAACTAGCTAGCAAAGCTCACATAAGTGAACAAGGGCATATGACTATAGTTCGGAAAATGGGAGATGACCGAATACTGAAGAGAAGGAGAGGTTTGGTTTTTACTTGTCTTTGATTCCAGATGACAAGAGGAAGTAATTAAAAAACAAAAAGAGGAGAACCCTATGATTATTAGCCTATACTTACTGCTGAAAGCTTGTTGAGAGTACCATCAGTTTGAATAAAATATGCCTCCAAAAGCATTTCAAGCTCTTCAACATCCTGATGTCTCTCATTACCAGTGCCTGTGGTGGTAGAGGTACTACGACCCCCAGAATTTGAAATGCTGGTGCAAATTTCTTGTGAATAAGGAACGTTACTGCAAGAATTTTCTAGAAAATGTTAGAAGGGTGAGTTGAATAAATCAAACCCGGTATGATATTTTGAGATAAAAACACAAAATCAACTCACCTTCCTCCATTATCTGAATTCCCTTTATCAACACCAGGAGAAGATGTCTCATCTGTGAAATTTGAATGGACAGGAGAACCAAGCCCTTCAATCTGTTGCCTCATTAGTTTGTCAGTTAGATACATCTCGTTCATATCCCCATCATCATCCAGTAATTGTTCTAACTCATCTCTCACCTTTAATACACAAAATTAGAAGTGAATCTTCACAATCATTTTAGGCTAAGCATTATACAAACCAAACCACTACAAACCAAAGAATTAGAAAATAATGACCGGTTAAATGACAAGATATACCTAAATTGTAGAGGAGGAACAACAGGATTCATATATTAAAAGTAGAACAAAAGATATAAAAACTGAATGCTTGTGAACAAAGAAGACCTGATCATTGATCACACAAGATATATGCCAGGAAAAATAACAAGTTCTTTCTTCTGTAAGCCAAAGAAATATGATTGCCTCCTCGAATTGAAATAACTGTCAATTATTTAAGCATCATAACACTATAGAACCTGCTAGTATTCACCCATGGAAAATAAGGATAAAATTCTATTAATGTAAATATCAAACTAGTTCATTCTTTGGAGTATGTTTTTAGATTTATTTTTATACTTTACAAGTATTTGTTCATCTTTTCAAATATGTTTTTAGTCAGATTATTAGAATCGGTAATTTTTACCATACCGTGTTGTACAACTTGTTCAGCTGAGATATTTTCACAGGTGGTATATCTGCATGACCTAAATATGGAATGAATATGACAATTTCATAATCGGCTTGCAGTCACTAATCTAAACTTGCATACAGATTGGAAGAGCGGTAACAATTTTTACTGTTCTACGCAATAGGATGGACAAACATATTTTTCTTAGAACTTGATACGGGTATAGATAGGTATGCAATGCTTTTAAGCAGTTCTATAGTTTAGATGAAGGGTACTGGAATTTGAATTATGAGAAAGCAATCGATCAACAATTTGAAAGCTTATTTATTTTGGTTTCCTAGGGTGCTTAGTTTATTCATGGGACTCCTTTAGGTATGGCATTCCTACTACACAAGTATCTCACGGGCTTGTTTTTTTGCAAGACTGGTACAAGAATTCATTGTAACTTGGGCCTGGCTATTTGAGCATCTATTTATTGAGATAAGTGATCTACAGTTACCATCAATGTCAGAACTGATCTTTTCTGTTGACACTCCATAAAATGCCCATTGATCTGCAGCTAAATAATTATTGTGATTAGGTCCTTGTAAACCCTGAATTTTTCAGAGCCTATTTTGTGTCATATTTAAAAAATATGGTCAATCTTGAGTCTGGTTCCCCAAGTCAGTCGTTATTGAGTCCCTTTCAGTTGTACCCAGTCAAGTCCTGTCTGGTCAAGGATTTTTCAAATGCAGGATACTGCATACCATTGCATATCAAAGATCAGTAATGATGGTTTGTAGTTGGATCCTCCAAGTTGAAAACCAGAAACAGCAATTCAGAAGAGTTCCAACATCCAGATTCACAAAATTGAAGGTATAAATTATTTATGATCCAATGTATGCAGATGCTCTGCATTATGTTCTGGTTTTCATTGGATCATTTGGATGGTTTGTAATAACATGTTCACTTCAGATATCTACAATATTCTAGGGGAACTCTCTTTTGAATTTCACAGAAAATGGCTTCAGAAAAGGAACTCTATTGCTACTCTTTTGAGGGTATCTTCTCCTTTCCAATTTTTGTTATATGTTCTAAAGTTTATGGTGAGAAGCTTTCACATAAACCGCCTTTAACTTCAATGTAATTATGTAAGTAGATTTGTATTTTCCATCATTGTAAATTTCCCGCACGTGGTTAAAAGAAGGAAATCTCCCTATGAACATGGGAGGGACTAGGGTTCTACACATTTCCCTAACAAATTTGTCCCTAGTAAATTTTAAGAGTAACAGCCTTGAAGATGGATAAATTAAGTACCATTAAATATCTGATGTATTTGAAGCTTCACACTGACATCAATTATTTTTATTAAAGCTCCACGGGGCTCTCATACTTTTATTCTTTATCTTAAAGTGCTCAGTAAAACTTGTAAAAAAGCTGATAATTTTACTTCTACAACATCATTCTATTGAAGCCACTCAAATGATATTGGTGCCTATTTGGAGTGTTCTCGGGTCATCGGGATTGTTTGTGAGAGATTGGGGCATATCCACCTATGATGGATGGTGAGTTGGGATGCGATATCAGTGAGTGTCTCTACTAGTTAGGGAAATGACCTGGACAAATATAAGAAACGTGTGGTTTGTGTTAGCATATGCAAAGAGAAGAAAGAATTCAGAGAAGGCTGAATGCACACTCAAACAAGTGTGACAGCGTTTATTATATAGAAAGAGGTGGTTACAGATTGGTTGAACAGTTACCAACCGAATGACAACTACATAACTGCATTATATGCTATATAATGCTCTATATTTTAACACCCCCTCTTAATGACTAAACCGGAAACAATACCAAGTTTGTCCCGAAATTTTACAAATGTCCTAAAGCCCATATGTTTAGTCATTAGATCTACAGACTGTGCCATAGGTTGTACTTGAAATCAGCAGTCCATTGTTGTGTTGTGGTTGTCGAATGGAGAAGAACCGCAAAACAAAAATCTGGTCATGTGAACAAAGGATATGGCAAGTGGTCCACTGGTTCTTTGTTACGTGATTCATTGACCAATGATGAATCATCAATGGCTGAGAGTGTCAGCCTCATCTCCAAAGTGTCTGGAATCAGAACCTCGAAGAGGTGGATTGAAAAATCTATTCCAAGCTTGTGTAGCCTATTGGAGTCTGTACAGAGACTCAGTTATCCTGCAATCGAAGTCACCTCGATCATGTCCTTGCAACACCATGTAGTGCTCATCCAACCTTTTCAAGAAGAGAAATGTGACCATCTGTGCAGTAGGAGTTAGAACCAACTCCACAATAGTAGGAGAAATAACCATCTCCATCTCATCCGTCTCAGCAGTGGGAGAAATAACCATCTCCGCAGTAGTAGGAGTGAGAACCAACTCCTCATCTATTTGCTCATTTATCCCCCTCTGTTGGGAAAGATCGTTCACAACACAATGAGCAAATTGTTCATGCTCTACTGTCCTTCGAGAAAGTACCTCTGAGTGAGTGGCTTGGCATGCCATCTCACCATGCACCGTCAATGCATCTAGAATAGTGGAGTCTCCATCCACAACAAACTATTCTTCAGAATGAGGAAATCCATCCTCCCAAGGCATGTCCGCCTCCCGTACATTTGGTATAGTGGATACTCCCTCCATAATAAGTGCATGTAGGTTGACTATATCCAAGTCAACAAATTTGTGAGGAATGGCTTCCTCCCAAGGCATTGCAACCTCCTGCACATCCTGTATGGTGGAGTTGTCCACATGTGCATTCATGTTGATCGTAGCAGGATCAACAAGCCGATATTGGCCACCTTGCCCAATACCAAGGGCAATCATCCGTCTTTGTTTCATATCAAAAACAATACACTTCTTCCCACAAAAATCCACAGAAATATTGGGATTTTCAGTTAATTGATGAATAGATAGAAGATTCTTTTGTAAAGAAGGTACATATCTAACATTCTGTACCAACAATTTATGAGCATTATTCAATACAATGCATATATCTCCTATCCCTTCTACTACAAGTGATTTTCCATCAACTAGTACTACTGATTCAAAATAGATATTTGCAATAAATGAAACATACCAAATTGCTGCACGACATGAAGAGTGTGCAAAAGGCCGCACCAGAGTTAATGATCCAACAACTAGTACCACTATCATGCGAGCATGATGTCGTAAGACAATAAAGAGCATGCTCATCATCCAAATCCCGTTCTTCAGAATCGCTGCCACATGTGTCTCATCACATGTTTTTTTTTGTTGCATTGCGAAAGATCATACTTCCACTTTCGAAAATCCTTCCTAAGGTGCCCAACCTTGTGACAGTAATAGCATGTGACTTGATACCGAGTGGAAGACTCGCCAGAATGACGTCTCCACTTTCCTTTTGACTGTGTGACAAGAGCACTCTCTGATTGGTCACAATTATATTATGCCTGAATTTGTCTCTGCTCCTTTTGCAATAGGTAGGAACTCACCTTGTCAAACGTGAGTGTTTGACTTTCAGCCATTAAATGGAGTGCCTCCACAAATGACACATACGAAGAAGGTAAGTTGTTCAGAACAGAGCTACCATATCATCGTCGTCCACCTTTTTGTTGATGGAAGATAACTGGTCTCGGAGGTCTTTCATCCGAAGTAGGTGCTCAGACAGCGATCCACCTTCTTGTAACTTTACGGAAAAGAGCATATTCTTCAGGTATAACACCCGACTCTTTTCTGACATCTGATATTTATCCCTCAAACTGGCCCACAACGTGCTTGCCACAGTAGCATTCCGCACTTCCGGTATCATATCATCCAACACCAACTACTTGAGAAGCAATAACACTTCCTTATGACGTTTTTCATAATCCGCAAAATTTGTCATTGGTCGACCTTCACTACCCATGATTATTTTATCACAATCACGAAATTCTGCAAGGGTCAGAATCTTATGGCTCCATACATTGAAATTAGTGCCCATTAATTTGTGTCCGGCAGAATCAAGTTTGAAATATTTGCCATTTTATTATTCCAAAGTAATGGAAATAATAAAATATGTTGCCCACTTCAATAAATAGAATAAGTGACTTATTCAAATACATGGCACATAAACAGCAGATAAGGAAAAAGTATACCCTTCGAGAATATTCAACTCACATTTTTCCTTGTTATGCCCTCAAACTGTTCATACAACTGCTCAGAATCTCGTTTTTCTTGTTGCTGGCGACTTTATACTCGACTGTTACAGCAGTATGTGTGAGTGGAGTTTTCTTTTCTGCCCTTGCTGTGCCCTAGCGACGACTGTGCACGAAAAACTCACGAACTAGATGCTCCAGGTCTGCACGACCTCCACAGGCTTCTCCTTTGTCTGTACTCTTCCGCCAAGAGCTTCCTCAAACTGTGAATGACTTCTTTCTTCCTTGAACTGCGAACCTTCGCTCTGATACCAATGTTAGCATATGCAAAGAGAAGAAAGAATTCAGAGAAGGCTGAATGCACACTCAAACAAGTGTGACAGCGTTTATTATATAGCAAGAGGTGGTTACAGATTGGTTGAACAGTTACCAACTGAATGACAACTACATAACCGCATTATAAGCTATATAATGCTCTATATTTTAACAGTTTGTGTTTGAGACTTCAGTCTCAGCAGTTGGGAAAAATAAAAAATATATTTGGGTGAAAAGATCAAACGTGCTCCAATTTCGTTCACATGTATATCCACTGTGCAGCGCACAACTGACTTAAGACCAGAACAGCAACCATGTGTAGATCTAGAGTTGAGCCACCATACACTTGTCAACATTGCACCAATGTGAAGTCTCAATTAGTCTACTTATTTCTTGCTATTTTCCTACAGAAGAGGACATCAATATCATTGCTACTACATATTTTATGGAAGCCACTCAAATGATGTTGGTGCATATTCGGAGTGTTCCCCAGTTGATCAAGATTCTTTGCAACATGCGTGTATCCACCTACAAGGGATTGCAAGTTGGGGTAAGCGTCTCTAGTAGCCAAGGTAGTAACCTGCTCGAGTCTGAGAAACATGTGGCATTCATTTGAGCCTTGAACTTCACCAATTCAAAATAAATAAATAAAACTGAATGAATGAGTTCAAATGCAGTCCAGCTTCTTTCACAAGTTCTATATGCAATCCATATCTGACTTGGAACAGATAGAAAAACCTTCGTAAATCTAGACTTGAGCGACCATATTATTGCCACTATTGCACCAATGTAGAGTCTAGATTAGTCTACTTATCTCTTGCTATTTTCCTAGAGAAGAGGATAACAATCTCATCTTTGTATTCATTTGTTAGGAAAAAAACTTGGCACATAAATAATTACGATAGATTCTATCTATGAACTCAAGTAAGCCATCCGTAAGCTCTGCATCAGTTTCTTGGTTACCTCCAAATAAGCAAGGATCCAAGCAGCATGAAAAGAAATTGGCATCATTATCTACCTCTCATTTAAAGCCCATAAAACTATCATCTTCAGTTAGGATTTAGGTTGTCTCTGCCAACAGATTATTTGATGGCTTTATTCATTGTATCGAGGACCTCAATAATATATTCTATGCAAGGAACATCGACATCGGCTATATGAAGCACTTTTCCAATAGGTTCAAATAATGTTTTGACCTGTATTTCTCCCTTCCAAATGGGCTCCCTAAAACAATAGATGCAATATCTCTATAAAAAAAATTGATAGATGAAAGCTTGCAACTTTCCCAATCTCAACCAGCTATATTTCTTATTGCATCCTCAATTTCTCTTTACAAAGTGAGAGATCGAGTTATAAACATGTGTCATTTGGCATTAAAAATTCTCTTACCCTCTTTTCTATATTTATAAAATTGTAAACTGATGGTTTTATCCGTTTGAAGCATCAACAGCTTTTAGAAACACAACTTTGCAGGGACAACAAGCAGAAGTGTTGATAAGGATGAAAAGAAGTCTCTTGCTTGACCAATCATCACTGATAAAGGAGTGTCCAGTTTTCTTACAAGAATATACGATAAGCTGATACTTATTCACTTATTCGGATTTCTCTTTCTTGAGACATAACTCCTATAACTCTTGAAAGAATGAATATCGTACCTCCTTCCAAAATCTGAAATTGAGCATTACCCAATGAAAATATGAAGATCTATCATGTGATGGAAAAGTACTACAGAGCCAAAAATCACCTACTGATTGCTTGATCAACATCTTACTTTAACTTTTTAATGCCATGTTCATTTCATGACTTTTCCATGCAATGACAGAGTTGGGCTTGAAGTTGCTATCCTCATAACTGATACTCAAATGCTGACATCCTACCTTGCTAAAGATAACACCAGCATGCCTAGCAGATGAATGATTACCAATAGGGTGAAGGAGATCGTATTCATTAAGGAATCCTTCAAGAAGCTAGGAGCGTTGTACACCAAGAGAGAGAGAAATAGAGTGGTTGATTTTCTAGTGAAATTGATCACCACTCTTCGTTTGGGTAGCTACCTTACCTATAAGAGAATGAGGCAGGAACACACCCTTGATGTTGAGGAGGCAGAGAAACTCATAGCCATAAAAATATTGCCTCTAATGGGGATTACTAGGGTTTGAAGGAGGGGGAATACCCTTTGCATCTACACTGCCAATCATAAGGTTATTAGCTACACTAATACCATGCTTATCATAGTGTATGACATTAGAATTTGAGGAGGCTTTAGGGGGTGCTTAAAATCACCTATTATTGGAGAACCAAATGCCATATCAAATTGGATTGTAGCTTTTTCATCCAACTGATGGACATTCACATGCATGTGGAAAACGGTAGGGTTGGGGGCAATGGGAAATTACTGCCCTTTTATGGAAGTGTGTTATGCCTCGACCCTCAAGATGTTGTTTTTGTTATTCCTCTCTCTCCTCTGCATTTGATGATAGTGCTCTATTCTATCAGTAGTTTGGGGACATGGTGAAATCCATGTCAGAGCTAATAGAAACTGCACACTTACTAGTGTTAAAGGATGGCGACTTTTTATCTACCTCAGGATGATTTTCATTGGTGTGCGGTTAATTTTTCCACTAAGTTGGTAGCCTTAATTTGTGCTTCTCTTTAGTTTCTTTACCATCCCTTTCATGATAAACCTTGTGATTATTACCTACACCCAATTTCCAACATTCAGCGAGTTTTCAGTAAAAAATCGAAATTCGCCATTAGTTTAGTAATGCCATCCAATATTGTTATGTTATTTTTGCCAAAGTCCTTGGAAAGCCATGTTTGTCAATTATATTTGAAGAGATTTGGATGAAGATTTTTAGGATAATATTTGTATAACCAGTATTGACAATACAGCTATTTATAGAATGGTATTTTTGTTAATAGTTTTGGTTATGAGGAAGTTTATAGTGGTCCACTTCAGATAGTAGTTGTCAGTTTATCCTCTGTCCTGGTAGTTGTATTGGCAAATCTGTCATTAGTGGTTCCACTGTATTAAGTATCTGGTCTCCATGGCTGTCTGGAAATTTGAACCCTGGTGCCAGAATAGTACATGAGGTAGTTTTCCAGAAATATTGATTTATAACTTCTTTTTTAAAGGGTATAGTTTATAAGTAACATAAGATCCTAACCAAAGCCAGAAAAACAATTCTATCTTACATTTCGTAATAAAAATCTATTTCTTACATCTATAAATGACGGTTCACTCATTTGCGTGTGTTTACCATGGTATAACAATTAAAGATGAGTATGTAGAATTAGGAACAAAGAGACACATGGTAAAAGGTACATATCAAAGAGTTGAGTTTCCTATAAGTCATAGAGCAACTTGAGGGTTGCAAAAGTTTTGCGATATACTAATGAGAAATTGTATGAACCAGTTAGGCCATAAGAAATAGATAGGAAAGGATAACACAAGATTTTAAGAGGGTCTAATGCATTGTTTCAATTATGTTATTGAAGCCAAAACTAGTCTTCATCTCATAAAGTTGATGTATCTTCAATACGTTGTGTGTTCTTTGCATATAAAATGAACATTTAACAGCGTGAATACGCCACAAACATAGGTTATGAGATGAACAGGGCTTGGATAGCCTGTGGGTTCATAACCTGTCAACAGGATATGTATAAGTAGCATTGAAGCGAGGAAAGAAAACTAAAATGTAATAAAATTAAAAATGATTGGCATCTTAAAGATTTGACTCTTCCTGTATGCTAACACATTTTTAAGTGTAGGAAGGAAAGAATGCTTCTCCAATTTTCATATCTTTCGTGATCCTATGGGTGGACATGCTTCAGTGCATTGCAACAAGTCATTCCTACTTTATGTGCAAAGTTGATCAGAAGCCTCCAACTCTTCTTTTGAACAAGGTTTGTCTGTTGTTAAGCACTTCTTTGAATTCCATCATGATCTGCTTCAGACATCATCTAACGAGGAAGGATTTTAGTTTTTGATGAGAAATGATATCCACACCCAGTCCATAAAACTTTCTATTACTTCTTTAACCTTCTTGAGAGATTCACTGAACTGCCCTGTTGCTTTTGGTATGGTTTTCTATTAAGAGGGTCAAATAGTTCTACTGTTTCTCTTATAGAAAGTGTTTTTTCAATACACCTTTGAGATATCATATGTACGTGATTTTTCATGTTTTAATGTTGAAACTCATTGTACAGAATATGAAGTGAATCTTCAGTTGAGATAGGTACATTGTTTAGGAAAACGAATTTGAAAAAAATAGTTGAATCATAAATATTATCCATTAGCCATTTTCTCTACTCCTGGTCATTTAAATCTTCTCAGCAGGACACTTCATGTTAAATTTTGCATATTAATCTTCTTAAAATGTAATATTATAATTAACATAATCAAAGAAACAATTTACCGCCTGCACTCGAGCACAAATTGCCACCAAGCGACTTTTTAGCTGCCGCACTCTTTCAAGATTGAGGGTACTGATCTTGACTGTCAGCTCATCCAGTGCTGGATATGTCTCACGTTCTAATGCTTCAGTCTACATATGACTCACAGAATTAACAGCATGCCATAGAAAGCTATATCCTCAATTAAGAAAAAGAAATACGTAGAGAAGCTAACAGAAATGAAAGGCATGGTAGTTGGCACAAATAAAGGTATCATGTTTCAAATGCACCAGAATAAAAGTCAAACCCATCAAATTTTAGAGACATGGAATAATAATAAATAAACAAGCATCCTTTAACTTAGTTTTAATATCTGTGATTAAGAATCAACTTGTGAAGGAAGACAACAATCTGAGAAAAGTTTTAGATCCACCTTAAAAGAATGTAATAGCTAAATTCTGAAATGAATATAAAAGACGTGGCTACACCCACCTCATCATCAAGGCTGCTGCATGCTGCTTCAAGACAGACTTCTAATGCAAGAAACTCAAATGGCAGAGCACTTGGACCGTGTTTACTCTCCGAACTTGAAATTTGTGGCCTTGAACCTGCTACTTGAGACGACAGATCCAAGGATGCCTCCAGGAAAGAAAGTTTATGTGGACTGCTTTTTATGTAGAGATTTTCCTCTTCCTTATTGCTTCTCAATTTTGTTGCTTCTTCAGAAGCTGCTCCCTTGCTAACATATTCCATATCAGAGTCACTATTGGCACCTTCACCACTTGCTTGTACCTTCATCAGACCACAAGAAAATGATTCATCTGCTATTGTAAACCAATATCATTTACAGTGGTCCTTCAAGCTCTGAAGAATATAAACCAGGCAATAACTTCCTTTTAATACAAACAATGCCTTCTATCAATGGCATAGAACACATTTTACCAGAAATGGAAAATCTTGATTGCTGCAAAGTTTACTCCAATATATGTACTAACCTCTGCTTGGTGTGAAAGTAAGTGCTTGGGTACCTTTCATTGAGTGAAAGGATAAAAATCCCACTTACATATTATAGCTATCTACAAATTTGTATATGCTTGAAAAACACTATTACTGGAGTAAAAAAATCCTAATGGCAAGCAGCTACAGTATCCATGAAAGACTATTGTGTCTGTAAATGAAAAAGGTTTGGTATGTCTGTCTGTCAAGTGTAATCCAAAAGTTTAACTATGATGACCAGAAACATAAAAATGAATTGGAAGAAAAAAATACTCTTCAAAATCCTCTTCCAGTACTGACAATTCTTTCTCTAATTTCTAAAATTTAATTTGAAGGATAATATGGCATTTTGTTCTGCTTATTTACATCTTGTTGATTCTACTAACACCCTTCTCATATTTACAATGTCCTTGGTAAATGTCCCTCCTCAAGTGTTGGCTGCTCTGATAGTCTATTCACTTTTCCCATTGCTAAGAACTCAATATATTCCACAATCAAATTTTGAGAAATTTGTTCACTTTGTAATCTTTACCAATTTTAAAAATATTTAAATATGGCTCTCCCACAATGCTATATGCTATACTGAAGATAATGTCATTTTAAATGCATGCTGATCCAATTGAAGTCTCTCCTTCAACACTAGTGATCCTTCACAGTCTAGTTTATCAACTCAGCAACTAGGAACTAGCCTCATATATTATATCATTTACATTACTGGTGTGTTGTATAGCATGGGCATATCTTATAATATGTCCTTTATTCACAACGATAATCTATTTAAGCTAGCAATACTTCAATTTCACCATCGAAACGTGATATCTAGAAAATTGTTCCCAATAGATTCTAATTCACGAGGACCGACTTGTATATATTGTAATGAAAAGATGGTATGATATTTAGAAATATCATTTATCAAATATAGTTAGAGAGCTATAAAGTTAAAGGTAGTTTTTGGGTCACCAACAAGCAGGACACCAGTTTGGTGTATAAGAAGCAATGCCATTTTTGCATTAGTATGTTGATAATAGAATGGTCCAATAAATGAGAATAGGTCCTAACTTCTTAAGTAATTGAAGCTTCCAACGTCAACATTATAAATGAGAAAAAGTTTACAAAATCTATCACCTTATTTACCAAGGATATCTTGAAAAGGCATTAAACCATGTGCCTCTTTAGTTATAAGCTAATGACTAGCCTATTTTATATTCTCTTATCTGTAAGGATTGTTGAGAATCCTTTGCAACAGTAAATGGTTATGGATCAGGCAAAATTGACTTTCCAGAGACTGCAAGCTGATTTTGGTGACCAGTAGAGTGAATGAATAAGTGAAAGAAGAGGGGAAACTTTCTTTTCAACACGTACACAGGACATTTTATATTTAATGGAACAATAGTACACAAAAGTATCTAAGAATAGAAAATAAATGTACCTATACAATCTTCGATTCATGGAAATTAAAAGTTTGCATATAACTGGTATTAAATCATAGGCCTGGAAGTAATGAAGTTATAGGTCTACAACTAATTAAAAAATGCAAAAACTCTAAAAGCTTCCAGATATCTAGCTGGGATTGAATGGAAACTTCTCTCTACATAAGCAAGCCAATATCCAGTGTCATATTGAATACACCTTAACAAACATTATAAACAAAGCTCATGATAGCTAAGCTCTTGACCAGATTAAGAGATTGCAATTATTGTCATCCTTTTGAACGAAGAATTGGATTAGAATCGTAATAAAAACATTATTCTGAGTTTCCATGAAAAACACTATTAAAATGATGGACTAACATGGACATGCTTCTGAAATCAGCTTGGAAGATAAAAGATTTTTTTCCCTCTGATCTTTTGTGCATGGCTCTTGAAAGACTTTTTTCACCAAGGTCTTGGAGGCTATTGGTTGGAGAAAATTTCTTCCATATTGAGAATTGGGAAGCAAAGCCAATGAACCTACAACTTCGATGGAATGTTCCTACTAACTTGACAGAGACATCATGTGTATGCAAGTACAGAATGCTCAAATAGAATATTCTCTCTTCTAGGTAATATAGACTAGAATAATAAAGTGGTCATTCTAAAAATGCACACAAGAGGAGGGTTGTACATTGCCTAGATCTAGGATAGGGGAGTGATGTCTAACTAGGTCCCAATTATAGATTGATTTCAACAAAGTTGTAACAATATAGAGATACTTCTGCTAGTGTTGTAAATATGGACTCTAAGGATCAATAGATTGTAAAGCCCAAAGGGCGGATTGTAAGGTAAAGACCAATAGATAATAATGCAATAGATTAAGAATATGCTACTCTATTGCTACTCTACTCTAACCTATGCATGACTAATCAAATCTGAAATAATATAAAGGAAAAGAGAGGTTAGAGATACTTACCTTTGTGCAAACACCATTGGCGCATTAATTTCCCCCAAGGTTAACAACACCTTATGAGAGAGTTGTTGTGTGGGATCACAACGAATAATATAAGACATAAAAGTCACTTTTGAAGACTCCAAAGGGTAGGCAGATCATGAAATGTGTACCTCCTATGCTTGGAATCCTAAGTACCCAATGCTCCAATTGTAGACTCCAAAAGATAAGCAAAACTAACTTCAAGACCTTAAGAGCATATTTGCAAGCACAAGAAGACCAAATGCTTGATGATGATGTGATGGTTAATGCACTCTAATGTTGCGTACATATGGTGGTCATGATAAAACATTACAATTTCTTTTAGCCAATGGCATCCGCCATGGTCAATGCATTCAACGATTAGAAATAAAAGCATGGTCAATGTCGTTGACTTGAGGTAATGTGCTTTCATGGGATCCTAGAAGGGAGTTCTAGAGGATGAATGAAGACTTTAGAGTTGCTAAAAGGTGATATGACAAAGGTATATGTGTATTGTAAGTAGATATGGAGATGACCGAAAGAGGATAACGAGGTGATGTTGTGAGGAGACTATAAAGGTATGAAAAGTATCTAAGGTGGTGTAACATGGACTACATATAAAGGCCCTCTCGTAGGTAGGACTACATATAAAGGCCCTCTCATAAGTATCACTACCAACCATCCCAATATAACCATTTCCAATTATCCCGCTCTTAACAATATCCCCGAGGACAATGCTCTAGGGAAGCGAATGCGTAATATGTTTGTGAGGAGAAAAAGTCAAGAAAAGTGAAAATTAGATGTATACATATGCCCCAACCAAAGATCATCACATGTCACGAAAAATGTACATGAAATGGTCTTCGGGAAAAAAATGCACCACCGAAATCAAAATGACTAAACTAAATGAGAAATATGTAATATCCCCTTTTGGGATATTATTTAAATCTGCAAATTAATTAACCCAAATCGACTCTAGAAGGATTAAATCCTCTTAGTTCGACCTCAAATAACCCAATGTCAGCTTTAATACAACCCAAATGGGGTTGGAGTAAGCCAAAGTAGTGGGTTAGATGGGAGAACCAATTAGAAAATTAATTTTTCCAAATCTAATTTTTTTAACAACAGTTAATTAATTAAAAATGCACCCAAAACAGTTGAAACTTCAAAAATTAATATCTCACTCAATATTCCATATTTTGCCACCAAATAAAATGCACAATAAACTAGAAATCGATGTCTTTCCAATGAACTATGAATCTGAATTTTCTGATCGCTGAAACCACCTCAAAACAACCCCAGAAATCTGATATCAAGTTGTCAGGGTTAGAATAAATTGCATAAATTATTATCAATTCTTCCTAACCTTCCAACATACTCAAAATAGCTGCCCCACACTTGGAAAAATATGCCAATACAGATCAGATTGCAGATCTAGCTCAAAAGACACCCAAACATGCCAAAACAACCTCTCATGCAAGTCGTTTTAGCTCTAATAATTGCAGACAGTAACAGCAGATTATAAATCACTATCAAACCCTTCAATAACAATCAATAACATGCAGATTTCTTTCTCAAATAAATGCGCCAAACATAGAATGAATATATCATGCAACATTCACTCAATGAAAGTTTAGAAGGTCTCACTCTCTCCACAATAATGGTGGTGTTGAAGAACACCTTTATAATGTGATCACATGGGCATACATCCCTCTTCAAGCATGAAGATATTTTAATAAAAATCTCAACATGCCCCCAAGGGGTCGCCATATCTCCTTATATAGTTTTGGCATGTCAAATCTCCAAGTTTCCCTCCTTTCTATGGTGCATTTCTTCATGCGAGATGGGTCACTTTTCATAATAGTCTCATTTCCTAAAAAATCAAACTCCAAATAGAATATTAATTCCCTCTTTTAATATTTAAAAATAAAACATAAGAGGAGAATTAATTATTTAATTTAAAAATAGGAGTAATGACATTTTCCCAATTTTTATCCTTTAATCCATGGGAAGAGTGGATTAAAGGTCTCCAATATTTTTAATTAATTAATGTCCCAAAAAGGAGACATTGCAATCCTCCCTTCCCAAAGATTGTTTGTCCTCAAGCAATTGAACACATGGTTGATCCATTTCTTTTCCCAAATCGTATGGCCTTCTAGAGAGTGCATTTACTGCCATATTATTCTTTCCCTTCACATATTCAATGTCAAAATCAAAGGCTTGTACTTTGCTTACCCATTTCTGTTGCATGTCATTCAATTCCCTTTGATTAAGAAAGAATCTCAAACTGTTATGATCAGATTTGACAATGAATTTGCCACATACCAAATATTGTCTAAATTTACTCAAAGCATGCATGATTGCTAACATCTCCTTGTCATACACACTATACCCCTTCTCATGATCTTTCAATTTTCTACTTTCAAAAGCAATGGGGTGTTTATTTTGCATTAGGACAGCCCCTATACCTTCTTCGGAAGCATCACATTCCACCACAAATGGCATAGAAAAATCTGGAACTGCAAGTACCGGACAAGAACACATTACCTCTTTCATTTTTTCAAAGGCATCTTGGGCTGTTTTAGACCATTTGAAGGCCCCTTTCTTAGTCAAATTTGTCAAAGCAGAAAATCGTGAGAAACCCTTCACAAATCTTCTATAATAACTACAAAGACCACAAAATCCTCTCAATTGTGTGAGAGAAGTGGAAGTAGGCCAATCCATGATAGCTGCAATTTTTTGTTTATCCACTTGCACACCATTAACACTAATAACATGTCCCAAATACCAAATCTCCTTAAGACCAAATTCACATTTAGACTTCTTGGCAAAGAAAGAATGCTGCCCCAAAGTAGTCAAAACCAAATCCAAATGCATCAAATGCTCTTCCCATGTTTTGCTATACACAAGAATGTCATCAAAGAACACTAGCACAAAATTTCTTAAATACTTGCTAAACACATAATTCATGCATGATTGGAAAGTAACAAGAGCATTAGTTAATCCAAAGGGTATAACTAAGAACTCAAAATGCCCAAAATGACATCTAAAGGCTGTCTTGTGCACATCTTCTTCCCTTACCTTGATTTGATGATACCGGATTTAAGATATATCTTTGAAAAATACGTAGCACCATACAACTCATCAATCCTAAGTATTGGGTACCTATTTTTGATGGTCTTCTTGTTCAACATGCGGTAATCAATACACATTCTCATAGTTCCATCTTTTTTCTTAACTAAAACCACAAAAGATGCAAATGGACTAGAACTAGGTCTTATGTGCCCCATATCAAGTAATTCCTTAATGGTCTTTTCTATTTCTTCCTTTTAGAATCTTGGGTGATGGTAGGGGGTAATCATAATGGGCTTAGGACCTTCTAACTCAATGATGTGTTAAAAACTCCTATTGGGAGGTAACCCATGACACAAATCATTAAAAACGTGAGAGTGTTTGTCCAAAATACCTTGTAACTCACCTTGAATAGACTGCTCATCTGATTTTTCTGATTTTTTTGTGATAAAACAGCTGGCTGCCCATGCAATTTGCCCTCTCCTAAATGCCCTTTCCATCCTCTTCATTGATACTTCTTATGGTGCACCATTTGCCAAGCCCTTTAGGATGATTTCTTTGCCATCTTTGGTGAATTTCAGCTCCATGGTCATGTAGTTTTGAGTGACATCACCTAAAGAATGCAACCATTGCACACCCAGAACAAGATCAATATCACCAACATCAACAACATAAAAATCATCAATTACCTTGTGTTTCCCAAGAGTGAGGGGAAGTTGTGAGGTCTTTGTGGAACATGGAATAGAGGAACCATCCACAATAGTCACCTTGAAAGCTTTACAATTTGTGGTTTCCAATCCCATCTTTCTCACCAAGCTTCCATCAATGAAGTTATGTGTGGCCCCACTATCAACCAAGGTAATGACTCTTTGCCCTTGAATGGTACCTTTTACCCGGAAAGCATGGTATTTGGGAATACTGGAGAGAGAGGCAAGTGTGCTTTCTACTTCTTTTTCTTCCTTCTCTTGCACATGCTCAACCAAATCCTCATTAGTCCCATTGTTAGCATCACCCAAATCAGAATTAAATTCAAAATCTGAATCAATAACTTCTATGAAATGAATTTGACCTTTACCCTTGCAATTGTGGCCTCTTGTCCAACGAGTCTTACAATCAGAACACAAACCTTCCTTCTTAACGCATCCCTTGGATCCTTTTGCAAGCTGTTTTGGGGCTGATTCCTATGTGGTGGCACATAGGGCTGATTTGGCCTTTTTGGGGCCTCTTTTGATGACCTAAGGGGTTGTCCCCCTTGTGCTTGCATGGGCTTTTGAAAATCAGACCTTGGCTACCCTTGAATTCCACTTTTGGACAGCGAATGAGTGGCATTAGTATGTTGTCCTCTTGTTCCCAAATCACCTCTATAAGTTGCACATTCCAAATCTAAAGCCTTAGTAATAGCATCTTGCAAAGAAAGAGGATTAAATGCTCTTACCAAACCTTTCAAAGACTCAACCAAACCTTCCATGAAGAGGAAAACCAATCTTTTCTCACTAACATCCATCACCATGACTCCGCCACATACTCCTCAACATCATGGACTTGTTTGAGTTGTACATGTTCCCGAAGTGTATTTCCGGATCTTTCCGGTCAAAACTCTCCATGATCCTCTTGCTAAACTCCTCCATTGTGTGGATCAAATCATGCCCTTGTGTGTGCATACCATGGAACCACCACTCATGTGCTATACCCTCCAAGTGAAGAGTTACAAACTTAAGGGCTTCTTCCTCATGCATGGGGTTAAGGGAGAAGTATGCCTCCATCTTTTCCAACCATGCTCTAACCATAATCTTGCTAGATCCATCAAAGCTTGGGAGTGAAACCTTTCCCAACCTTTGTTATAGGTCCTTAGGGGGTTGCCTATTTGCCCTCTTGTGCTTGTTGCCCAGCTTAAGAGCACAAAATTCATCAAATCCCAACATGTGCCTTGTAGCTTGACTCAAAGAACCATACTCAAGTCTTTGAGCATCAATCAATTCAACCAACGTGGATTCTTCTTCTTTACCACTATCGTTTTCCTTCAGTAAGAAGATACCTTTGAAGAACTTGGGAGGGGGTTGTGTAGAGTTCCTCTCCCCACTATGTGAGCTCTCTTCTCCATTGGAATTAAGGGACTTGCCCTTACCCAATGCATCCTTTATAAGCTTAGACATTTGCTCACTCATAGTCTTTTGAAGCTCCATGCCACAATTCTGCATCAACTCTTGAAGGAATTTCACTTGATCCGAAGTGAAAGCCCCGTCCTCCATTGATCCCTTATTCCTCCTCTTGTAAAAGAAATACTCTTTGTTTCCCTGCATCCAAAAATACCCCCACAAGAGTAGAGGAAAGATGCTTTGATACCACTGTAATATCCCCTTTTGGGATATTATTTAAATCTGCAAATTAATTAACCCAAATCGACTCTAGAAGGATTAAATCCTCTTAGTTCGACCTCAAATAACTCAATGCCATCTTTAATACAACCCAAATGGGCTTGGAGTAAGCCAAAGTAGTGGGTTAGATGGGAGAACCAATTAGAAAATTAATCTTTTCTAGATCTGATTTTTTTAACAACAGTTAATTAATTAAAAATGCACCCAGAACAGCTGAAACTTCAAAAATTAATATCTCACTCAATATTCCATATTTTGCCACCAAATAAAATGCACAATAAACTAGAAATCAAGGCCTTTCCAATGAACTATGAATCTGAATTTTCTGATCACTAAAACCACCTCAAAACCGCCCCAGAAATCTGATATCAAGTTGTTAGGGTAGAATAAATTGCATAATTTATTATCAGCTCTTCCTAACCTTCCAACATACTCAAAATAGCTGCCCCACACTTGGAAAAATATGTCAATACAAATCAGATTGCAGGTCTAGCTCAAAAGACACCCAAACATGCCAAAACAACCTCGCATGCAAGTCATTATAGCTCTAATAATTGTAGCAGTAATAGCAGATTATAAATCACTATCAAACCCTTCAATAACAATCAATAACATGCAGATTTCTTTCTCAAATAAATGCGCCAAACATAGAATGAATATATCATGCAACATTCACTCAATGAAATCTCAAAAGGTCTCACTCTCTCCACAATAATGGTGGTATTGAAGAACACCTTTATAATGTGATCACATGGGCATACATCCCTCTTCAAGCATGAAGATATTTTAATAAAAATCTCAACATGCCCCCAAGGGGTCGCCACATCTCCTTATATAGCTTTGGCATTTCAAATCTCCAAGTTTCCTTCCTTTCTATGGCGCATTTCTTCATGTAGATGGGTCACTTTTAATAATAGTCTCATTTCTGAAAAGTCAAACTCCAAATAGAATATTAATTCCCTCCCTCTTTTAATTTTTAAGAATAAGATATAAGAGGAGAATTAATTATTTAATTTAAAAATAAGAGTAATGACATTTTCCCAATTTTTATCCTTTAATCCATGGGAGGAGTGGATTAAAGGTCTCCAATATTTTTAATTAATTAATGTCCCAAAAAGGGGACATTACAAAATAATAAGTGATAATAATATGAACTCAACCCAAATGAAATATACCTACCTCATACTTACCTTTTCACAACTTGGGGGTGCATGTTACCTGTCGTCTCGACTATGGTGGGTGCAAATATACTAAGTAACCCTAAAGATACAAGACTAACAAGGAGAGAAAAAACAATGCAAGCATACGCAAGTAGATGATAGAAAGGGATACAAAAATAGGGGAAGAAAGCTCATAGTAGGATGATAAGTGCTAGTAGGGAAACTAATCAACCAATCTCACGAGACTAGGAGGTAATATAGGATGTAAAGGGATTGTGGAAAATTCAGATTAACCATCTTGTAAATATAAATAGGATGTAAGGGGTAGCCGAAATACTTAGACTAATTGACTTGTAAATAAATAAGATGCAAAGTGTTAGCAAGGAGAAGGTATTAAGCCGAACTAATAGGCTCGAGGATCATAAATAGAGAGCATAGGATGTAAAGAGGCAGCTAAGGGTGTCGGACTAATTGGCCTATAATATATATAGCACATAGGGTGTTAGCCAAGAAAAAAATCAATTGAACTAATAGGCATGAGGATCATAAAGAGAGAGTATAGGATGTAAAGAGGTAGTTAAGGACGTCAACCTAAGCCGCATTAATATATATAGGATGTAAGGTGTTAGCCGAGAAGAGGAATCAACTCGAACTAAATGGCCTATATGTAATAAAGTCACTAGATTGTAACACTCAAAATCAATAAAGTAGCTAGGAGAAATTTGAGAGAGAAGATAACAATGATCGAGAGAGAACATCATGAAAGCCAAGAGATGCAAAAGATACTCGAGTAGGGATAGTATAAGGGAATGTTCTTAAACCCTAATGCCTATCACAATGCTAACATGTCTGAAAAGAGATGGAGAAAAGGATACAAAGATGGGAAAGACTTAGGATCTGTAATGTCCCTTTCCGGGACTTCAACTGAAAAAGGAGGAAATCACACAAACCCCAATATTATCAAATTCTGATTTTTAGACCAGCAAACTGAAATTTATGACAGCTGAAAATCAGCAGTCTGATTTTTATAACAGCAGTCCAAAAATGAAGGAAAATCACTTGAAACTCATCAAATCATCCAACCAAAATATAGATAGATATTTTAGGATGAATCTAAACCACTTTCCAATATGAAACTTGAATGAAAACACAACTAGAAAATTAATTAATTGCAGCAGAAGTACAGCTCAAAGAAATTATGAAACAAAGGGTTTCCAAACCCCAAATTCCACAAATTATGATTGTTTCCAGCCTTATAAAATATGTCAAATCTGATTATGAAAGAAAATCTGAATTTCGTGCCCTAGAAGGCACCCAAATGTTACCAAACCCTAGTCAGTCCAACTAGGAAGGGTTCATAAATGTTTGCTAATAGTTGTAGATATCTTCTTTGATCTTCTAATGCCCAAATCTACAAAAAGGTCTTCAAGATGTCTTCACTTCACCCAAAATGGAGGGTTTTCGTCCTCCGGCCAGAGACACAAGAAGGGTTTCCGTCCTCCTTGGAAAAGCCACACAATTGGATTTTCGCCCAAAAGTGGAATAACAATGAGCAAACAACCCAAAGATCGAGTTTAGATAAAATGCGCCAAAGTAGATGCGTGCAAATGAAGTCATTAGTCTCCTTAAATAGCCCAATCTTAGCGCCAAAGACCAAATAGGCAAGACCAACCTCCTTTGGGATTTATTTAATCTTTTATTTTTCCTTTAAACTCCTCCAAGCTAGCCGACCTACTTTAATGAAGAAAACACTAAAGAAAAACATTAAAAATTAGAAAATAAAAATGAAATTCCTTCCCTCGCTCATTCAACTTTCTTGCCACAGAAAGGGAATGACAAGAAGTGCATGTTTGGTTCTCATATCGAAAAAAGGGTCTAATGTCCCCTTTTTTCTAACTAATCCAAAATAAAGGATTCCTTGCCTTTTTTTTATCCAAAGACAAGAAAAGGATAAACAAGGGAAGATCGTGAATTATATTTTAGTTTTCTTCATTCATATTTATGTTTTATTTTTGTATTTCCCATTCTTAGTGGGTCCAGCTGGATTGGAGAGTTTTTAATAAGTTCAAAATAAAGAAATAAGCTATTAATGAGGTCGGTTGGGTTTTGTGAAATTTTAAAAGCAAAACAAAAGACAAAAAAAAGTTTTGGAGGTTGATCATGCATGATTGATCTATGGTGCCAAGAAGAGGATATAAAAAGAGATTAAGGGCTTCATTTACGGTATCTACTTTTTGGCAAATTGATTCTAATTGGACTTGTGGGTTGATTGCTCATTGTTCTTCCACTCTTGGGCAGAAATCCAAGTGTGTGGCATTCCAAGAAGGACGGAAACCCTTCTTGTGGTTGGTTGGGGGACGAAACCCTCCTTCCTTGTTTGGGCTTGAAGGAAAATTGCAAATTTGAGAAAAGTCATAATCTGATTTTTATATATATTATTGAGCCTCTCCTTTGTGGGGCGACTTGCATTGGTGTGTGTTTTGGTGCCATCTAGGGCACGGCAATCAGATTTGAGTTCATATTGGGATTCCTCATTATTTATAAGGTTGGAATCAATCATTATTTGTGGAGTTTGGGGTTTCTAAACCCTCATTTCATAATTTTATTTGCAGTTGTGCTTCGTTGGTTTTCAATTAATTTCCAGCAGTGTTTTTATCATAATTCATATTTAATATTGATTTGGTGGATTCCTAAAATACATATATTTATTTTGGCAAAGTTGTTGAAGAACTTCAAGTGTTTTTGCATGCTTTTTGTACCGCTGTCCTAAAGATTTGATCGTTGTTCAAATCTAGGTTTTATTTTCAGTTTGTTGGTCCTAAAATCAGATTTGCTAATATTGGGGTTTGAGCTAATTTCCTTACTTTTCAGTTTTATCCCAAAAAGGGATATTACAATGGTATCAGAGCACAGATCTTCAAAGGCCTAGGGTTTCAATGGAAGAAGGCAACAAGGGCTTTCTATACTACCAAAGAAGAAGGAAAGCGGATCAACCAAGAGAAGAAGACAATATGGCCAATCAAAATCCTCAAGAAACCAAGTTCGATAAGTTGATTGCAGGTCAAGAGAGATTAGCGGACACAATGGACTTCCTTCCCTATCTCTTCAAAAGATGAATGAACCTAGGGTTCATAATAGAGGTGGTAGCTCATCCAGAGCTAATATTGCATAGTGACCTTTGGGATCAACCCACGGATCAGCCATGAGGCCTACTTTCCTTCCAAGGGAAGAAGCTATTCCAGATGTTGAAACAAGGCCCTCTACCAGACGGAACATTGCCACAAGTTATGAAGAGTATATGGCTCTTCCAAGAGAGATTCATGAAGTTATTTCACTCGTTGAATTCATTGGTGTGAGCAAGGGAAAGTCAAGGCCCAAGCCTAGGCCACAAGCTACACAAGAGGAAGAAGTAGGGTTGAGTAATGAAAGAATCCATCATGCATGTGGGAGAGGAAGAAATCATGGAGCTTGAGCCCATGAAGGATGAAGATTCAACCCTTACTCCCATTATTGTTCCGGAAAGTCAACATGATGAGGTAATTGTTAATCATTGTTTGCCTAATACTGATAATATTTCAGCGTGTGTGGATTCCAGGATTGAAAAGGAGGATGGTGAACAAGTAGGGGAAGTAAAACGGATAGTTGGAACCCATTTATCGAGAGGACAAGGTAACAAACAGCTTGCTGGTCTGTTTAGAACAACAATCAATAAGGAGCCCAAGGATAAAGGTTTGGTGCATGAGCCTAGGAAGGAAAGAGAAATCATGAAGCACGAGTTGGAAGGTATAAATCCTTTGATATTTCATGATGATTCTATGATTTCTAATGATGACACATTACAGGAGAATAAAGAAGAAAAATCTGATTTACAAGATGATGAAGAGAAGCTGAAGGTTGAAGCCCAATTGCCAAAAGATAACCAAAGGTATGGAGGTAATTCAGATTTATTTCTTTATGCCATGCCATTTCAGATTTATGATCATGGGCAATTAGTTGAAAAGGATGACCTTGGGGCAAATTTAATGCTCCAAAGCAAATCACGGAAAATGGGAAGACTTCATGATGCTAAGGATGGAGAAGAATCAGAATTGCATAGGGTCAATGGACCAAGACTTTTGGGTAACCTTGTGGGGTTCGTATGGATGAAAAGAGTGCTTTTCCAGGTGCCTATGATCACTTTCAGTTCGCTGGAAATTTTGGACAGCAACCTATGGTAAGCAATTGCATCATTTTTCTAAGGGATTGCTTCATCACCTTCATGCTATGTCCTTACAATATTTTGATCATCATAAGGAATATTTTAACAATTTTGTGAGGATGAAAGGTACCGAATGGGGAAGGGATTCTACTTCAGCCCTAAGAAGGGAACTCTTTGTGGGCAGCCCTAGGTATGACCATCATAATTCAAAAATTTGATTCCTCCTATGTCGCTGCTATATTTGTATCATGGGGGCAGCGAGATCAATTTGATAAGAGAAAGAATATATGGAGGGACAAGGGGCACATAAATTCTTCCTTGCAAATTCCGGGTTGTTTGCACATAGAAGTTTGGGATGCAAGGAACCTTTGGAAGGATGTTGTTACAAACTTGAGGTCTGTTGTTTACATCCTTATGGCAGCCATAAGCAAATTGGCAATCACAAGAAAAATGCATTTCTCATCCACAGTTGAGGATCTAGTGTTTGCATGGGAAGCAAGATGGTCTTCCACCACCATCATGCCAATTTTGCATGAGACAACACACTGCTACAGCCAAGGTAAAATACTCTTCCTAAATTTGCATTTTGGATGGATAGTTCTTTCCTTGAACAGCTGTAGGTTGGTATTTTTGATGAAGAATTTTGGATTTAATATGATATGCGGAAGGGACTTCAAGTATCACAACTGTTACACCCTTCCTATGTCAATAACAATCAAGAATTTTGAGTTAGACTACAGCTATGAGGGGTTGTCCTCTTCAAAACTATGCATGGGGTTGTGCATACCTTCCATGGGCAGCGAGAAAGAGGCTGATTTGGGGACACTCTTTCCTCTTAATATGATGGGTAAGAAGGTTTTTACTTGGAGGTTGAACAAGGCTAACATCCCAACATCTTGGGCATTGCTTACAAAGAAATGTAGGGTTGTTCATGGACACTACACCCACTCATCCGCACTTCTATGGACTGATCCAAACTTAACAAGGAAGGAAATTCGGTGGGGTAGCTTCAAGTCAACCATTGGAAAACCAAATCAGCAAGGTAACAACCTTCCAAAAGAGGTGAGTATAAGTTTTAGCATGTGTTGTATGCATCTTATGTGGAAATGCAATGATATACTTCCAAGCATGGCTAGCATAAAAAAGGAAGAAGCACATCTTCGGGGCATTCAATGCATAGAAGATAGCAAGGGTTTACTCTTTGGTAGAATGCTTCATGGTAATAATTTATGGTTAGTTCCGGGCATGCATAGTATGACCTCCATATGGGGAACACTTGAGGGATTAAGAGCAAATGGGAGCTTTCTTGTTGAAAGCCATTATTCACACCAAGTTGGGCCAAGGAAGGAATGCAAGAATGTTGTGTTAAGGGCTGATATGTTTGTTGATTTCAACCATAGGCTTGTTGATCTTCATTTTCCAGCCCATGTAAGACAATTTTCAGCCCCTATGCTGCTCACAAATTTGGTTTTTTCCATAAGATTTCAGTTTGATAGTTGTTATGCCATGGTTATAGGGCTGAGTTTGCAAAAATCAGATTTGGGGCTGCCATTAGCAATCAAGAACAGCAGTGTGTTTTCATTTTTGAAGAGCATTCCATCATGGAATGATGAGGAAAGAAGATCTCAGTTGAAAGAGGGAATAAATCAGATTATGATGTGTTGTTTTCAAACTTGAACATTTTGATTTTTGAAAGAAAATGCATGATTACAGCTGTTTTTGGGACAGCATTACTGAAGTGTTGGGAAGCCATCATTTGGATGGAAATTATGAGATGGTGTCAAGCAACGGAAGAGAGCTAGCTATCATGTCCCTAAGGCATGATAAGGAGAGTTTAAAAGTGTTGTTAAACACTCTTGTTTTCTTTGATATGTTTGCTTCATGTGCAAGTACATCAAAGAAGAAGCAGTTGAGATTCATTTGGGATCCAGGTACTTACAATTGCTTGAGGACAAGCAATTTCGGGAAGGGAGGACTGTAATGTCCCATTTTCGAACTAATCCAAAATAAAGGATTCCTTGCCTTTCTTCTTTCCGAAGGAAAGAAAAGGATGAACAAGGGAAGATCGTGAATTATATTTCAGTTTTTGTCATTCTGTAATGTCCCGTTATGGGGTAATGCTGTCCACCATGGAATTTAGCCCAATTCACACCCTTCAAACAGATTTTAGCAAATAGAATGAATGTTTTTAATCACAGATCCAATTGAACCCAAAAGAATTGAGATTAGGGCTGGTTATAAGGACAACACTTAAATTATGATCTTCAACACAGTATAAATCGCAGATTTTATTACCAAATCAGTCCCTATAAACGTCTATGCCCATGCAAAATCCGTTCCAATGTCTGCAGCAATAATTCAAGGAATTGCGACTAGGGCAGGGGTATTAAACCCATACATAAGACCCTCAACAATTCAATTTCTTTATCACAATCAAATGTCCTAATTTTATTAGTAAAAATATAGAGGAATCTGAATTTTTCAGTGATTAACAGGACTGATATAGACATCAACAAATCTGCAAACATATAAGCTGGGAATGGGCACTAAACATCCTCCAAAAATACTGGAAATGATTAAGATGGATTCATAAGAATCATATCAACAGTGGGTATAACAGATCAGACCTGGAAAGTGTTCTAAACATTGCAAACCATCCACAGAAAGGGTCGATCCAAGAGAGAAATATTATAATATTGTCTTCAAACCTGGATACAAGCCCTTCCCAAAAATCTTCACATTTACTGCTGGAACTGACTGAAAATTCATTTGCAAACTTAATCAGATTCCTTGTATGGAAATCTCTCTTCTTCTCTATGAGGGTTTTCGTCCTCTAGAGTATTTTTGCAAAGCTCAAAGCTTAGACAAAATTCAGATTTTTATAAAATGAGAATGAGATGTCTCTCCTCTAAGTCGACCTTTCCTTTTAAAGGGAAAATTGACCCAAAAGGACCTCCATAATCACCAATCACAATTGGTGATTATTTCTAAACATAAGTCCCAAAACTCTCATCTCCAAGTCGCATTTTCCTCCTAGGGAGGATACAAATTTATCATGGGCCTTATACTACCCAAGTGGCTAATATTCCTTCTCTAGGCAAGTCGCCAAACTCCCTAGGAAGGATACAAAATTAATATTAGACCCCCTTTGCACTTTTCTAGATATTACAACTTAATTTATAAGTGCATCTTTTTATTAAGCCAAATAAATAATTATAAGTGCTTTAATAATTATTTTATTTTCTTTAGGCACTTATAAAAATTTATTGTGACTTAAGTCACCCTTGCACACACCCTTTGGCCGTCGGGTAGACAGAATGGGCCAAAGGTCTTCGATGCTATTATTCGAGAAAGAGGGACATTTCACATTCATATTTATGTTTTATTTTTGTATTTCCCATTCTTAGTGGGTCAGTTGGATTGGAGAGTTTTTAATAAGCTCAAAATAAAGAAATAAGCTATTAATGAGGTCGGTTGGGTTTTGTGGAATTTTAAAAGCAAAACAAAAGATAAAAAGAAGCTTTTGGAGGTCGGTCATGCATGATTGATCCTTGGCGCCAAGAAGAGGATATAAAAAGAGATTAAGGGCTTCATTTGGGGCATCTACTTTTTGGCAAATTGATTCTAATTGGACTTGTGGGCTGATTGCTCATTGTTCTTCCACTCTTGGGCAGAAATCCAAGTGTGTGGCATTCCAAGAAGGACAAAAACCCTTCTTGTGGTTGGTTGGGGGACGAAAACCATCCTTCCTTGTTTGGGCTTGAAGGAAAATTGCAAATTTGAGAAGAAGTCATAATCTGATTTTTATATGTATATATATTATTGAGTCTCTCCTTTGTAGGGTTGCATTGGTGTGTGTTTTGGTGCCATCTAGGGCACGAAAATCAAATTTGAGTTCATATTGGGATTCCTCATTATTTATAAAGCTAGAATCAATCATTATTTGTGGAGTTTGGGGTTTCTAAACCCTCATTTCATAATTTTATTTGCAGTTGTGCTTCGCTGGTTTTCAATTAATTTCCAACAATGTTTTTTATCATAATTCATATTGAATATTGATTTGGTGGATTCCTAAAATACATATATTTATTTTGGCAAAGTTTTTGAAGAACTTCAAGTGTTTTTGCATGATTGTTGTACCGTTGTCTTAAATATCGATCATTGTTCCAATCGGGTTTTATTTTCAGTTTGTTGGTCCTAAAATCAGATTTGTTAATATTGGGGTTTGAGCTAATTTCCTTTTCAGTTTTATCCCAAAAAGGGATATTAAAAAGGGACATTACAGTCCTCCCTTCCCAAAATTGTTTGTCCCCAAGCAATTGCAAACTCAATGGATCTGTTGTCTTGTTTCCTTCATTCTCCTCATCATGTAGTTCCACATCCCCTAATGAAGTAGGAGGTGGCTTCCTTGATAAAGCATCCACTACCACATTGTGTTTTCCCTTGACATATTCAATATCAAAATCAAATGCTTGGAGTCTACTCACCCATTTTTGTTTCTGTCATTTAATTTCTTTTGATGGAGAAAAAATCTCAAGCTATTATGGTCGAGTTTTGACCACAAACCTTCGCAAAACCAAGTATTGTCGGAACTTTGTCAAAGCATGCATAATGGCTAACATTTCCTTGTCATAGTGGATAACTTTTTCTCATGGTCCTTTAATTTCCGACTCTCATATGCAATGGGGTGTTTTTTTGCATCAAAACAGCTCTTATACCCTCACCGGAAGCATCACATTCAAGCACAAATGGTATAGAAAAATCTGGAACAGCAAGAACTAGACAAGAACACATCACCTTTTTTAATTCTTCAAAAGCTATGTGGGTTGTTTTTGACCAGCTGAAAGCTCCTTTCTTCGTTAGAGAAGTCAATGGGGCTGCAAGTTGGGAGAATCCCTTCACAAATCTTCGGTAGTAAGAACATAAACCCAAAAATCCTCTCAAATGTGAAATGTTGGTTGGAGTTGGCCAATCCATGATGGCTTGGATCTTGTTTTGATCCACATGTACCCCACATGCATTGATAACATGCCCTAAGTACAAAATTTCAACCATTCCAAACTCACATTTGGATTTCTTTGCATAAAGTGACTGTTGTTCTAAAATTTCCAGCACCTTATCCAAGTGTTGGAGGTGCTCTTCCCATGTTTTACTATAAACCAAAATATCATCAAAGAAAACCAACACAAATTTCCTCAAATACTTACCAAAAATGTGATTCATGCATGATTGGAAGGTGGCCAAGGCATTGGTTAACCCAGATGGCACGACAAGGAACTCAAAATGCCCAAAGTGACATCTAAAAGCGGTTTTGTGAACATCTTCATCCCTTACTCTTATTTGGTGATACGCAGATCTTAAATCAATTTTGGAGAAGTATACCGCTCCATGTAGCTCATCCATTAGCTCATCAATCCTTGGTATTGGATACTTGTTCTTGATTGTTTTCTTGTTTAGTATCCGGTAGTCCACACACATTCTTAGAGTGTCATCCTTCTTCTTTACAAGCACTACGGAAGAAGCAAAGGGGCTGGAGCTAGGCCTAATCAACCCCATTTCCAACAATTCCTTGATGGTTCTTTCAATTTCTTCCTTATAGATCCTTGGGTGACGGTAAGGAGTGGTTATTACCGGTTTGGTACCCGGTTCTAACTCAATAACATGTTGGAATCCTCTATCCGGTGGCAGCCCATGAGGTAATTCATTGAAAACTTTGGCATGCTTGTCAAGTATGGGCTGAATATCATCATGAAAAGATTGTTGAATGGAAATAGAAGAGTTAGACCTTACCAAGCAATGAGCAGCCCAAGCAACCTGCCCTCTTTTGAAAGTCCTTTCCATGCTCTTAGCAGTCACAACTTGAGGAGTCCCACCTTTCATACCATGCAACACAACCTCCTTGCCTTCTACCTTAAATTTCAGCTCCATATTTTGGTAGTTTTGAGAGAATTCACCCAAGGAATGTAACCATTGAACACCCATTACTAAATCTGTTTCACCTATGCTAATGACATAAAAATCATCTCTTACCATATGTCCTCCCAAGGTGAGTGTGAGTTGAGGTATTCTTCTTGTGCATGGAAGTATGAAGCCATCCGCTACCATGACATTGAAACCCTTGAAATTTTCAGCCTTCAACTTTAATCTTTTGACTAAACTTTCATCAACAAAATTATGTGTGGCTCCACTATCAATCAAAACCATGACCCCGTGTCATTGAAAGTCACCCTTTACCCGAATGGGTGGTATCTAGATGCTTGGACATTGTAGCGAGAGTGCCATCTATTTTTTTTGGATCCTCTTCGGAATACTATCATGCTTGGTTTCATCAACACTATTTTCATCATCCTCACAATCTGAAAATACTTCAATATAATGCACTTTACCTTTACCCAAACAGCGATGCCCAGAGTCCATGGATCCTTGCATGAGAAGCACAAATTCTTCTTTCGTAGATCGTTTCTAGACTCTCCTTCATTGCTGGTTTTGGGCAGCTCCTTGTGAGTAATTGGCATCTTTTGGAAGGGCTTCCTTGGCTGGTCCAAGGGAGGGTTTCTAGGTTGTCCCAATGATCTAATTGGTTGTCCTCCACTTGAATTTCCCTTGAGATGATTGTTGTTCGTTGTTTTTTTTGGGGTAGCTCCTTCTAGATCCAAGGCCTTTTTAATCACTTCTTGAAGAGAAAGGATCAAAGGCTCTAACCAAACCCTTGATGAAAAGCACTACAAGTCTCCTCTCTAAAACATCTGTGATCATAATAGAAAGCCTTTAAAATTTTGTCACATATTCCTCCACCATGCCTTGTTGTCTCAAATGAGCAAGCTCACGAAAGTGAACTTCCGGATCAACTTTGTCAAATCGATCGATGAGCCTTTGACAAAACACATCATAGGAATGGATCTCGTTGTGCCCTTGTGTCACTAAACCATGAAACCACC
Organism: Taxus wallichiana var. yunnanensis; assembly: GCA_018340775.1. Taxonomy (NCBI): domain Eukaryota; kingdom Viridiplantae; phylum Streptophyta; class Pinopsida; order Cupressales; family Taxaceae; genus Taxus; species Taxus wallichiana. Next base: position 89,439,972 of record CM031239.1, read on the forward strand.
ATTCATGAGCAATTCCCTCAAGATGTAGGGTAGCAAACTTGATAGCATCCTCCTCCATCATGGGCTTCAAGGACAAGTATGTATCTAGCTTCTGGATCCAAGCCCTAGTTGTTCCCTTGGTCAATCCATCAAAAGTAGAGAAAGTCATCTTCCCCAACACATTTTGCACCTTCTTTTGTGGCATATATTGTGTTGGCTCTGACCTAGACCTACCTTTGCTCACACCAATGAACTCGGAAAGTGAAATAGCCTCACGTATCTCTCTTGGAAGAGCCATATACTCTTCATAGCTTGTGGCAATGCTTTGCCCCATAGAGGGCCTTGCTCCCACATCCGGAATAACTTCTTCCCTTGGAAGAAAAATAGGCCTTGTGGCTGATCCATGGGCTGATCCCAAAGGTCGTCGTGCATTATTAGCTCCGGATGAGCTACCATCTCCATTTGAACCCTAGGTTCAATCATCCTTGAAGAGATAGGGCTAGGAAGTCCATGGTGTCCGCTAATCTCTCTTGACCTACAATAAGCTTATCAAACTTGGCTTCTTGAGGATCTTGGTTGGCCATATTATCCTCCTCTCTTGGCTGATCTGCTTTCCTTCTTCTTTGATAGTATAGAAAACCTTTGTTGCCCTCTTCCATGAAAACACTAGGCTGGGAAGATCGGAGCTCGATACTCTGTAATGTCCCTTTCCGGGACTTTAACTGAAAAAGGAGGAAATCACACAAACCCCAATATTATCAAATTCTGATTTTTAGACCAACAAACTGAAATTTATGACAGCTGAAAATCAGCAATCTGATTTTTATAACAGTAGTCCAAAAATGAAGGAAAATCACTTGAAACTCATCAAATCATCCAACCAAACTATAGATAGATATTTTGAGATGAATCTAAACCACTTTCCAATATGAAACTTGAATGAAAACACAACTGGAAAATTAATTAATTGCAGAAGTACAGCTCAAAGAAATTATGAAACGAAGGGTTTCCAAACCCCAAATTCCACAAATTATGATTGTTTCCAGCCTTATAAAATATGTCAAATCTGATTATGAAAGAAAATCTGAATTTTGTGCCCTAGAAGGCACCTAAATGCTACCAAACCCTAGTCGCTCCAACTAGGAAGGGCTCATAAATGCTTGCTAACACTTGTAGATATCTTCTTTGATCTTCCAATGCCCAAATCTGCAAAAAGGTCTTCAAGATGTCTTCACTTCACCCAAAATGGAGGGTTTTTGTCCTCCAACCAGCCACAAGAAGGGTTTCCGTCCTCCTTGGAAAAGCCACACAATTGGATTTTCACCCAAAAGTGGAATGACAATGAGCAAACAACCCAAAGATCAAGTTTAGATAAAATGCGCCAAAGTAGATGCGTGAAAATGAAGTCATTAATCTCCTTAAATAGCTCAATATTAGCACCAAAGACCGACCTCCTTTGGGCTTTATTTAATCTTTTATTTTGCCTTTAAACTCCTCCAAGCCAGCCGACCTGCTTTAATGAAGAAAACACTAAAGAAAAACATTAAAAATTAGAAAAGAAAAATGCAATTCCTTCCCTAGCTCATTCAACTTGCCACAGAAAGGGAATGGCAAGAAGTTCATTTTTAGGCTCTCATATCGAAAAGGGGGCATTACATGGAGGTCATTAGCACATGAGTTTGCATTATCCTCTGTAGACCGGTCTTCCATTAAAGAAATTCAAACACTTATACCTTAGGAGAACCTATTTAAGTTGAACCTAGAAATGGAGGGACTTATTTAGCATGATTGTCGATGGATCTATAGACATCTCATATCTCATTATGACACACATCGGCTTTATCATTTGTTACATTAAAAATGAGCTCTTGCTCTTGTTCTTAATGCGAGATGGATTGCCTCAGATGCAGAAGCTTTATGGGTATGTAGACTCCATTGTGTGTGGACAATAAGGGTTTCATACAAACTTAAAGCTTTCGGTTGGCTTATGATATATTAGGGGCTACCTACAAAAGCTCATTTATCTAAGAGTGGCCTTCCTGATTATTTTTGTCCTTATTGCTCTAAACTAGAAATCATTAAACATCTTTTGTGTGAATGTCCTTTATCGAAATCTTATTGGAAGTTAGTTCAATCCAGTCTCAAGCCAAGTTTGAGGGTCATCTTCATTGGAGGGCAGCTTTGTTGGGTGATTCCAATACTCTTATCCATCTCCCTTTTAGGATTATTTGGAATTGTGTTGCGACTTTCTACTTTGTTCATCATCTAAAAGCTTAGATGTAGTCATATCTTTAGGGATGAAGTATGCAATCTAGATGATTTTTGTCACTCTTGGCAAAGCAAAGTTCAAATGCAATTACTTGCAAAAGGTTTTCTTTTGCTCAAGGAAACTAAAAAGTTTGATCCTGGGGATTATTTGGATGTCATTGTCGTCCGATTGCTTTGAGGGCCAAGTTGTAATCTTTAGTTCATACCCCATTAACTTTTCTAGGGCTTCCTCAAACCTCAAACCTCTTCAAATCTTCTCCTGCAATTAGTACCCTCTTCTAGGGCTTTCTTGAACTCGAGCATGTTGTTTGTATCCTTCTCTAAAGCTTCCTTGAACAATGGCTTTAATAACAACGTTAGAAAATGATGAGAGAGAGAATGAAGAGAATACGGTACACAGCACACTAAGATATGTGTGTGTTCATCATTTTATTATGTTGGAAGAAGTTATATTGTAGTTGGGGAAGTTCATAAGAAAACATTAGTGAATAGATAACTAATACTTCATTAAGTGTTAATCAAGTATATTATAATATGTGTTTACGATTGTTGGTCCAAGTTAAGAAGAGAATTTGTCAAGAAGGTAATGTAGTCGTTAATCGGTGCGGTATGTGGCAAACCCAAGATAGATGCCTCTAGATTGATATCTCTCAATATTTTTCATATAGATGTATTAAAGATCAATATGCTAATAATAGCTCGTCCACCACCGATATAAGGACCAATATAAGGCCTCCTATTTTCAAGGAGGTTTCCGCATGTTAAAATCAACTCCTCCCAACATTGTGAAGTGGTCCACGAAGGAGTTCCAAAATTATATGTATTAAAAAAATTATTCTAATGACACATGATATTACTTACATTGAGAGGCATATCCTACAATGGTAGAAAAAGGGTGGAAGGAGCGAGTGTCATCTTGTGAGATGTAAATAAAAATAGCCGACCATAAATTTGACATTGATTTTACCATCATTGGGCAGTTTTACTTCTTTCTGGAGGAGGCAATCGAATAATTGCAAAATCTTGGTCATGTGGCGAGTTTGGAGCCCTTTTTCCTATAAATAACTTTTCAAGTCGACATGGTGATGCAACTAGATTGGGGCCATTTGTCACCAACCAACGAGGGGAAATTTGTGGAGAAGATGGAGTTGTTAGTCAATGTGGAACCCTTCAATGGAAAAACTATGTGACAAATCCAAGATAGGTGCATTGAAATTGACATTTATCGGCGTTTTTAAAATGTATATATTTAGGATATCTCAATTAGTTTAAAAGTAAAGGTGGATAATTTCGTTAAGTCATAACAAGTTTAAAAAGCTATATAATTAAAACTTAACATAAAAATAAAGGTATATAGTTTTTGGGAACTAGTTTTAGGATCAGTAAAATTTTGGTGCTTATTCAAAGCAAGGCCATGATATGGCAAATCCTGCCGAAAATGAAGTTTTGTGGTGTGGAGGACGACTTTGTTCTGAATGAAGGAAGGGACATGACGTCAAGTTTAACCATCAAAGCAAGGGACACGTGGAGCTATTTGGGCCCCTTCATAGCTTAAAGGCTCCAGCAGACGTAATGTCACTGAATTAACCACGGAGGATAAAGGCTTTGGGTCCGGGTGGATGGGTCAGCATTCAAAGGAAACATGGCTAAAGCGGCGGACAGTGGCGAGGATCGAACAGGCCAGGACAAAACACGTGGCGATGTTTCATAATGCTCTCACCAGATGCGCCGGGCGGACGTGAAGTCCCCAGGATAAATGCGGGTGTATTAATTTTCGAGTCCATTCGGGAAAGTCGCCGGCCAAGGCACACGGAGTTAGCGAGCAAGGACGAGTTAGAGGTGGACAAGCGCAATCATCAAATGGCTAAAGGGTGCCACGTGGCAAGATTTTGGGAAACTTCGGAGGAGATTGGTTCCGCAGACGTAAAGTCTGCAGAATTAACCTATTTAATTGGAGCTTTGGGTCCGGAGGTCAAAGCGCAGGGCGGTGGAAAGTAAAGACACATGGCAAAGAAATAAAATAGGTGGCAAGGGATTAACACGTGGATAGAACACGTAGGCAAAGCCCGGACCGCAATAAACTAGAAGGTGCCACATGTTATCATTGTGTGCATGGTTGACTTTCTTGGCCGTGTTGGATATCTCCAGGAAACTTTTAACTTCATCATCACAATGATAATTAAACTTGCATTGTTTGTATGGAGATGTTTGCTTGATGGCTGCAAAGCACATAAGAATATAGAATTAGCAGTATTTACAGAAACTCTTATTTTTTAGTTGGATTATCAAAATGGTGCCGCTTATGTTCTTCTGTCAAACATCCGAAGGGATTTTTGAACAAAGTTTATGTCAAATTTGAGGAAAGTCGTTGAAGTTTAAAAATACCTTCCAATGCCTCTACCGTTCAAATATTTGAAAACCCGTGGGACGTTCATTTTCCTGTCAATTTTAATCACCAAACATAGAGGCCGAACTAACAAAATCCGGAAGGGACACGTGTTGCCATTCCGTCACTCTTCAATAAGATGGGCTCCTACGGACTTGAAACCCCCAGAATCAACCAAGGTTGATTAAAGGCATCGGGTCCGTGTAGAGGTCAGCACCGAGGCAGGGTCAAAGGAGGACATGCAGAGGCTAGGGAGACGAAACAAATGGTGCGGATCAAGCGGCCAACAGGAGGACATGTGTCACCATTCCGGCGACTCTAAGGCGATGGCCCCGATTAGACGCAAGCCCCGGGATAAACCAAAGGGCATTTCGACATGTGCGAGTTTTTTCTTTATTACGGTCCTTTGTTTAGTACAATGAGATATCGTATTACGTAGTATTGTATGTAGTCTCGAAATGTTTTTGTATTCCAATTCATTAATGTAATTTTCATATCTTGACTAAATGGAAATGAAATTATTGCAATTGGAGCCCTTAATGGAGGAGAAGGAGGCCATTAATGCCTAGGTTTTGACGTGTCTGAGTCATTAATGTAAGAAATAGGCCATTTGTATATAGGACACGTTTGTCCCCTACCCAAGATTTCAAAGAATACCCGCCTTGCCACCCATCTATCAAATCATTGCAAATTTATTAATGCCCAAATGTCATGTCAGATTTATTTTGGTTAAAAGCATAGTTGAAAGAGTAAAATTTTATGCCTCGTTTTTGCCAAAGAAAGGTAACAAAAAGATTTCTTATATTTTTGCATCATCAAAACTATAGTCTGAAGTAAAATAATGGAATATTCTCCAATAACATGAGAGGAATATTCTGAAAATTTTCCTTGCACAACATTAGAAAACATTAAAGATAGAAATTAGATTTTCCACATGGCATAATGTGATTTGTTGGAAGAAGTGAACATAATAGCAAAGTGAAACCTATGTGTATTTCAGTAGGGTAATAATTAATTTGACATTAGTTAGTTAGTTAGTTATCAAACAATATCTAAAACCAATATACCATGATTCTTATGCCAACAGAAATAATACCACATAGAAGTGGCCCTCCTATTAATAATTAATTATTTTGGATAATTATGTTTGCTCTCCCTCTCCCCTTCAAAACTTTCCCTATTAGAGCTACTCAAGGTATACCTACTTTTTCCACTACTTGTTCTTAAGTTAATCAAATAATTTTGGAGTCTTAATGTTTTCTTTTGTTTTCTCCACAGAACTATGTTTTCCCCATTTTCTGGTTTTATGTGACAAAATACCTACGTTGACTATATTTTTATAATGTCAAAAATGCTAGTCGTATAACCACTACCTTGGCTTCTGATTATAGCATGAGTGAAAATCGAACCCTGGTTTACCTCAAACGCCATAAGGTCCCAGGTTCGATCCTCGCAACTAAAAATAATGAAAACATTCTATCTGTCTCGGAAGACAAACTCAAAGGGGCTGCTGAAAGAAGAAAGAAGTAAAACCTGGTGAGAGAAGGGTGTGGAAGCATGGAGAAGCCGCCTCTGAAGATTACTAATGAACGGGGCAACATAAGGTTCGGTGGAATTTAGCAGCAGGACTTCACGCGCAGTAATAATGGCCTTAATGTGCTCCAAATTGATGACAATAGCTCTCTCTCGGCCGAGAATGGTGGAGGGATAAGACAGCAGGGGATCCAGAATGCGAAGGTCCCGAGCAGGCAATCCTGTCTTCCTCATAACGGCGTGTTTTCCTGCTTCCACAACCTGTGCTCCGCCATGGGCGTCCACCTGCAGCCATGCTCGCACTCCAATTTCCTTCTTTCTCGATCCGCCTCCTCTCTCAACAATTCCTGGTGACGAAGAAATTGAATCTACACCTCTCATTCTCATCTCTAAATTGCTTAATTCATTATTATCCCACATTCATTATTTGGCTTTTCGTGTTATTTTCCCTTATTTTTTTCCCCAAAAAAATGGCGTTGGATGAATCATTGGCTCTCATGTTTTGCATTGTCTAAATTCTGTACGTACTTCATTTGGTTTTGGCATTTCCTTTGTTTTAATTAGTTGAGACGAAGGGAACCAACTCTGTTACTGGTAGTTGGATATGATTATTAAAATAATATCAATTCAATGAGGATTTAGTGGTAATTGGATAGATTTATTATTATTGATTTGGAAGGGTACTCGTTGGAGAATAATTAATACATGAAATAAAATAATGAACTTTCCTTAATATTTATATTAAGGTGGTGGGAGAATACTTAACACATGAAATAAAATAATTAATGGATGAATAATGAGGTATTAGCTTTCATGAATATTTATATTAAGGTGGTGGGAGAATAGTTAATACATGAAATAAAATAATTAATGGATGATTAATGAGGTATTAGCTTTCATGAATATTTATATTAACGTGGTGGGAGAATAGTTAACATATGAAATAAAAATGATGTAAAAAGAAAAATCAAAAAAATTATGTAGATAAAATAATTTGGGTGAAAGAAAGATTATTACATCAATAAAACCTGACACCCACTATGGAAATGGTGATTGGTTAACAATTAAGTCTTATAGAACATCAATTTAATAGAGATTTATTATTAGGTCATAATGGTAATTGGAGGGATTTATTATTTATTTAGAATGGTAATGGGAGAATATTCACTAGAATACTTAGTAGGAGAATATTTAGTATAATAAATAAATGAGTAAACGAGGTATTAGCTTTTATGAAAATCGAAATATCAAGGCATAAGAATCTATGTAATAGAAAAATCATATAGATTAATTGAGTGAAAGAAGAATTACTATATCAATGAAACTATGGATACCACTATGAAAATGGAGGTTGGATAAGAGTTTGAAAATGGAGTTTGGATAAGAGTTAAGTATGATAGATTATTTAAAACAATATAAATATAATGGAGATTCATTATTAAATCATAATGGCAATTGAAGAAACCTATTATTTGTTTATAATGCTAGTGAGAGAATAGTTAGTAAAGTATTTTAAAAACAAAATAACAAATGGATGCCTAAATTAGGTATTCGCTTTCATAAATACCTTACTATTAATAGGGAATAAAAAATGTGTAAGAGAAAAAAATTTGTAGATAAAGTAATTTGGGTGAAAGAAAGATTACTAATTAACCTAATGATAGTGTAGTATTCAAAAATGGTTACATCGCCTTTGTTTTATATTAGTTTTGCATGCTTAATTATGAATAACTAATTTGGTCTAAATTGAGCGATATTGGTACCCTTGTTAGACTTCGTAAGTTTGAATCCCTTTTAGCTTCCTTTAAACAACCTCCAACTAATCTTTTTGGACCTTTAGGCCCATTTTTTGGGCAACATAGTATAGTCCTAACAATTTGTATGGACAATCTTTTATTCTCTCCTCATTTCTTGGATGGGTTCACTCACTTATTTTTGCTCTTTTTATTTTAGCTATTAAAAGTTGACATTTGTATCAATATTGGTAGAATATTCAATAAAGTGCCCATAAATATAAGTCAAGTAAAAGTACATTGACATAAGAAACAAATGTGTGGTAAGAAATGTAATAATTTGTTTTTAAAGTTAGTGATAAAGGAGAACTTTGTAACTAAAAGGTAATTGGAATTCACTTAATCATCTCTCTTTATGTATTCACCCATTCCATTTCTAATTTGAATAAAGAACAACACAATAAAACTCTCTCTTCATTTTGAGTTTCTCCATATTTCTATTTGTCTTGGTATCAAAAATATCGGTGTGTGAGGATTTTTGTAACATTATGAAAGGTGTAGGAGAGGAAATGTATGGCCAAATTCTTGAGGAATAAACCTACAAAGGGAAAAAAAAAAAAAAACTAGAATTATGATAAAAACAAAAAATAACATGAATTCTAAGGCATTTTGTGGGGTTTCAAGGCAGAGTTTCCAAGAGTTAGTGTATAGTATTTTTGGCATGGTTCTCGAAGAGATAATTTTCCATATTTGTATGTAATAGTATAGGCTATATGGGGAAATAGTTTTGGAATTTTTTAATTTTAAAATTTAGTTTTTGAAGAATTTTTACAATTTATAAAAATTGGCACTCAACATATATTTTGAGGTAGTCTTAAGTAGTTCTAGTTGTTTGGATTACAATTAAATTTCTATATAAATTATTGACTTTCATTCCGCATAAACAAAAATTCAAATTTTGTAATTTCTAAGAATATTAGAAGTATGATATTTGGAAGAATAGGATGTCTGGGAAATATTTTTATGAGTTAGATGCGGTAATTAGTAAGAAATTTATCAAGAATCAAGTAGAAGGGAATGCATTGGATCAAGATAAAGACATGGTAAATGACATAATAAGGAGGCTTCGATGTTGTTTAATTTATTTTTTACTAATGAGATGTTAGATGAAGTATTGGGTTTCAAATATGTTATAGATGAGTGAAAAACATTGAAAATGTAGGTATGCTATTTTCGATATTTCAAAGGAATATTACTATGAGTGTAGTATGCAACACGAGTTTGGTTCCACCAATCAAGGCCTTTTAACTTGTAAGACCGTTTGCTTTCTTTGGTCACACAAGATGATTAAATATGCCATTTTGTCAAACTTGATGTACATTGGAATTTGTTACACTTTGTGTTCCAACCATATTACACCTATCCATAAAGAAGACAGTTCCACTAGTTAGCTTGATAAACATGTGCTTTATCTGTCATTGTATTCTAAATTTTGCAATCCGATTTAGCTTTAAAAAAGTAGTGACAATTTTTAAGCCGACCTCTAAATATCTTGATGATAACTAGATTGGAAACCCCAAACCATCATACATAATGGTGATAGTCATGAAAACCTAAAAATTTGAAAGAACTATAATGTTAGATATGAAAATCCAATCAAATTTTACAATCATATCGCATTTCAACAAAGAATATTCATATGCCCTAATCTTCTATATCAATGATGCTTATCGTCATTGTAGCATTAATGACTTGTTAACAATGGATATGATTAATATTGTACAAAAAGAAGCTAGAGTCCTTGGCCAACTATATAAATTATATCCACCCCTACTTTATTAATTGGAATTAGAATTAGTATAGGGGATGCCAACTCTATATATTATGTAGTGTAGCGAATAGGATCCTTCCTTCCCTCATTCTTTAGCTCTAAGCATGACTATGTGGGCAATTGGGTTCATCGCCCTTGCCCAAACATCATTTCCTTGAGACTAGAAAAGTAACCCAACATTTTGATGTTAAAGGTCCATAGTAGACCGAAGCCCGTCTATATAAAGGGGGCTCCTTTTCCTAATCACTCAATAAATTTAATTTATGGCAGCTATCCATTCTATGCAAGGCAATCCCCACTTGCAACAATTGAACCAAGTGCACCTTAACCCTATATATAAATAGATCTACAATTCCCCAAATAATTATAGGGTCTCGGACATCCTATATAGATATGGCACACATGCATCTCTTATTCAATTATTGAAGCACCAATGTAGCAAAACTTTTATGGCACACTAAAATCCACATATGCAAAGTTTAAAGAGCATTTGTAATTCTATAGCAAAACTTTTATTGCACACTAAAATCCACATATGCAAAGTTTAAAGAGCATTTGTAATTCTATTTAGTACAAAAACGTCTCCTAATTAGGATGAATGATTTAATGTAAGAATGACAGACTACCCTAATAAAAGCCTTCTAAAACAAAGTTCTAGGTTTATTACATTCTCTTATCTAAATAATTCAAGTGAAGAGAGCCATTTTATAGCAAGAAGTCCCACGAAGATTGGAGAAGAAATCTACAAGTATTGTGAAAAATTCATTTCAATTTTTTCCTCAATCAACTATAGGAGTTTTCCGTGTATGTAATCTTTTTAGTTTTTTTTGAATAAAATAGGAAATACATAACGAAACATACATGAAATGAACTTCCATTTTCCTCATCATGACCTCTTCCAAGATTGCATGGGGGAATGGCATGTCCGAAAAGGAAGGTTTGAATCGGACTACGAGTTTTGTGTTAAATAATTTAGAATTCAAGGATTTGGGGAATTTTTTTAATAAATTTGAGTGGCTTTTACTAATTGTCTGTTAAGAGATGAGCTTTTAGATTTAGTTATTTTGCATTCAAAACTTTTTAGCGTATTAAAAAAATGTTTTTAGATATGGTGTGCATAAATGAATGCACAGTGTTAAATTTTGTGTATTAATTAGAAACACCACTTCAATATTTGAGAAAGCTTTTCAAGATCATACCAATGCTTTTTATTAGATACAACACACCAAAATGCATCTTCCACGAAAGCACATTAATGCACCTTACACAAAGGCACACCAATACACTTTATGGAGAATAACACTTTCGAGGTTAAAATGTGTGTTGCAACCATCTTGTTTTCATTGAGAGTAACATGGGACTAACATGTTTAGTTGAATGATTATTAATGTGGCACATGATAGGATTGAAATAATTATATGTCTAAAATGGATCAACTTTGAGAGGAAGCCTACTTAGAATACAAGAACACAATATACATACTATACATGAAATCAATGAATTGATCTCTTATTGGCATAATAAACTCAAATGGTTTGTTATGCTATCATGTTCCAAATAAGATTTCTCTTGAAGATCCTCCATTTGATAGATTCTAAGTGAATGACAAGAATTGTAGATGGAATAAGTCTACAATTTAAGGAGTGAAACAAAGCATTACTTTAAATTCATCAAGGAATGCAATCAATCTATCGACAATTACTTTGTGCAAAGAATCTTTTTTTATTATTATTAATCAAACATCTAGAGATCTCAAACAATCCATAACTGACAAGTAATTAGATTTTATTTTGTTGTCACGTTACAATAAAGGATTAAACATATACACAATCAGAACATAAAATAGGGCAAGGTAGGAAGCAACAGAGAGTTTACATTTAAATTTGTAGTTCGTGCAATTATTTCTAAAAATTATATTATAAGTTACAACATACCTTGCATGTTTCTTAAGGGGTCAAATTTGGATATGATTAAATGTGTGGCAACTCAAATAATTACGTTCAGTTCAAATTTATATGTGAAATACATATATTTTAAACTTAAACGTTCCCATATTTCCCAAAAGGCAAGAAAAAATTTTGATTTGGTGACACAAGTGGCATGTAACACGAAGGAGTGCATCTGATATCTCAACAATAAATGACCTCACGTGAAGAATGAATATAATTGTTCATGGTTTGAGAGGCTTCTTGTTTGACTTCAACCTCGCTCCATCTGTTTGGATTAGCTAAAATAGTGCAACAAAAAAATTAAATATTGTATTCCCCCTTCTCCGATAAGGATGTTCTTGGTTTTCAATCAAACAAATGTATAAAGTACATTTAAAATTTCATGATCAATCTTTTTATCAAGTCATGTGTTTAGTTAAGATTATTGTTTTTGCAATTGATCAAATTGAACTTTGTTGATGGATCAATAATTTATTTACTTGGTGCATTCCCCTTGTGGATAGCTTTCTGCTTAGAAGCCACAACTTAAGGGCATCTCTTTTGTCAAATTCACCCAAGATTTGCATCCAATGAGGTCTATGCAAAATTTTGCCCAAGTTCAACATCTACATGACTATTGGAGTCTTAAACTCAGTGCTCTCCTTCAGATGAGCCAAAACATTCATGCTTTAGATTTACCCCATTTGACTATTATTATCCTATAACTAAATAAATTCATAATTTATAAGTTATGTAATTAAATAATTAAAGAGAGGACCTATCCCCTTTCTAGAGGCTAAGTAGGCTCAAACATCATGAGGACGATGGCAAATGTATGCCTCCGCCATCAAATATCATGGAATGGAACATTTATGGCACTTGAAAGTGTAACCTAGAATCAAAACCACATCAAGGTTAAAGGCATTTTAAGACCAAATCTAGAAACTCTCCGCCCCCTTGGACATGGTCCTCAGTCTATTTTAACACTGTGATATATGACCCAATATAACTATAGGTGAGGATAGCAGTTTTGGTACTAGCAAGCTATGGTAGCCATGATGTTTTGTTGCAGCCTTTTCAGTTGTAGGAAGATCATATCGAGTAGTGATTGCTGGAATTGTTCTTTGTTATGGGTTGTGGTTGGATAAGGGCAACTCTCTTTTAGCCTGTTAGTTTGGTTTGATCTGGCATGTCCCCAAGATCACTATCTCAGTGTCTAGCAATAACCTGCAGCTTGAAATGCCTAAGTTAGACTGCAATGGATACCGATATAAGCTGTTTCTATACATGTTTCAACAGGATCTACCCATAATTAGTTAATGGTTAAACAAGGAAGAATCTAGGCTAAAACAAAATATCAAAGTTAAAATGATCCAAGAGAATTCAGCTAATGCTGATTTACTTCACTCGTGTAGGGTGGTGGTGCTGGTTGAAATCCATGAAGAGACCTGTTGAAAAAATGACATTGTAAAGCTGTTTCTTCCTCCACCATATAAAAAGGAAATGTATCTTTCAAAATAAATAAAAAGTATCCACGTCCAAAAGAACTTTTGTGTTCTTTGGAAGACACGTTTGAATAATAGAAAACAGAATAAACTTATAAAGTAAATCAACTATGAAGACTTCGTAAGCATGCACTTGTGGAGTTTCTCGGTGTAATTCTATAGAACTTAATTATGTATTTATATGCCTATATGAACATCAATAAGCTCTCAATACAAATTAAACATCTAAAGGATCCTAGATTATATGCTAACTCTTTGATAATATCACTTCTGGAATCCTTTTGGAATAACTGTTTAGCTTAGAAATACTCTGGAGATCCCAGACTGAACAGTCTGTTTCATGAGACATATGCAAGGTTGTACAAAATAGACTTTCTACAATGAATTTTCTGTATGCCTGCAATCCAAATGATTGCAAATTTCAAATACATTCACCACATTGTCAAGCCAATCACCAGGAGTAATAACCTGCAGCAAAAATATAGTTTTCGCTTACAGAAAAATCTGCGTCCAAATTGGTAAACACTAGGGATCATTCATACAAGCATGTATCTTCAGAAACGTTCCATGTGGACTTATTCATTGAGGGTGACTGGTTGAGTTTGTGCCGAAGAAAGATTTTCATCCACAATACTTGAGTTATCTTTGATTGAAGTGGTTCTATGGCGTACATACCTATCATTTGTTCTTGAACACAATGCCCCTTCAACTGCAAGTATTAAAAATTTCAATGTGAATACACAATAATTTTTATAAGAGAAACAAAAAAAGACTTGCAACATTTAATAAAGGGGATATAAATACTTAAAAAGCAAGTAAACAATAGATGAAAATGCTATAAAGACTTTGCGACTTAAAACGTTGAAGTACAAAGGACAAAATAATGAGTAAACACATTTTGAGGACAGTTGGAGCACTCCCAAAAATCCATGGCACAAAGGTGAGAAACAAGGAGAAGGTTCCACCCAAAATGTAGAGAATTCCTATAAAAATCAATGATACTGGGGATCAATAAGGTGAAAATACATCCAAACAATAAGAAATGAACCAAAATGGATGAATTGGCACCTTTCTGGTTAGTCAAGAAAATGAAAGCACGTTGAAAGAAGGGAATTAAATCATGTTTCGGTGTTTGGAGTTTGTGCCAAGTTTCATTAAGCAAGCGAGAGTTCCACTATAGTTGATGTCTGCTACATCCAAATGACATGTTTATTTAAGGAAGGTGATCAGGTGCAAAAAGGTAAATTAAGCACAATAGATACCCTCCAAATTTGACATCGAAAGACAAAAAGTAGTCTATGAGGCAGCTCCTCCAGGGTTTTCCAAGAAGCTTCAAAAAGAGAAACAATGGAGCATCAAAATCTGATCTATACATCTCAACATTCAGACATAGATATTGACTTCAACTTAGAGAGTGTTAACATCTATCGGAAACCAAGAATGTGCCCAATTATATTGCTGGAAGTGATCCAAGACTACTTGGGCTTTACCAAATTCAAGCAATATAATTAGGCATTACCAAATTCAACATGATCACTATCATTACCATCCTCCTCTTCTGTGTAATGCAATAGACTACCAAACAAGTTACTGCACAACTGCAGTCTAATTGTCAACCTTTAAAATATGCATGAAAATAATGAACAACTAGCTGCACAACTGCAGGATCCTTGTCAACTTTTAAAGGCGGTTCTATCCTCAATGGATTGTAGATCCTTGTCGGGACCCTAGAAGTTTCCTTGTTTATAGACAAAGGTTTCTATGTATTTACAAATTTTTCCGCAACCCTAAATGCTAGCATGTTGTAGATAAAGCTATAAACAGACCAATTACTCTCGACAGCCAAGAACATTTTTGTAGACACAATTTATGGCCACAGTAGAAAGTCGCAATAAAAAAGAAATAAAGCATTGAAGTTTAATAAAGGTGTTATTGTATCCCATCTTCTGATGAACAAGATTTGATTATTTTTTGTTAAGTGCAAAGGCTACGATATTATCATGTAAATGTGGTTATGTAGTGGCCGTCTTGTGACCTACATATCCCATGTGTCATGTTAGTTATATTGGATGAAAGGGGTAACTTGTGTAATAAGCTATATTAAGTCAAATGGGTACCTTGTGGAATAAGTTACAATTGGTAATGAGTTGGTCTAATGCATCTTGTATTGGTTAAGGCTTTGCCCTAACCCTAGAGTTATTTGATAAAAGGTTATTTATAGAGGCTCCTAGCATTGTAAATAAAGATGGAAAAAATATTGCGTTTGGTTTGTGCTTTCATAGCAGGGATATTGGAACAATTCCCTCAAGGATTATTGTTTGGTGCAGCCATGCCTCAATGGGATTCTTCTATGTTGAGTATATTGAATGATAGGATACAAATGTACCCACAATACATCTTGTTATCTTGGCTATATCTTTGTATATTCTCCATTGACATATTTTTGGATTGTAACAAGTGGTATCAAAACGGTGATTTGGGCAAGTAGAAGTTTTCTATGTATCAATAAATGTTTTGGTGTTTTCCCTAGAAAACACTTCGGCTTGAGAATTGATGACAAGTACTACGAGTTCAATCATCCCTTCATAATAGATACTTCCCTTTGATGATTCAACACCGCCTATTTGATTCCATGGATGTCCATAATTGCTGCTTCTCTTATGATGTGCATATTTGTAGTTGTTTCCTCTTTAGATCCAAACATGCCCCTAGTTGCTCCTAGTTGTCGAGTATAATGAAAACTATTGCTCTTGATGTTCCATGTCATGCATCCATGATTATTGCCTCTCATGATATTGTGGATGCCGATGTGTCTGTAACTTTGGAGCCTAAGTTTCTTCTGCCACTTCTTTTGAAGCATCTTCCTTGGCTCATGAGTAGGTCAAAAGTTCAAGTTTCCTTAACTAGTACCCAAGTATCGTCCTTGTCATTTTTAGATTCTTGTCTTTCCTTGTCTTCATAATCGTTTGTAGGCTCTTTTCATGCTCTCCTCTAAATTATTAATCATGTAAGCTTACACACAACCTTGTCCTCCTCAATTTTGATTGGTGCCTCATTCCCTATAATACCTTTGTGTTGGCTAGCTTTTCGCATATAGCATAAAACCTAGGCAGTCATGAGATAAATCTCCCTCATTTACCGGTGAGGCTCCCGTGTCAGATTTGTCAATTAAAATATGCTAGTATCTATAGGGGGTTTTACTTTAACTGTTTAGCTCATGAACCATAGTTGTACAGTTCTGCAACAAGTAAGCAGTTGTTTAAGAAAGGAAATATTTATAGAAGAAGGGAATTATATAAACACAGAGAAGAAATGGGGAAGATGTGCATCCCAATCAATAGATAGCAGAGTTGATTGCATGCACATAGAAGAAACCAATAGATATAAACACAGAATTATAAGCAAAGGCAGCTCTAGATCTAGATCTAAAATAACACAAAGTTTATTCAAAGATCTAAGATAGAAAGCTAGAAACAAAATACACCGTGACACAAAGTTCTCGGAAATATGCTCCTGTATATTCCTTTGCTTCAAGTGGCTCTCAAGGGTTTCAAAGCACAAAGTCTGGAACACAAAGATGTTGCTTACAAATTCTAATCCTTAACCGGAGGTTCTTCTACTTATAGAATGTAGAAGGGAAAGTACAAATGGGAAACTCAACTGAACTGAAACATAAACAAGAAGTAAAGATGACATTTGGCAATCATCCTCCACTAATTCCTCCTTAAGTGACACAACTATCACTTAACTAATAGAATTGTTCCACATAACTTAAAGCAATGGTTTCAAAACCAATAACTTTAAAGTTTTACAATTTCATCCGGGAACGTGGAAAATAAAAGAAGAAAGAATAGAAGAAGAAGTCAAGTGTTGTAACATTTATATCTTCTTTTTGTTCTGATACTGAATATACTTGTCGAACATGTAATTCAACATCTTCCCATCTGTCTTATCTTAGCCATGACTTCCTTTACGTCTGGCGCAGCAATCCTTCGTTCAACACCTTGATGCATGCTTCCACATCCTCCAAGCTTGGCCCGAACCTCGCATTATCCGACTGCAGTGCCACCAGTCTGCGAATGGAATTCATCGTGAAAGGCTTAGTAGCTCCATCAATTCTCCCTTATACCATCAGAAGAGATCCTTCTAGGGAATTAGGCACTTTGCTAAGAATGATCCGTACGTATGAAGTAACCTTTCCGACCACTTCCTCCTCAGTGAAAGCAATGATACTATCTGGTAAAGACGATGTCTTACTCTCAAGTGCCTGCATCCTCTTGTGAGTCTGCGCAGATCTCTAAATGGAAAGATATTGCAAACTCCGCTGCTTCCCCTTCTCAACTGATCCGTCCGTACAATATGTTCCGCAACCAACACTTCTCTCGATAGCTTATTGATTTCGGCCAAAGTACTCAGGGTATACTCTCAACAACTGTATTCATATCTACTATACTCGTCACCAGTTGTCACCAGTTGCTTCAGCTGATCTGTTGCATCATTCATAACCTTCAGGCGGGCTGGCACCTCTCCGAGTTGTACAGAAGCTTGACGAATAATCAGATTCTTCCATTCGTCGATAGCTTTCACCTGATTGCTTGCATCTTCCATCTCCTGCATCAGATGATCACTCACCTGCTCTTGCGCTAAAATGGGCTAAGTGGAAGATTTAGCAACCTTGGCAATGATCTCGCACAACTGAGATACCTGCTTCTGAAGTTCAACTTTCTCCGCCTTTTCTCTGTCAAGCCTAAGGAATAGAGCATCTATCAATGTCTGTGTATCCTGCTTCAATCCTTCTGTGGTGGCTTGACCGATAGGTACTCTGGTTACTGTTATGTCTTCTGCCGTGAGCTCATCCTCTTTCTTCCCTTCCGCCGGAACTGACATCTCAGCGAACTTCTACCCCGACTCCTCGATGATCAACCTTGAAGTTACCTTAACAACTTTAGGTTTTCTGTCTTTTCGCCTAGACTCAGAGCAACTACAAGTCGTGTTCCTCCAAGTTCATTTCTACTCTAGCCTCTGGAACCAACTACGAAGTCAACCATTCTAAGAAATTACTTCTCGAAGAATGAGAAGTTGCTGAGTGTACTACTATCTCCCACTCTGATTCCTCTCCATCAGAAACTGCTACTGTGTTGTGGTTGCCATCCTTTGAATCATCCAAAGACAAAGCTCTTTCAAACTCTGTCATCTGCAGACTTCAACGTTTCTTCAGGAACAGGTGTTGAACGGAGTGGCTGAGGAGAGAAGATGAATGTTGCCGGATTCAACTGAGGGATGGCAGTGTCCTGCTGATGTGCAACAGTCGGTGAAGTACTGGATGCTGGAGAAGCCGGAACTAACGTCATGGCCGTGGAAGTGATCTTCTCCTTTGAAGGAGACCTTCTGTGCACTTTCATCTTCTCGGGCCTCTCTGCTGCTTTCTCCTTTGTGCTTCCTCTTGAGGGAATCCCCTGCACCGAAGTTTCCCGTGACTTGATTCATCAATGCTTCATCAAGGCAGTATCCCTTCGTCAGCAACCAATTTGAAGTATTCACGAGCAGTGGCGGAGACCTTTCTTCAATCGTATGGCAGCCCCCTACGAACTCCTGAAGTATAGCTCTATCTCCTCCCATTTGATGGTAAGTGTCAAGTAATACATTCCCATCATCTTTAAGATCCGCAGGTATCCATGCTAGTCAAAGTCAAACACTTGCCATGCTGATAGCCTACTGAAATCTTTCTTTCTAACCTTGTACTCACTTTTGCACTTCATCCAGAAATCCTCTAATGAAGGCACATGTGCGTACTCCTGGGAGATCATCTTCCTGGCTACTCCAAATGGATCGAAGTTTAGCCGTGCCGGGAAGAACTCTTGCTCGTACTCAGAGAACATCTCCGCCTCCATTCCTCGAGCTCTATGAATGCTCTGGCAGCTATAATGACCCATAATGATTGGGAAGAAGCCCGTAGACTTGTGCCGTTTCAATGAAGGTCATGCATCTCCACAAGTTGTCTGCTCAGCTCCATGGTGATCAATCTATCATTCGGATATCTGGGCAGCTTAACCGGTTCTCCAGAAAAGCCGGTAACCACGAGGTATGTGAAATCGCAAACCATGAATGAATAGGCGCAATTCTGGATATGACTTCCCATGCTTCCTTGCTCACCTTGTTGGCCTTTAGGTCCCTGTCAGCCTACAAATGAATTCGTAGAAGAATCCATCGTTGACCACTTTGAAATATTTCATGCACACAGTACAGTAAGCTGTGGGTAGCACTCGAAAATGGGGTCCTTAGAAAGAACGCCACATCTATCCAACTTGGAGAAGATGCCTTGTGAAGCTACTGCATATACCAAATAAGAAGTCATTTTGAAGTTGAAAGTACACTTCACGTTCCGGAGTTGCTCACCAATGTTGTCACTAATAATTTTTGACCAATTGATTATTGAATCAGCCTTGTTGATTTCAATGGTCCTGATGAAAGCATACATCCATGTACGGAAAGTGTGAGCGTTCGCTTCGCCATTTATCCTGCATAACAATTTGGCAATATCATCTACCTCCTGTACCAGATTGGACCGCGGAAGAGTTCTTGGGAACTTGGAAGGAGATCTAGGCTTCTTCATGTATCTATTGTTCATTATGTTCACGCACTCAACTCTATGCTTCTCCCACTGCCGCCAGGCATCCTGAATGCTAATAGAAGTCACCACCTTTCGTGCCGGAATCTTCAAACAATAATTGATGAACTGTGCATCCAACCAAATTATTGTTTTCCCATAGCATCTCGGACTAATCTGGATGATGGATGGTAAGACCTAGCACACTCCATAACGAACTCTGGTAACTGGGTTGTGTATGGAAATGCTGCAGCTCGAATAATTCCACTACTTTTGACTGCACGCATGAGGGAAGTCTTTCCTACTCTGGATCTTTCAATCAATTCGAAAGAGGTTCCGGACCTAAATCTGTGTCTCCAATGTCTACAAATTTAGAAGTGATGCATGACTCTGTTGTGCTCTCTTTTTCATCCCTCTTTGCCATGGTCGTATCTATCTTTGTCTGAACAATTCTTTTTCTCTTTATTCGGCCGGAATTCTTCACAACCGGTGCAGATCTGGATAATTCTTCAGATTTAGAGGATATGTTCAATGTATTGGACATTGATTTAAGCTCCCTTTCTCTTATAAAAGCACCTATAATGAATTCTGCAATTAATTCAGACAAAGATGGCAACGAACATGAACAGTGGATTTTAATCATAAAAATCTGCATAATTCAAGTCTGTTGCCCCAAAATTTGATGTTTTATTTGCATGCAAAGCAAGCATGAATTTTACCAACTTCACTTGAGCACCTGTATCACTTATGCAAACAATTATCCAAACACAAATCAACCTCCTTCAACCTGTGCACCAAAATTGGAAGCTTTTAGCATTAATTTCACCTTCTTCTGAGCAAAAATCTTCTTCAAATGGGGTGCACTTTTCCTCTGGGCTGCACTTCTCTGCCTGTGAATTAATTAATTCATCCTTATGGCAGCCCCTGCTTATATAATCCTTATGATTCTATAATTAATTAATGTCTTTCCTATTACTGGCAATTAATTAATTAATTAATAAGCTTCACTCTTCAAATGGGGCGCCTATTTTGTGCATGTTCATGGCTGCCATTAAATAAATTAAATTTATTTAATTTTAGACTTCTGCTTCCAGTTAACTCAAGCCTCACAGTGTGCTTTGACCTTAGCCACTGAAAATAGGAATTAATTTAATCATTTAATACTTAAAAAAGTATTAATTATCTCCCAAATGGGGCGCACTTTTTGGCATAAGAGATTCCTATTTTTAAAAGTCAGATGACAATGGGATTTTTTACCCTACAAGGCAGCCCTGAAAATCCCATGATTCACTTAAGCCGTTTGACTTTCATAATGGGATTATTTACCCTGCAAGACAGGCAATAAAATCCCATGATTCACTTAAGTGATCTTTTCTTTTATTCCACAATGGGAATTTTTACCCTGCAAGGTAGGTAAGAAATTCTCGCCTGCCTGCTGCCTCTAATTTTCCCATTGTGACTTAATTGGCGTTGCTCCCATGGAAAAAAATACCCTGCTAGGTAGGTATAAAATTCCCACCTGCCTCCCGCTTCCAAGAATCCCATGATCCACTTCAAACCCTCTTTTTCCAAAAATGCGGCCAGCCCAGAAAAGGTTTTTTGGTGCATGACTTCGTCTTTTCCCAGAGAACCAGACCTCAATGGCAAATTCCTTCTGGCACAACGTGCGTATGTGATCTCCAAATACTCCAGGCCAAGAATCAGGCCAAACCAGCAAAGGAATTGATCCAGAGAAATTTCACAGAAAACGAAACGGAAAAACACAAACACAAAACGTTGCCAGAAGTTACAAATAAAACCCAGGATTCATTCCTGATTAAAACCCTACTGGTATACTGGAATAATGATGTGTACGATCACAACAGAGTTAAACCGGAGCGCAAATTGCCTCAAACGGGGCTCAAAATAATTAAATACAAATTTCCCGCAGGCAAATCCCGATGACAGAATATAACAATTTTAGGCATCTAGGTATTTGGCGAAAATGGATAATATGGCTCCTTGGGAATATCTTGACACAATACAAGAACTTTCTGGCAATAAAAACACAAAACGACCCATTATTTTAAAAGTACGAAATTTTTTCGGATAGGGTAGTCTCAAATTTCATGATGAAATCTGGGGACACCACCTTCGCAATGTAACCTTCTTTCTATTGTACCAAAGCTTCGTGAACTTCTTTTGCACATTAAGATTGTGCAGTTTTCATATTTTCTAAGGATATCCAAACCATCCATTGGTATAGCATAGAAATATAAAACTAGAAGCATATTTCTCCATAACGGCCTTCAAAACTTCAAAATTTCAACCTTTAACCATATAGTTGTGCCTCCTTTGTACACCTTGCTTGAACATACAGCTGCATAGCCAAGTAATGTTGATTTAATATATCTGCAGATTGGATTTATGGGCATAATCACTTTTTTGAGCCCATCGACAAACCTACAATGTCTAGAATTCTTTGATTGGAAAGAAAATATTGGGACCTTTTTCTTGCTCCAAGGGTGGGGATTCTTTTTCTTCTTCATCATCATTGTGTTGTGCTCTCTTCATCTTCATTGCTTGTTTTATTTCTCCCATCTACCTTAGAAAGTTTGTTTTGTTTTTTTCCTTCCAAAGAAGAACTTTGATGGCTACCCCAAAATCTTATGTACTAAACCATTGCTTCACCCTTAAGGACATTAAGGAGATCTCCTCCCCACAAATTCCTACTCACAAACACTATTCCCTTCTTTTACTAAACCAGCACTCCCTAGCATTAGGTGTGTCCTTTTAGAAAACTTAGGCATCTTTGTGAGTCATACTTAGTATAAATGTTGAAGTTTCACACAGACTAGCATCCTATGAATCTCCTTTCCTACCACAAAATTGAATGTGAAAGCACATTGGCAAATAGATCTGAAAACATTCATCACAATGCAAAATACGACACTTGATTGGCATGCTCAAATTGCAATATCTTAGGATTTTTTTCCTTTTTCTCAAACGAAGTCGTGACTGGAAAAACAGAAATTTCCCATGAACTCTTTGGAAGGCTCTTGAAATTCCCTTTCAGTGGCACTAGAATCATTTTAATTGGATAATTCTCCTAAGAGAACGAAGCTTTGCAAGTTGAGGTGTTTTTCTGAGGAAAAGATCAGTGAAATATCTCCAGTCTACAACGAACTTTTCCCACTTGCCCAATCCAGCACTCTGATATCACATGGTAAATCCAAACATCTGATAATGGAGAATATACAAAGATATATCCAAGATAACACAACACGAGAGGTATGTTGGGTACTTTTGTAGCCCAGTATTCAACATACTCAATGTAGAAGAATAAGACCAAACAATGCTCCTTAAGGGAGGAATTGCTCCAGTATCGCTGCCATGAGAGCCCAAACCAAATACAATATCTTTTCCATCTTCATTGACAATGATTGGGGTCCATGCATACATCCTCTCCTCTAATAATCCTAATTTTCGGTAATCCTTAACCAATACATTACACATAAGGTCATGTCGTTATCAAGTATAACACATTCCACAAGCTACCCCTTGAACCCAATATGACTGTATGGTTATGCACACCACAATTTGGCTACCTTAACCAATACATTACACATAAGGTCATGTCATTATCAAGTATAACATATTCCACAAGCTACCCCTTGAACCCAATATGACTATAGGGTTATGCGCACCACAATTTGGCTACTTCATAACTCCATTTACATCATAATAATATTCCTAGGTATATATCAATTTTAATTGTTGGTCCTAGGGTAATTGTCAATGGAACTGTTTGTCCTACCTATTCTCAACAATGGTATATCTATTAGTTGTGTGTGATGAATTGCACATCTCCATCCATAAATCAAGATAACGTTATGGAGTTAGCCCCAAAAAATTGGAGACATTTACATAATGTGCTTTATAATAAAGATAATATATTTTCTATATCATGTTATTGTGCTGCAATGTGATATTTACCATGTTGTGAATAATATTCTAAGTGTGTATTCATTTTGTCCATTCTATGATGTTCCCTGTTAAATAGTTATGGCTTCTAAACCTACAATTGCAACTAGTAAAACTAGCAATCATACCCGAAGGTCCAATGGTCACACCAATAGGGTGGTAATAGAAGTGAAGGGTAAACACCTAAAAAATCCAGATATTAAATCAAACGTCTAACAAACCTTCAATTCACTCTTCTATATGTCAGTGGGCCACCCTCCAGCTGTGGGCACTCATACACCTGTTCTTTGTCACAATATAAATGCACTGTCACCACCAAGTGGGAATTTCCAATCCAAAAATTGTGATATCTTGGCCATACAGCGGAATTTGGAGCCCCCCCTTTTTAGGCAAGATTTTTTTAGCCCGACACATTTAGCTACTAGGAAATGTTCAGAGCAGGTTATGGAGTTATTAATCATAGTATATTTAAAATCTAAGACAAGAACCTTGAGATTGATATATATTGGAAATTTTCAAATAGATATATGTACTAGTATATAAATTAAACGAAATGGAGGTCATTTAAGTAATAATTAAAATCACATGAGTAAAAACCCCACAAAAATCAAATTGTTCATGGAAGCCATCAACATTACACGAAACATTGCTATAATTTCTTTTAATCCGAATATAATTAATATCATTTAATTCTCCACTATATAATTTATTCTCAAGGACTTTTGTTATCAAAGGATTTTTTCACAGAGGAAAGGCTTGTGAACTGTAGTCATGATCAATTTTGGATACCCTATTTTTCATTACATGGTTAAACCTGCCACAAATCTTTTGATTTTGTTTTAAAATTTAAAGTTTTGGAAGATAATATCAGGCATAGGCTAAAGAAAGGGTAAAATCTATGATTTTTTTAGTTTCTATTTTGAGAAGTGTATTCCATCAAGATAAACAAATGACCAAAAAAATTCAAGAATGAACAAACTGTATAAAAGATTTGAGGTAGTGTATTTCATAGCAAATTTAAACATATGCCCAAAGACAATCCACATTTCAATAATATCAAATTATTTCAATTCAATAAATGTCACAGGGAATTTCCATCAGTAAATAACCCTTGGCTCACAAAATCCAAGGCACTGGCTCGATCTTCTTGTTCCAATATGTGGAGGATTTATTGCTTCATTTCTTTGTGAAAACATTTTGGAGAATCTTACAAAGCCTCATATTTGCGACTGTGTTTCTTCATCAAGCCAGAGACATACATAGAATTTGCTAGAAAAGAACTTGAAACAAGTGGATTATATAGGGAGTGCGTGTACTCCACTTTCAAAGGCAAGCACTAGCCATGACAGCATAAAGGTAGGTATTGCTGCTACATGTCCTATTGTAAATGGACCGATTTCTTTTAGCAATTTAAGTATTATTTGTACGACCCTTATCCAAATTGAAATCAGCAATTAGGATTTATCATTTCATGCTTCAAACAAATCCCAACCATCCGGACTGACCCAATAGTCTGGCCCATGCTAGTGGTCGTCGACGGGGGATGCAGCTATGTCTGCTCCACAAAATAATGCTTATCGGTTCAATTAAATGGAAGGAAACTCCAGAATTTGTTGGAGCTGCATCCCCATGAATCCTATAGCCCCTTGTAAGTTCACCTTGCTCAATGATGAACTGCTTTCTCTTGTGATGCAGGAGCATCCACGGAAAAAGAGAAATTCTGCATCACCCTAAAACATGGTAGGAATTTTGCTAATGTTTCGGGAGGCTTGGACCAGATTTTGGCATTCACGGGTTGCAAGATTGATGATGACAACAGCAAAAATTATACTAAGGATCACCAAATGTTTTTGGGTCTCAATAAAGTGCCACATTTTCAAGTAACAGTCCTGGCAGCCACAATTCTCCATTTGGGTGTTCACAGACCTTCAACAAATCATAGAGTTCGTCACGAGTTCAAATTCCATTCATGTCTAAGTAAACAGTTCATCAGTGACATGGGGAAAACTTTTAGTTGCATGGGTCCACGGGAATTCAACGTGACCAAAAGGTGAAAGAAAGAATCACAAGAATTCCAAAGATCGGGAATGAGATGTGTCACAATCATGGAGTGCCTCAAAGTCAGCACGGAGATCACAAGATCAAAGAAGACCAACATTCAAAAGATCTTGTGAGGCTATGAAATGGTGACAAGTGTCACCATCCTATCGGCTCTTTCCACAGATTTTCACGAACATTGCAACCAAGTGTTTAATGGTGTGTGAACTAAGAGCGCGAGATGGTGACATTTAACACCAACCTGGAAAGTCACATCACTGAGGCAACAAAAAGTTGAGATCACAAAATTGCAGTAAAAGGAAGGTTTGTGAGTGAAAAGAACAAGACGATGCTACATGGCATCATCCCTAAAAAGCTTCAAGTCAAAGGTCAAAAAGGAAGTGTTGAAGTGAAAACGAGATAGGGCATGTCACAATCTCTCGTGAGTCTAACCTAGAGTTCACGGAGGTCACAAGGAAGGGAAACGAAGGCATGGAAATTTCATGACCCCAAGAAAGAAAGGCACAAAGAGTGTGTGACCTGGGGTTAACGAGGAGATGCCACTTGTTACTTGGAGGAAAACTTCAATTTGGGGCCACATGTCTCAAATGTTCAAAATGGAAAACGGCCTACAAAAATTCAATCAGCCCTATTTCTCACGAGGAAGGTTCGATTTGTGTTATTGACCTTGCTAGAAAACTCTTGAAGAGAGCTTTCAATTGAGACAACAATCAAAGTATATGGATGCATATCTTGGTTGCAATCCACATTTGAAGATTCTTAGAGAAGTTTCTCTTCATAGGCAAATTTACACCAACTATAACAACCTGACATTCAATGCTTGAGTGTTCCACGAGGCCACATCACATTTCATGCATTGGGAGGTAGTTAGAGACAATATGGACAGCCATTGAAATCATGGATTGTGAACAAGAGCCGAGATTCGCGCCATCTCTAGTGACTTACAATGGCAGAGAAATAATGTGGTGGTTGGCATAGAGGCATTTAATAGTGTGAGTGGTCACACTTCTCATTTATTTCGAAACTTACGGTAGGGATAGTATAAGTAAGAGGACAAAACAATATAAGTTATTGCTTTTGGAGGGAATTCACAATAATAGTGTGGACACTCTAAAACAATGGAAGATCCAGAAACTTCTAATGAGTCTATTAACAAGGGTGTTTTCATTCGTGTAAGGTTGGTTGTCATGGGTTGTTGCATTGTTGATAGTAAGCCATAGAGTTGCATATAGAGTGTATTATAGTAGGCAAAGAATTAGAAGAATCCCATGAGCCTATGTGTAGAAAGTTGCAAGATTCTACAACAAGTGTTTGTAAAGCCTTGAGAGGATTAAGCAAGTGAAAAGAACATAGGAAAAGAGCCACAATGTTTGTAGATGTTGTTAAGGCCTTGAAACATCAATGAAAAAGAGTGTTGTAGTCACTTGTTTTTGTTGTGTGGCTCGGGCTATAGGGTTGGGCTCTTGTTTACCTCGAAACCCCATCCCTAACTACATCAGCCGGTATCAAAGCTTAGAAGATAGCTCTAGGAGGAAGGGTGCAAGAGTGAATAGATGTGGGAGAGAAGTTGAGAAAGAGTTGAGAAAAGGTAGAAGCGTCTTCTATGAGGTTTGTTCTCCACATTAGAGCAAAGGTGTCGGTAGAAAAAAGTGGAATCGAGAAAGAACAACATCTTCCATCTAAATAGAGAGTTGGGTAGGCGTTAGGGTTGAGTAAGAGAGTGACGTGAGCTTTCCTCCACTATGAGAAAAGTGGGTAGAGAAAGGGTTGGGAGTCCTCTAGTATGAGGACACTAGTAGAGGGCAAGACTAGGAGAGAAATTATAGTCAGACAATTGCATGAGAGTGAGCGAGTTGTTCTCCATCAAGCATTGGGCAATAGAGAACAAGAGGTAGAGAAACTTGTGTAGGCTTGCATCCACACTTGCAGCAGTAGGTTAGAAAGAACTGCAAATATTTGAGTGAGGACAAGATAACTTAAGAAGCTATGAGAAAATGGAGTTGTTGAGAGAGAAAAGAAGAGCTGTTTTAAGGAGCAGATAGAGGGGAAGACGCTTTGAGCAAGCCATGGCTAGAGAATACAGCAGAGAGGAGACAGCAATTTTAAGTTGTCAAAAGAGAAGAAATAATTGGGAAATAAATGACCCAAATGGAAGAGTTGAAAAACATGGTGGTAGCCATGCAAATGAGAGTGAAAAGAGAAGAGAGAAGGATAAACAAGGGTAACCCAGCATTGCCAAAGGAGCTTGAAATGATGAAGAGGGTGTTGCAAAGAGTGCAGACTATTGTGGACACCCTAAAGGCTGAATATGAGGCAGCCCTGGATTTGTAAGAAGAGTATGACGAGAAAGAGTATGA
Source organism: Taxus wallichiana var. yunnanensis (assembly GCA_018340775.1). Taxonomy (NCBI): domain Eukaryota; kingdom Viridiplantae; phylum Streptophyta; class Pinopsida; order Cupressales; family Taxaceae; genus Taxus; species Taxus wallichiana. The sequence goes on from CM031239.1 coordinate 89,468,120, forward strand.
AAATGAGGATGACTTTCTCATATGTGAAGATGAAGATGAGTGGTGAGAAGAAGAAGGCATACAATCCTGCTACCCAGAAGATGGTGAGAGTTTGAGTCACTGCAGAGAGGGAGAGCAGTCAAAATAAGGTGAGGAGATGCTCTTTAGAGATGATGGAGAAATGAGAAATGGAGGTAAGGTTGCAGCACTTCAGAAAAGGTTGCACAAAGAGTTGTGTGGAGGCTTCCCACACGAGTGTGAGAGAAGAGACATCAAAATTGGTGGTCCATGGAGACCCCATACTTGGTGAGAGAGGAAGCGATGGAATGGGAATAGGTGAAGAGTATGTTGTCACAGAGGAGGCATGGGAGTTGTTTAAGCATGACATGAAGGAAGAATGTCAAGTAGAAGTAAAGCTCCTATTGGGAGAAGTCATAAAAGCAATGGATGGGGAAGGAGGAGGAACAGCATGCCTCTTTGAAGTTGTAGAGGATAGGATAGGCAGAGAGCTGAATCATGAGCAGTTAAAGATTTAAGCATGCCAAGCCTACAAGTGTGAAAGAAGGAAAAATGTCCTCCTTAAAGAGGACAAAGCTAAAGGAGAAGCAGCTACAACAGAGGACGAAGGTGGAGCAACTGATTTCAACATCGGCTTATATCTGTGGAGAAGATGACAAGGGAAAGGAAGATGATCATAAAGAGAAAGAGGGTGCAATATTAAATGCACATTGCATGCACTTGATGCCAGCAAAAAGAAGAAAAGAAATAGCAATCATCCTGTAACTGAAGAGGAGGAAGGAAAAAGAGAAGAAGCTCATGAGGGAAAGGAGAAAAGAGAAGAAGAAGAGGAGGAAAGAGTGGGGCACAGGATTGAGAGCATGTTCAAGGTGGATATTGCAATAGTAGATGAAGAGGGCAATGGACTATTGATTGTCCATCGTGAGGTAGAAAACCATGAAGGGAGAAAAGGCTGCAGAGAGGAATTGGAGGCCATGCCTATAAGGCATTTTGAGAAGATAGGAGAAGAACTTGAGGGAGCTTTTCCATCACTTTGCTTTTATTGATGTTTTGATTCGTTATTGTGTAAGGTACAAAGGTAGTGAGGAAGGCATTTGATGTACCCTTCAAGGAAGGCATTTGATGTACCCTGAAAAGTAGAAGGAAATGAATTGTTTCAGCCCATGAAGCATGAAGAAACAGAGGAAACAGAGGAAACGGTAGTGCTTTTTAAAGCTCACGTGAATAGTAAAGCCACCACCAAGTTTGTGAGAGAATATGACAGCAACAAAAGAAGTAGATGGAGCAAAAGAGACGGAAGGAGTTACAAGAGCCTTTTGAATCTCTTGAGGATAGTGAAGTGGTGAAGATGACAATAGGGAAAGAGCTATTTGAAGAGTTCACAAGTAGAGAAGAAGCTAGGAGGAGAAGCATGCCCATATGTTTGGAAGAGGAGAAGAGAATAAGAAAAGAGGAGATTGTAGCCAAATAATGAAGGAAAAGATGCAAACTGGATAGAGATTATTGGTTGTGGCATCCGATTGACAATTAGGCCATTGGTGAACATAGCCAAGAGGACTTTATTAAGTAGACGGGTAGTGGTGGGTTCAAAACTTCAAACCCACAAAAGCAAGCCAAACCAGAGGTAGTTAGCGGAGGTGTTTGGGCCATGGTGGGTCAAAGGTCACAAAAAGGTGTAGAAGGAAAATGAGCACAATTCGGGGGAGATGGATGATCTATAATCAATCCAGGGGCAAGGAAAAATGGAAAAAGAGAGAAACCATAGAGGGAACTAGTGTGTTGGAAAGGGATATTGAGGCCATAAAGTCTCAATGGCCAAAAGAATCATTTTTCCACTTACTCAATCCATGTGAGGAGTGGCTCATATTTTGATTACCTTAAATGTTTGATGCAAGAGCATCAAAGGCAAAGAACAATCCTGCATCACCAAAAACATGGTAGGATTTTGTTAATGTTTCAAGGGCCTTGGGCCAAATTTTGGCATTCAAAGGGTTGCAAGTTTAATGGCAGAAGCAAAGATCATATGGAGGATCACCTACTATTCATGGGCCTCAATAAAGTGCCACATTTTCAAGTAGCGGTCATGGCAGCCACAGTTCTTCATTTAAGTGTTCATTTAAGTGATCGCAGAGCTTCAATAGATCACCAAGTTCGCGGGAGTTCAAAATCCCTTCCCATCTAAGTAAACATTTCATCGGTGAAGCCGAATTAGCATGACATAGGTCAAAATTTATAGCTGCATGGGTCACTAAGATTCAAAGTGGCCAAAAAGTGAAAGAAAGAATCACAATAGTTTGGAAGCTTGGGATCATGACATGTCTCACAATCCCGTAGTGCCTTAAAGTTAACACAAAGGTTGCAAGGTCCAAGAAGACCAAGGTTCAAAAGGTATCGTGAGGCTACACAACGGTGACAAGTGTCACCATCCCCTTAACTCTTTCCATGGGGTCTCACAGAAGTTGTGACCAGCTGTTTTATGGTGTGTGAACCAAGAGCATGAGACGGTGACACTTGTCACCATCTCAAAATGTCACTTCATGGAAGCCACAAAAATTGAGATCACAAAGCGACAACAATAGGAAGGAGCGTGCGCGAAAAAAAAGAAGATGATGCCAAGCGGCATCATCCTAGAAATCCTCAGTCAATGGTTATAAAGAAAGTGTTGGAGAGAAAAAGATGAGACTATGACATGTGTCACAATCTTGGTGAGTCTCACGAAGTTCGCGGAGGTCCCAAATAAGGGAATGGAAGGCATGGAAAGTGTGTGACATGGGTTAACAAGGAGATACCACTTATCACTTGAAAGTCAACTCCAATTTGTGGCCACGTGTCTCAAATGTTCACAATGGAAGATGACATGTGAGAAATTCAATCGGCCATATCTTTCACAAGGAAGCTCCAATTTGTGCGTTATTGAGCTCGTTGCAAATCTCTTGAAGAGAGCTTTCGATTAAGATAAGAATCGGTGCATATGAGTGCATATCTTGGCTAAATCCACATTTGAAGCTTCGAAAAGGCGTTTCTCTTCACAAGCGAGTGTCCACCAAATTTAACCGCTCACATTCAATGCTCAAGTGTTCCACAAGGCCACATCACACTCAATGCTTGAGTGTTCCATCACACTCAATGCTTGAGTGTTCCACAAGGCCACATCACACTAGATGCATTAAGAGGTAGTTAGAGACAGTATGGGCAGCCATAGAAATCATGTATTTTTACCATTGGCCAAGATTTACTCCATCTCTTGAGACTCAAAATGGCATAGGAATACTACGACGATTAGCATTGAGGTGAACAACAATTTGAGTGGTTGTGCTTATTTATTGAGAATCTTATAGATATCCCAATGATCTAAAAGTAAGAGGATACAACCAATTTCATTTATTGGTTTTGGAGGGAATTCACAGTGATAATGTAGACACTCTAGAACAAAGGAAGATCCAAAATCTTTTGCTACGTCTATAAAATGGGGTGTTTTCATTTGTGTAAGGTTGGTTGTCATGGTTTGTCATGTTGTTGATAGAAAGTCAAAGAATCGTGTGTAGATTGTCTTAGAGTAGTCAAAAATTAGATGAATCCTAATAGGCTAAGTGTTGAAAATTGGATGAGTATACAATAAGTGTTTGTAAAGCCTTGAGATGCTTAGGAGATTCAAACGAAGATAATAAACGAGTCAATGTTTGTAGATGTCGTTAAGACCTTGAATATCAATGAAAACGAGTGTTTTGGTCACTTGTTTCCGCTGTATGATTGTGGGTTGTGCTCTCATTTACTTGAGACCCCATCCCGATAGGGTCATCTTGACTTTATTCTAATAAAGGAAGGATAAAGCTCTATAACACATAGAAACTACAACTAGATTATCACCATGCATCTAGAAATCACATCTTTGAGACAACTTCTTTTAAGTCCTTCGCCTTTGGATCATCTAAAGGATGCACCCTTCAAATCCCTCCACACACCATTTTGAATTTGACTGTAAATACATCAATGTGAAGAAGGTCATTCATCCGATTTTCTCTTCTTTTAATAGCTTGAACTTATTTAGGAGTATAAAGAAGCCCACTAGTGTTATCGTCTAAGGAATTCATGATGGCAAACAAAGTACTAAACAAACAATTGGGCTCATTATTCGTCATTATCTGCTCGTGCTGACTACCAATCACTTCAAAATATTTTAATGCATGCAGGTTGAACCTCATACCTTTTACCAATTTTATCTCTCCATCTAGAAGATTGTCAGATCTGGATGTTAATATAGGTACTGAGAGGATTACTTCACTTCCTCCTTGGATTGTTCAGTCAGGCCTTCTTAGCATAGGTCACATTCTGTTGAGGACATAATCAAACTTTGTCTTGGACTTTTTATGGAGATCAGTGATGATATGGATCCTTCTTTTTCTCCCAAATCTATTGCATACCAGAGCCACCTTCTCCATCAGCTCCCTTCTCTCAACCCTATCAAAAATTCTCTTTTTGCATGAGACTTTTCTTTCAAAACATTGTTTCACAATACATGGCTTTTGTGTGTGTGTGTGTGTGTGTGTGTGTGTGTGTGTGTGTGTGTGTGTGTGTGTGTGTGTGTGTATATATTGATTTGTATAGGGTTTGCCCTTTTTAATATGTTCTTTTGTTTCCCGATTAATATCAAGATTTTGTTTTAGATTTGGTATCTTTGGATGTTGGAGTGCTTTTAGCATACCTGATTAACTATAGTAATGCATAGCTTTGAGTGCACTTGACCTACTTTGGTCATTAATATAATTTCTTTCTTTCCTTGGATTCCTTCTACTTCCTTTACATTTTATCGTAGGTAGATTTTTTTATTATATTTAATCCAGATCCCACTTTGCAGTCTTCCATCCGAAGTATTACTTGAAAATTTTATAAGCATCAAGTGATCTCCTGCATTGAAGACCATTTTCAAATACTCCGATCTATCCAAATGGATTTAGCATCGTTGACATAAAATAGCATATATCTATAAGTTTCATACATATTGCTTCTGAGGATGCTGGAAATTTCTTGTCTCTTAATTTCAGTCGGATTTGTGTGTGTTTGAGAGCAGTGCATCATAAGCATGTCTAAGATCGTGTCACGCGATTGAATTCACTTTACACACTTCCAAGGAATCGGTTCTATCTCTATGGCTATATGAATTTCTGCCACCAATAGAATCACCAACCTAAGTTCAATAATCATTAAAAACACCTTATGCAAAATCTTCTTAAATTCGAGAGCAATTCATCATTGTTTCTCTTGCCGAAATATATATCACTGCAACTCCCACACTCATGCCATCTTTGTGTAAACAGACAGCTAGGTTAGTTATCATGAACACATCTTCTACCAATGTAATAACTCTATTTTACTATGCACGACTTCAAAACTCAAATCCAAACTCTAATTAATCTTGCACAGCAACATTTTTGCTTGGGCTATCAGCAGAGATTGAGGATGATAATAATTCTCTTTGTGCTATATTATTCTGGATAGCAAAAGATTCTAATCCTACTTGCATGGCGGCATCTCCTCTGCAGATGCCATATGTATCTTCAAGACTGTGGCCATTACCCTTTATAGAAACATCCAAATAACAGAAACATCACTGATCTTTGTAAATTCTCCTGTGCAGAGTGTCATCCAAGGAAATCTAGGAAATTTGAATAAATTGTTTGGAGCAAAAGCAGTTAATGCAAAGTTTTCTTTAAAACTTCAACTATTCAAATTCAAGATGGATGACAGAGTCACTATGTCTAGTCACATAAGCAATCTGAGGTCTCTCATCAGATAGCTAGCAGAAGTCAAAGCTACGGTAGATGATGAGGATGCCAAAGCTATTTTGTTAAACAATTTGCCTTCTAAATACAATGTCATTTTTACTCTCAATCAAATACATTCTCAATCTCTAGAAGATATGATTTCAGCTCTCTTAGCTAAAAAAAGAACTGCCACAAGATATAAAAGGTGATCCTCAACATGAGAGTGCATTCTACTCAAGAAATTATCATAGAAGATCAGATAAAGACAAAGGGGAGATTGAATGTTATTACTGCAAGAAAGAGGTCACACAATGTTGAATTGTAGCATTCAACCCAATGATTTCTCAAGGGAAAAATCAAAGGCATACCAAATGAAGTTAATATAGCCATTGTTGAAGATCCATCGGATGTTGAAAGTGGTGAAGAATTCACTGATGAAGAATACATATTTTTATAAGCCCGCAATTTGAAGAAAGGAAGGGATCTAGCGTAAATGAAATTCAGCATGGATGGTTGCCTAGTTAGCTTGGGAGTTTGTGGATCTTGAGAATTATACCCTTACAAGGGTCATGAGACAACTTGAAGGAGCCCTTTGGAATTTGGATGCAGCTTAATATGGATGTCCAATAATTCGAGAGGTTCGTAATTCAAGTGTTTAGAAAGGTGGAATCCGGGAACTACACCTTTACGAGGGTTACAAGGCAGGTTGATGTTGTTCTATCTGGTAACTACACCTTTACGAGGGTTACGAGGCAACTTGATGTTATTCTATATAAGTGTGTTTGTTTTTGCTTTCTGTAGTGTAAGGCTTAAGAGGGGGTATTAGAATATAAGGCTTATAGTTTATTATTAATACACTACTAGTTATGAATAGGTCGGTTGTAACCTTCTCAGCCATATTTTAACTACCTCTTGCATAATAAAATGACAGACACAATCTACAATGTGTGCAATCTAGTTTCTCTTCATTCCTTCTCTATTCAGGTCTTTTAACACAGGAGTTATGCCTATCCATCACTCTACAACTTGATTGCATTCTAAACTATTTGTTGGTCCATTTGCCTCTCACTTCACATCCCTACCTAATTAGATGGCCACTTTCCCATCGGTCCCTACCACATCCAATGCTCGTTGAGAATTAACTAAGGTCGAGAGTATGCAACTAGCAAATTTGCAATTGCTAATGCATTATCAAGAAAGAGATGATCAGAAACAAGCTGAAATGGATGAAAAGCTTGAATGTCTACTTCAAAGGATTTCTTAATCTCAGCTCTTCTTTTGTTCTAGTGAATGCCACCATAGCCCTGTTGAGAATTCTAAATTGAACTATTTCTCCAATTTCAGTCTTTAATTTTATCTTTTTGACCAGATATTCAGTCTTAGGATCCATGACTAATCATTCTGTTGATCTTCATCAGAAGTTTAGTTCTTTTAAATCTGAAGTTCGTCCAGGCATTTCAGCACTTGGTCAGCTAATTCATTAGTAGTCTCACTTCAGTCACAATTGGCAACATGTGGCAGCCGTCTTATGAAACTATTCAGGTAGATAAGCAACATTTATGTTACGGAATTTTACAGTCTAAAATGTATCAGGTCTAGCTTATCAAGCCTTTTTGCCAAGGTCTAAAGATTTTATTTGCCTTCTGTTTCAAGAAAAATATAAGATCTGTTATATTCTGAATATGTGGTGTTTGAGTTGGCCTTATGATCCCTCAGTTGTTTGCAACTTTGGCTGCCATCAATATTTACATACAGATGTCTGTTTCAGGCCTGAATTTTGTAACTTCAATTTATCTTAATACAATCTTATATTAACATAGAGCTTAAAACATAATTGAGATTTGGCTAATTACAATAAGTTAATTAACATTATAAAACTTTGTGTAACTAAAATTAGAATAATTTAAATATGTTGGAATAAATAATAACCAAGAGGATTAAAAAATACCTTGCCATTCAAAAACAATTCTAGACTCCCCTTTCACAAGTTTGGGATATTGATCAATGCGAGAATCCTCTTGGATCAATTCCTCAACCTGCACTAAGCATTAATATATAGGAAGATGTAAATGTAAAGGTTTATCCAACATCCCTACCTAAATTCAAATGCACGTATGCGAAAAAACCTATTGAACCAAAAAGAACAGATTGTTTGTAGACATTTCTTGTATTCAGATCTATAGATGTGCTTTACAATCTTACATACTTGAGTGATTTAGAAATATTAGCAAATGAATAATTGCTTTGTTTTCTTGTTGAATCTAGTTAGTTTCAACAGTAGATAGAATGGAATTCAAAGATGTAGAAAAGAAAGCAATATGTCAACGTATAATAGATAAATTTCCAATCATGGCTACCACTAACAAAAGAGATATATTTTCAAAGCACTCAATGCAATGAGATACTCCATTGTGGTAACTGTTGGTTGGTTTCGGACACACTCACTTATATTGCCTCATGGTGGACATTTGAAGAAGTATGTGCAAAATGAGGCATTCCTATTGAAAGTCATCTTCTACACAAAGTTGGGATAAGTATGGACTGCAAAAGTTTGAACTAAGGGCCAATATGTCTACTGTTTTCAATTGTACATCTGCTTTTCTCAATTTTTCAGTTCTAGTAAGGCAATTTTCAGTTTCTACACTGCTCATCATTTTGTTTTTCTCAATAAGATTTCAGTTTAGTATCTGTTATACCATTGTCATATGGCTGAGTTTGAAATACTCAAGCTTAAGACTGCCGTTAGCAGTCATGGACAGCTGCAAGCTTGCACATTTAAAAAGGATTCCATCATTGGATGATGTGGACAAAAGGTTACGGCCCTGATCTGGATAAAATTCCAACTGATTTATAGTTGTTGTAACTTGTTTCCAAACTATCCTCATTCTAATTTGCATAATATATTGAGAGGGTCAGCTTGCCAAATCAGGGAAGGATCCATGGGGAATCAAGGTTATGATATTTCAGATTTTTCATTACATTGAATTGCTCTAGTTGAACTTACCCATGTTATTTTGCATTGCTGGCTAAAGATGCAAGGGGACAATTGCATGGTATTGGGACAGCATGAAGAGTGGTCTAGTGAAGGAACTGATTTCCTAGTTGAAGATGGGGATGGTTTTCAAAAACTTTCTAGATCCCAGCTAACTCGTGATTCAACGATCATAGATTCACTCAATGAGACTGTTAGAGAAGCATTACCTAGTACCGGGCCTCAAGTTCCTCACTATATCAGAGAAGCGCAGCAGAAGTCAAGTACATCACAAGGAGGAATGGAAGGAAAAAAATCTTGATTTGAGATCCTGGGATTACAACAATGCCCGGTTGGGAATAGTCGAACAGTTGTGAAGAGTCGGAACATTCTGAAAGAGTCGGAACAGATTGACCAAACAATTTCTTGAGGACAAGCAATTTTGGAAAGGGTGGACTGTCATGTCCCCTTTTTCAAATAAAGACAAATAATAAAGTTAATGTTTTTGAGTTGTCAAGTCACTCACTTTTTATCAAAAATGTGACAACTTAATATAACTATATTAATAAAATAAAAATATAGGTGACTTACAAAATAAAGTAAAAGCCAACGATAAATTAGAAGATGGAAAGTCACTTTAGTAATCCCACATAGGGCGCCCAACTTGGGAAAAGGAAATGGAAAATTATAAAAGGAGGGGTTGGGGTTTCATTCAAAACACTTTTTGGCATTTCTACATTTCATTTTGGAGAGTTTGGGCTTGTTGCTCCTACTTTCAATTATTGGGGACGAAAACCCTCATTGGCTAGTTGTTAAGGACAAAAACCCTCAATAGCATTCAGATTTTGGGGACGAAAACCCTCAATTTCTCCTTGGAGGTCTCATACGGAGGTCACACTTGAACTTATATCAAATTCTCAAAGGAAAAGATCAGATTCTCAGAGCTATGGCACACTTTCCGGGCACGTTTTCTACATTTTCCGCTTCAGATCTGCATTTCAAGTGAAGAAATTCAGCCAGTGGAGAGACATCTGCCAAGACTTCAAGTAGGGATAGCTAGGGCACGATTTGCAGCCATATCTAGGGCTATCTTCACCCTTGTGGGTGGAATTTGAAGCTTTCTTGGGCACGGTTGTTGTGAATTTCATCACCAATTGCTTTGCCATAATTTTGAAGACCATATTCAACTTTCTTTCGGGGATTTATCACTTCTTTCGACAGCAGTTGATTTGGGTCCAAAAATTTAGTATTTTGGGATCACATAAATTATAAATATTTTGGCAGTGGTTTCCTAAGGTTTGTTTCAGATTTCTAGCCATAATTCTATATTTCAACAATATCTAAGTTGCATTTCGGATTTGATCACCAATTGCTTTGCCATGTTAAATAATTAAACGATACTTTTGGAGGCCACAGTCCAAAAATAAAATTCCAACTCTTGTTTTGGGTCCCAAAAATTTAGTATTTTGGTGTTCTTGCATTCATAATTTATTATAAATATTTTGGCATAAGATTTGGGTAATTTGAGATCATATTCAAGGTACTTTGTGGCTCTTTTGTCTCCATAACAGCTCGCCATACCTAGGGTTTGTTTCAGATTTCTATTTTTGTGAAAAAAATACATTGTTGTCCTAATATCTCTATTTCCAGCGTGCTGCAATAAATCAGAATTCTCAGGTGTTCCCTTTGGGTTAAAAAATCTTCCATTGGGGACATTATAGTGGTATAAGAGTTGTGATTCTCCAGACTTGAGGATCACTGTGAAGAAGAAGATCAGTTTTGCATGGACACAGTTTTAAAGGGTTTTAGATAACATTACTCAAGAACTCCAGGGAAAGAAAGGTATGGGTGATAGAGAAAGGCCTCCACCAACATATGACATGAGCTATTTGAATGAAGTGTTCACTAGAAGCAACAAACAATTTATAGGAGAAAATTTTTAGGATGCCTTGAGGGATCTAAGAGACTCCTTTGTAGAAGTTATTATTGATTTGAATCAATTTATAAAAGGGCTAAGCACTACCATACCGAATCAAGGAAACAAGGTAATCATGGTGAAGGAAGCTCTTCTGCCAATCATGGAGAAAGGGTCTCAAGCAAGTCCCCTCTCAATTCTTCCGTGCCAAATTCCTACAAAGAGAAGATCCACAAGTGGAGTTAGAACAACCACAAGAGTTGGAGTTGTTGATGAATGGGATATTTATGGGGACGAATATGCATCCTTGAGCAACAACACAAGAGATTTGCTTTCTTTCAAAGATTATTGCCAACTAAGGAGAAGTGAAGGACCAAATAAAAATAAGGTGAGTCATCAAGAACCAAGAAGAGATATCCAACATAGATTGGGTAAGATTACTCTTCCCACATATGATAAAAAGTCTGATTTTACTTTTGAAGATTTTTATGAAGAGGTTGGTGGGAGAAGGTTGAGAGGAGAATAAGGAAGAGCGGTTGGAGCAATAAAAAAAAAGCCTCAAGAAGTTCCTAAGGAAGAAATTTTGATGGTGGAGCATAAGAAAGAAGAAAAATCTGATCTGCAAGGTTGTGGAGAGAATTTGTTGGTTAAAGCCAAATTTCGGATGATAAGGTTGAATTCAACTTGCTGGAATTTTCATAGCAACAACTAATGGTAAGCGATTTGATCATCTCCATAGCAAGGATTTATTATATCACCATGATACTATGTCCTTACAATGTTTTGATCATCGTGAGAATTATTCTAATAATGAGGATAAGATGAAAGGTACCAAATGGAAAGAGGATCTTTTCCAAGAAGCCTTTATCCATCTTCCGATCATTCCAAAGATTGAGCTATGGCCATATGAGATGGATTTTCAAGATAGATATGGAAGGGCACTTGAAAAGAATGGTTGTGATAAGGCAATTCTAACAAAAGCTTCTACAATATAGTGACATTAAAGGAATGGGATGTCCCATATTTATAAGCAGTTTTCTCAAGAATGCATTACAGCCCAAGGAATGAAGGAACCTTGGGTCATGTCCCATATTCAATCCTCCATACTATGGCAGTTTCAAATTGTTGTCAAGAGGGTAAGCACCCTTATAATTTCGGTTCGAGTTAGTGTATGGTGAGCCTTGACATCAAAGAAAATATTGGATAAATTGTCCTAAGAACGAATTTTCTAATAAGAAGCAATGGAACAATTCAAAAATCAGGTAAACCAACTCATACAATCTTTGTTAGCTTCAGATTTGATATTCAAAATGGGATTGCATGGGCCAATACATATGTTATGAGAAGTGGAGATAAATGGATAAATGGTTGCCTTCTAGACAAGGTCCAAGGCATGTTAGATAGGGCAGCAACATTCTCCTTTCATATTGTTTGTGACTCAGCAGGTAAGCATGCATTTGAGGAGAAAATTGTGGGTCACAAGGATGGAAGTGTCGAGGGTATCTCAACAATTCCTATTTTGGCAAAGGAAGAAAGAAAACTCATGAAGAATCATACAAGATATGTTGTGAATCCTAATAAAGGGGTTGAAGGACCAATTCATAAGTCACTCCTTGGAGCAAAATTCTAAGCTTGAAGACTTGGTTAAGAAGACAATTTGTAATGGGGACATATTTTTCTTAAATGGATGTTAAAGGGTGGGACTACTAAAATGAGACTTTAGACAAAATACCAATAAAGTATCATGGTATAGTTAATCTGAAACATAAACATGGAAAGTGCGAATAGGGTATGAAACTTTATCACAGTTATCTTAAACTTTCCATTTTTGGCCCTACTCCAATCTGATCCTTCAATTTATAAAGCCAAAATATGAAGATAAAATACAAATTTTAATGCCAAGACATTGAAATTAATTTATTTTGAGACCCAAGTTTCTAGCTACCACAAATTATGGCAATTCAAAATTCATAACTCACTTAAAAATAAATTCACACAAATGAAACCTTTACGGATCTCAAAAAAAATGGAGAAGGGCAAAATAATGGAATCCATGTCATAATCTTTGAAGGCAATCACCCTCATACTACCATTTTTAAATAAAATATTAATTTGCCTCCATTTCAAATGAAGAAAAAGGGGAAACATTTATTTAAGTTGACTTATCCATAAGACCTTTTCATTCTCCCTAGGTTTTGGGCTGGAAATGCAGCAAAACATAAGGAAAAGAATTTGGATCTTTTATAAAAAAACTTTTCTTCAAACCTCTTGACAAAAATCTGCAACCTTTATTCCTTCATACTCAATGATGCTCAATGGAATCCCTTGTGTAGAGAATCCTCACAAACTAGAGGAAGGGTTTTCGTCCTTCTCTAGACTCTAGGAGGGTTTTCGTCCTCAGAGAGAAAATGCAAGCCAAAAGCTTTACACACAAATCTGAAATTTGATAATAAACAAGTGATGCCTCTTCTAAGCAAGTCGACTTGCTTATATAGAGAAGATGGCCCAACTAACCTCCTTCAACACCCAATCAGATTTGTCCCTTCATTTAATATTTTTTCCACCCACTTTCCTTCCTAGTGCAAGTCGCATTTTTCTAGAGTGGATAACTTTGGCTCATATGCTTTTGCTTTTTTTTATTTATTTATTTTTAAGTTACTAATAAATTATTATAAGTGCATATAATGTTTCTTTGGATTTTATTCCATTTTTATTGCAACTTTATAATAAAATTTTTATAACATAAAGTCACCAAATCTTATTTTCTTCTTTAATTTTGAGGAAGGACCAAATGGGCTAAGGGTTTGGAGGCCAGGAAAGTGTTGGAAGGGATATTTACACAATCACCAGAAAACAAATCATTCTGAGAGTTTGAAGTTGCTTAGGAGAGTTCAAGAAGGGTGAGACATGGGTAAAATGGGATCTTTCGGTCATATGTTATCAACTTAACATAGTTGGTATAGTTATGGGTAACAAGAAACATAACCCATGGTTCTTGAAGAGTGTTGTCACAAACTTTTGGACTGTTGTCTTCCACATTTCCAGCTTTGCCCCTATACCTTTTGCAGCGATAGAAGAAGGTTTTGTCACCAGTAAGATGCATACTCCGTCCACAGACATTGAAGAGACTTTTGTTGCCAGTACAAGATGGTTTCCAGCCACCACAAACCCAAGGTTGAATGAGAAAATACAATGCTACAGCCATGGTATGATGTTCTTTCTAAATTCATGTTTTGGAAGGATAGTACTCTCCTTGGACAGCTGTAGGTTGACAAATATGATGAAGTTCTTTTGGTCTAACATGATGTGTGAAAGGGATCACTTGAGGGGATCATTAAGTGCAAAAATTCCAACACCCTTCCAGCTGTTTGGGAAGGAATTAAGAGCGAGGGTTGATGATCTCCTACCACCCAAGGAAAGGAGGAACATAATGGGGACAACCATGTTCCGAACTTCCAACTTGAAGGCTGATGTCATCACCAATTCCAGCAGCTACCCGCCTCATTGACAGCCATACAAATGTGTTTAGTCATAAGATTGAATGATGTTGCTGCCCGTAAAGTGTTTTCAGTCATAGTTGGGTTGTTTCCAGTCCCTATACTACTGTCATTACTAATTGGTGCGAAGGATTTCCAGTATTGCAGTTGTTGCACCTTTCTTATGTTACTGATATCCAAGGATTTTGAGTTGAGATTGCTGCTAACAATCACATACAGCCGCAAGTTGACTGATTTGAAGAATTCCAGAGCTATATATGACTGTTACACTCATCCACCAACACTCATCCGAGCCAATTTTTGAAGAAAATTCAGTGGGGCAGCATGGAGGCAGCATTTGGAACCCAAAATAAGCAAGGTAACAACAATCAAAAAGAGGTGAGCATAAGTATTGGCATACATTGGTTGAGATTGTTTGATAGAATGGAATTCAAAGATGTAGAAAAGAAAGCAATATTTCAAGGTATAATGGATAAAGTTCCAAGCATGGCTACCACTAAGGAAAGAGATATATATTTTCAAAGCACTCAATGCACTAAGATACTCCATTGTGGCAATTGTTGGTTGGTTTCAGACACACTCACTAATACTGCCCCATGGTGGACACTTGAAGAATTATGTGCAAAATGGAGCTTTCCTGTTGAAAGCCATCTTCTACACAAAGTTGGGATAAGTATGGACTGCAAGAGTTTCGAACTAAGGGCCAATATGTCTACTGTTTTCAATTGTAGATCTGCTTTTCTCAATTTTTCAGTTCTTGTAAGGCGATTTTCAGTTTCTACACTGCTCATGATTTTGTTTTTCTCAATAAGATTTCAGTTTGGTAGCTGTTATACCATTGTCATATGGCTGAGTTTGAAAAACTCAGGCTTGGGACTGCTGTTAGCAGTCATGGACAGCTGCGAGCTTGCACATTTAAAAAGGATTCCATCATTGGATGATGTGGACAAAAGGTTACCGCAGAAGAAGACAAACAAATCAGATCCGATAGCCCTGATTTGGATAAAATTCCAAGTGATTTATGGCTGTTGTAACTTGTTTCCAGCCTATCCTCAGTCTGATTTGCATCATATATTGAGAGGGACAGCTTGCCAAATCAGGGAAGGATCCATGGGGACTCAAGGTTATGATATTTCAGATTTTTCATTACATCGAATTGCTCTAGTTGAACTTACCCATGTTATTTTGCATTGTTGGCTAAAGATGCAAGGGGACAATTGCATAGTATTAGGACAGCATGAAGAGTGGTCTAGTCAAGGAACTGATTTCCTAGTTGAAGATGGGGATGGTTTTCAAAAACTTTCTAGATCCCAACTAACTCGTGATTCAATGATCATAGATTCACTCAATGAGACTGTTAGAGAAGCATTACCTGGTACCGGGCCTCAAGTTCCTCATTATATCAGAGAAGTGCAGCAGAAGCCAACTACATCACAAGGAGGAATGGAAGGGAAAAAAATTGATTTGGGATCTTGGGATTACAACAATGGCCAATTGGGAAGAGTCGGAACAATTGAGCTGACAATTGCTTGAGGACAAGCAATTTTGGGAAGGGTGGACTGTCATGTCCCTTTTTCAAATAAAGAAAAATAATAAAGTTAATGTTTTTAAGTTGTCAAGTCACTCACTTTTTATTAAAAAGGTGACAACTTAATATAACTTTATTATTAAAATAAAATAAAGGTGACTTTCCAAATAAAGTAAAAGCCAACAATAAATTAGAAGATGGAAAGTCACTTTAGTAATCCCACATGGAGCACCCAACTTGGGAAAAGGCAATGGAAAATTATAAAAGGAGGGGTTGGGGTTTCATTTGAGACACTTTTTGGCATTTCTACATTTCATTTTGGAGAGTTTGGGCTTGTTGCTCCTACTTTCAGCTATTGGGGATGAAAACCCTCATTGGCTAGCTGTTGAGGACGAAAACCCTCATTAGCATTCAGATTTTGGGATGAAAACCCTCAATTTCTCCTTGGTGGTCTCATACAGAGATCACACTTGAGCTTATATCAGATTCTCAGAGGAAAATATCAGATTTTCAGAGCTAGGGCACACTTTTCGAGCATGTTTTCTACATTTCCGCTTCATATCTGCATTTCAAGTGAAGAAATTCAGCTAGTGGAGAGACATCTGCCAAGACTTCAAGTAGGGACAGCTAGGGCATGATTTGCAGCCATATCTAGGGCTATCTACACCCTTGTGGGTGGAGTTTGATGCATTCTAGGGCACGGTTGTTCCAAATCTCATCACCAATTGCTTTGCCATAATTTTGGAGGCCATATTCAACTTTGTTTCGAAGGATTTGGGCTTGGGATCACTTCTTTCCAGCCATTTCTGTAAGTTGTATTTCTGCAGTCCAAAAATAAAATTCCAGCTCTTGTTTTGGGTCCCAAAAATTCAGTATTTTGGTGTTCTTGCATTCATAATTTATTATAAATATTTTGGCATAAGATTTGGGTAATTTGAGATCATATTCAAGGTACTTTGTGGCTCTTTTGTCTCCATAACAGCTCACCATACCTAGGGTTTGTTTCAGATTTCTATTTTTGTGAAAAAATACATTGTTGTCCTAATATCTCTATTTCCAGCATGCTGCAATAAATCAGAATTCTCAGGTGTTCCCTTTAGGTTAGAAAATCTCCCATTGGGGACATTACACAATTTATAAACAACCAACATACATTAAAGCAAATGCACATGAAGTAGGTTGAGTTTCTTCAAAGTTACTCATTTGTTTTGAAGCATAGTTGTGTGAAGACCAATATAGTTGGTGATGCGTTGAGTAGGAGATGTCCTCCGTTGCATGAGATGAGAATAGAGGTAGTTGGTTTTGACTTTATGAGAGAGTTGTGTGAAGAAGATTTGGATTTTACAGATGCTTGGGCAGCGTGCAAGAGCTCAAGAGACATGGATAGAATTCCATGGTTGGATTTTTTAATACAAGAGGGATAGTTGTTTAAAGACGATGATTGTGTATACCTCATGATTCAACGAAGGAGACTTCATAAGAGAAAAGCACCATGGTGAATTATCTGGTTGCTTTGGTGCAGATTAAATATTGCTGCAACTGAATGAGAGCTCCATTGGCCAAGGATGGGTGTGGATGTGAATAAATTTCTACAAAATTGTAGAGCTTGCCAACATTCCAAAGAGAAAAGTAGGAATACATGTTTATATCAGTCATTCCCAATACTAGCAAGACGTGAGTATGGCCTTCGTTCTTCGGTAGCCAAGAATTCAAAAAGGTAATAATTCTATCGTGTTGTTGTTGATGAATTTTTGAAGATGGCACTTTATAGCTTGCAAGAAGACTAGCGATGCCACACACTTGCACCTTTGTTTTTGAAGTAAGTAGTAAGTTTGCATGGCTTGCCTAAGAGAATTGTTCCGTAAAGAGAGACAAAATTTGTTGGTATTTTTGGAGAACTTTGTATAAAAATTTGGGTATAAGGTTGAGTTTCAGTTCAGCCTGTCATCCCTTAACGAATGGGCAAATGGAGGTTGTGAATAGAAGTATCAAAAACTAGTTGGGGTGCTTTGTTGGGAACAAGCCTCAACAATGGAATGCAATTCTAGTACAAGCTAAGTTTTCTCACAAATCGGTCAGTAAAAGTACAGCCAAAAGCCCATTTCAAGTTGTGTATGGCTACATCCCTAGAGATGTTGCTAAGTTGAGAGACACTCATGATTTGAGTAGAACAACTGTTGCAGTGTAAAACTTTGTTGAGTCATGCATGAGATGCATCAGCAAGTGAAGGGGAAGTTGCAGAAGAGTGCCTTGAGATACAAGTAATATGTTGATCTCACGGAGAAAGAGAAATAATTTCAAGATTGTTTACTTGATTTTGGCTCATTTAAGGAAAGAATGGCTTATAATTGGGCCATCTAATATTTTGAGGAAGTTCACAGCGAATGCCTATGAGATATAACTCCATGTGGTGATTGATCTCTCCTATATTCAATGTGGCAGATTTGTACTCTTACCATGAGGAAAAATAATGATGAGAATATAAGTTCAAAATCTTCAATATCGGATTGGAGACAAAGATCACCTAAGAAGCTAAGAGAGGAGATCAAGATGGTGATTGATTCCAAAACCATCAAAATACAAGAGGCAACAAGTATAAAGGGTGTATGGTAACGTGGAATGATAAGACAATTGAAGATGCAGCTTGGATGATGAATATGAGATTGCCAAACACAAAAAGACAATGGAGGAGCTCATGGAATGTTCATAAGAAAGAGCCCATGCTTTGTTTCACTTACCCAAGGTGTATGATGGAGGAGCATCCAAGTCCACAAGCAATCTTGCATCAACCAAATACAGATTCATCATTTATGCATGTGTTGGCAACTTATCGACTTGATATCATTGTGTGCATCGAAGATGATTAAACAGGTCAAGAAGAATCCCCAAAGCTCCAATACTTAAAGAATCATAAATATGAGATTTCATCACCTTACAAGTATCAAAATGGTTATTTTTCAGACATTTACGCTAGTGATTGTTTGAAAGCACCGTCTATGTTAACCGATAATTATGTAACCTCCGTGATGGTCTCACAACCGCCTAACTACACAAAGTGGTTGGCTTTCCCATGGAGAAAGTAGTAGAGTAACAGCCCAAAATGGGATTTTACCAATTTCGAGCATTTCCAAAATCATACAAGCGATCCACTAAAAATGTGCAAGACTTTGAGGTGGACAGGGTCTACACACCATTAATGCAACATACTCCTTTTTGTGGTCTACACTAGGATGTGAGACATTCTTCTCCCCATAACACATACTACATGCTTGAATGCAAAAGATAACTTGCAAACATTAAGAATGGGAATTGAAGTACAAGTTCCACATTCAAACCAAATTGTATTTACAAATGAGGCCATTAACAACTAGCTAAGTATGAACTAACAAATAGCTAGAAAATATTGAGGACGTCCACTTTTGTTGGATGCAACCAACATAGGATTTTCTTATAATTCCATCCCCTAAATAATAGGGGAAGATGTTGGAAATATTGTCATTGATGTCAAAAGAGGTGCTGAACTGGTAAACGGAAATCTGTCAGAAAGTAACGGAATTGTGAGTATGTCAACAGAAATAACCAGCAACATATAGAGTAGCAAAAAGAGCAGAAATCAGATATTTATATATGTGAAAAGGGTCGCCTTTATAGGAGAAATACAGCAGTATCTGTGTAAAGCGAACAGCATTCAAGAAAGAGGAAGATCTTGACAACCATGATGAGAAGAAAGCAGCGCTTTTTCATGAAGACCATGATTTATCCTTGGAGGCCCACGACTTGCTTAGAGAGCAGCACTCATGTCTTAAGGGGCTGCATTGAATGTTTAGGTGATAATTAAATTATTTGGGGCAGTCTTTATGTGTGCATTAATTAATTCAAAGGGGGCAGCGATTTGTTTAGAAAGAATAAATTAATAAATAAAGGCCGACTAATGTTAATGAAAGGGTGTGATGGTTTAAGGTGTAATGCCCTTTCGAAAAGGTACGAAAGGCTATATAAGAAGATTCATATGAGCCTTATTACATATGGATTCAAGTTGAATATCTTAAAGAAAAAGAAGAAGAAGAGGAAGCGTAAGGGCAGAATTTTAGAACAGCAAATCTAAAAGTAAGAAGAAGAATTTTCATTATTCGTCAAGGAAGCAACAAGTTCAAAAGTGGAAAGCAAATTTTGTAAGGAAGGTTGGTGCCTTCATATTCGAAGAAATCGGTATCTCTTGTTGAGTTAGTGCTTAGCAAAAGGGGTGGGTGCTCCGTAGGTTGGTGCCTACAAAACCGTAATTTGGGATTGGTGTCTCCAGGTAGGTTGGTGCCTACAAATTTTGAGAAATATATATAAAGAAAGAAGTTTCTCCGTGGTTTTCTCCGAAAGGGTTTCACGTATATCTCGTGTCTACTTAAATTAAGTTTTGTGTTCTTTGATTGATTTGATATATTCACATTGTTCGTGATTATAGATCTAAGTTCAAGTATTAAAGTTTGAAATAATTTCATAATATTGATTCACCCCCCCCCTCTCAGTATTATCTTGTGCTCAACAGAAGAACATCCCTAGATAATAGGGTGTCTATCTTTATATCATCCACTAACAACCTAGTAGCTAATTTATCTCTTTGTTGAAAAATACCAATGTAAGAATAGAGGATGGAAATGGATCCCTAAAGGAGAAGGAAATCCATGAAAATATCCACCTCATATAATCTCAACCTAACCATCTACTAATGAGGCGTATACATAATTGTACATGTTTTTACAAAGGATGAAAGATAGGGACTTGGGATAGACTGCTAACATTAGGATAGACCACTATAATAGTGTACCCTATACATCCATATAATCCTCATCATTCCCCCACAATATTAACTTTGGCCTCAAAAGCATAGAATGTGTAAAGCGACCAAGAGATAGAGGAGTGTAGAGTGGATAGGCAATGAAAAAACAATGCTTGTGAAGAGCCGTATTGTTGAAGTAGAGATCTCCATCAATAATTGCAGCGGAAAAGTGAAGTATTTGTTACCAAAATCGTCGCCTAATCAAGAATATCAATGAGAGGGTCTACACATAGTACGATAATCAATCCTTTGCACCTATCAAAGGGTCTACACATACAAGATGTGACAAATTCTCCTCTATGAAAGAAAACAAAACTTAAGAAAGGGAGTGTGACAGGTTGTGAGCTGCAAAAGTGTTGCCAACAAAGTCAAGGAATATGCAAAAGCAGCTATAATCAGCCGGTGAACAAATAGGTAGAATCCAAAGAAACGATCTTTGAGATAGTGTCTTGCATGGATTGGAAAGTGGACCCGAATCCCCAAACCCAAGATTGTTGGTAACTCGAGAAAAGCCAATAGGAGAACAAGCACACCAAATTTTAATACTAGGAAAATCAAAGAAAGAGAAAATCTTCACTTCAAGAAAAATGTGATCACTAGAAAGGTGTTGACAAGAGCATGAAGGATGCTCGCATTAGACTCAGCTGCACTAGAACTAATGAAGAACAAAACAATGCCAATTTGGGTAGAAGGGGGTCTATCTTCCAAGACAGCTTACAATCAAAACTCTCGTTTCTTTTTTGGAGTTTTGACTTGTTGACCAATGCCACATACTTCTCCCTTCTAGGGTGTACACTAGGATGTGTGGCATTCCTCTCTCCATCTCAGATTAGTGCTTAAATGCGTAAGATGATTTACAAATGCAAATATTGGGAATTGAAGTACAAGTTCCACACTAGATTTCAAACTCTAACCAAATTCTATTTACAAAGAGGACTTTAAATAGGCTTTCCATATGCTTTATGAGTAACTATCTAAGTATGACCTACAAATAGCTAGAAAATAGGAAGGGCATCCACTTTTGTTGGATGCAACTAACATAGGATTTTCCTACAATTCCATCCCTAAATAATAGGGGAAGAACATCCCTAAATAATAGGGTGTCTAACATTATATTATCCACTAACAACCTAGTGGCTAATTTATCTCCTTATTGGAAAATACCGGTGTATGAATAGAGGATGGGTATAGATCCCAAAAACAGGAAATCCATGAAAATATCCACCTCATATAATCTCAACCTAACCACCTATTAATCAGAGGTAAAAGTAATTGTACATGTTTTTACAAAGGTTGCTTTATAGGAACTTAAGATAGACCACCAACATAATGCACCCTATACATCCATATAAAACCTCATCAAAAGACCCCTGCAAGATTGTTAGAGGTTGTTGAGAAGATCTGAATTCCTTCTATTGACAAATTTTCAATCAAAGGTGGCGTGAAAGCAAGCAAAGGGACACCCAAGAAGAAACGAGTTCAACCGGGAGCTTGCTTTAGGGGGTAGTGTTCAATCAAGAACGGAGAAAAGATTGTTTTCATGTCTAGTGGGGATTGTGGTGGTAATCCTCTTCATATTGTTTTTAATGAAGCAAAGGAGTGCTTGTGTGTGCAAATATTTGTAGTACACTCACAAATTAAAAAAAAGGGTGGATTTATGTTTCAAAGTATGTGTGCGGTCAAGTATGTGTCCATTTGTTAAAGTGAGTCTAGGTTGTGGGGAAAGGCTGCCATTCATTTGATCCTCTATTACCATACGCTTCACGAACAAATGGTCCAAACTACATTATTGAACCTAAATTTGAAATCAAAAGTGGTCTAGAATACATATCAGCCAGTTTGTTAGTTGCCTCTTTTATACTTCATAGTCAAATGAAATAGAAAAAGCCCCGTAGCACAATCACTTGCATCCATTTTCACTTCAAATGGTGGCTACCAATGGAAATGTTCAAAATGATAGCCTATTGACATCCCTCATTCCAATACGAAGCCCCCATAACATAATCATACGCATTTGTTTGACTCAAATGCGAGTTGGGCATTATAGGTAATGCCAAAGCCGCTACATTGTTGATTTAATGCTTAATTCTCATCTCAAACCCAAGTAAAGGACTTATCACTAACGCTTATGAAATACAAAGGTATCGGTATTGTGGACAATGATGACATGAACTACCTCAAATATTGGACAGTCCCCTACAATGCTCCTTGTCTCAATCATAATGGAAGGTTTAACCCAATAAACAATGGCCTCTATTTTTGTGGAACCAATACTCACCTCTACTCCTCCAACCACATGTACCATGTAAACTAGTGATTATTGAGCAGGTCACACTTCTTCTCATTGAGAAATAGCTCATTCACCTTCAAGACTTGCAAAGCTTGTCTCAAAAGCATTAGGTGGTTATCATAATTTTTCCTAAAGAACAATATCTAATCAAAATACACAATGACATAAGAGTCTATGGATGGTCTCAAATTCTCAATACACCATTCATCAATCTCATGAAGATAAAGAGGGCCATTCCACAACCAAAGAGAATCACAAGCCATTAATGCAGCCCTTGCTTTGTTTTCAAAGTTGTTTTCCATATGTCCCCTTTGTTATTACTTGCTTGACAACTAGAAACCAAAATTTTAAAATCAGTCAAATCGGAACCGAAACTGGCCTTTTCGACTAGTTTACCTTATTTTTGCACAAATCGCTAGTAAAATCAAACCTCTTGACCGGTTTGAGGCCAAACCGGTCAAATCGGTCCTGGTTTTGACCCAAACCGCCGCTTTGCTCAAAAACAACCTTATACGGCGATCCAATAAAAAAACCAACTTTTTTATAAAATTTCTATTTTTTAATTGCTCTAAACCCTAATTTGGTGTTATAAATACACCCCTCCCCCTCTATTCACTTCACACCTCTCTCATTAAGCATTTGTGAGCATAAGATTGAAGAGTTTATTTTTTGTAGTGAGCTTGGAAGTTGGAGGCTTGGAGCTTGTTTGGCATTGCTTGTGGGCTCTTTGTGGTGATATTGGCATCCATTTGTGAGCACCTCACCTCTATTTGTGAGCACCTCTCTTATTTGCAAGGATTTGGAGGATTGGGGCAGCATTGAATAGTGTTCATTTGGAGTGAGTTTGGGGGTTGTTTGGCATCAAGTGTGGGCTCTTTGTGGTGGCATTCACATCTACATTTGGAGGGTGCAGCCCATATACAAGCTTGGAGCATTTCTTCACCTCATTTGTGTGCACATTGAAAGGTATGTTACATTTTAAACTTGCCCCTTATTTGTAAATTTTATTAAATAAGAAATATGAAATTTATTTTGTTTTTATTTGCATTTTCAGATTTGTTTGCATTTGCAATGGCCCCCAAAACAAAAGACCCTACATGGACCCATGCAGACGTAATTGATAATCAAGTTTTTTGTAAATATTGTAAGAAACACATCAAGGGGGGGGGGGGGGGATTCATAGGTTGAAACAACACTTGGCTGGTCAAAGAGACCAAGTTATCCCATGTGATGCACCTGATATTGATGTCATTAAGTTGGAAATGAAAAACATGCTTGAAAAACATAGAGAAGAGAAGGCTAGGCAAAAAGAGATGGATGCTAAAATAGGGAGAAGGGAACATGCCTCGAGTGTTGAAGGATCTTACTTTGACCCTTTTGTGACTGTTAGAGACCCCTTTCGGTATATGCCTCCCCCATCCACTCATAGTCAAGAAAACCGGCCTCAAAAAAGAAAGACCATTCAAAGCTTTTTTCCATCTTCAACGTTATCCTGCTAGTGCCTCCATGCTAACAGAAAATCAGCCCACCTTGGATAACCATTGGAAGAAGCAATACAAAGAAGCAACTTTTGAGTACATTGCTAGATGGTGGTATGATGCAGATATCCCTTTCAATGTTGCCCACTCACCTTATTACCAACCTATGTTTGATTCCATTGTTGTTGCTAGTAAGGGCTTCAAAGGCACTAGTATGCATGACTTGAAAGGATCACTTTTGAAGAAATAAGTTACATCCATAGATGAATATTTGAAAGCTTCAAAGCTTCATGGGCCAAAACAGGATGCACTATAATGTCAGATGAGTGGAGTGATCGCAAGAACCGCACAATAATAAATTTTCTTGCCTCTTGTCCACAAGGTACAATGTTTTTGAAATCAGTAGATGCATCTAATAGGGTGAAAGATGCAAATTTGTTGTTTGAGCTTTTGGATGAGATTGTTTTAGAGGTGGGGGTTGAAAATGTTGTACAAATCATAACAAATAATGCCTCTAACTATGTTCTTGTTGGTAAGATGTTAGAGACTAATCACAAAACAATATTTTGGACTCCATGTGTCATGCATATCGCATAGACCTAATGCTTGAGGATATAGGGAAAAAAGATTGGATCAAGAACACTGTAGAGCATGGAAAAAGCATCACCAAATACATCTACAATCACTCATGGGTATTGAACCTAATGAGGAAGAACACTGAGGGCAGAGAACTTGTTAGGCCAGCCATCACGAGATTTGCAACAAACTTCCTCACGTTGCAATCTCTTCTTTCCCAAATGAACTTGAAAAAGATATTTTCAAGTAATGAATGGAATGCATCAAAGTGGAGCCGGAAACAAGATGGGAAAGACACAAAAGAAACTTTTTGATAATTTATTTTGGAAAAAAACAACAGAGATTGTGAAAGTTGTCGAGCCTCTTGTTAAGGTGTTGCGGTTGGTGGATGGGGAAAAATTAGCCATGGGCTATATTTATGAGGCTATGGATCAAGTAAAGGAGCAGATAAGGGCAGCATACAAAGACAGGGTAACTAAGTATGGGCCTATATGGGAGATCATAGATAATAGATGGAACAATCAACTCCATCGGCCTATACATGCAACTGGGTATTTCTTGAACCCGAAATATCATTACAGAGCTCAACTTGGAGAAGATCAAACAGGAGAAGTAAAAGATGGTTTGTATGAGTGCCTAGAGCGCATGGTCCCTGATGAGATGCAACAACTTGAGGTTCACCAACAGATCAGCTTCTTCAACAGAGCCACAAGTACCTTTGGGAAAAATCTTGCAAAGATTACATGGGATGTGGACCAACCAAGTAAGAAATTCTAAGTTTTTTGAAGTTCATTTGATTAAAATTTTTAATGAATAATCATGAATTTTTAGCATAAGACAATCTAATTTGTTGAATTACGCTTTAGCCTTTAAGTTATAAGTTTTACTTTTAATTTTTAACTTTGTGTTTTTAACTTTTTATCGTCATTGTTTACTAATTAAACATTTACACTTTTTATCGCAGCACATTGGTGGGATTTGTTTGGTAGTCAGTGTCCTCAATTGAAAAAGTTTGCAATTAGGATCCTAAGCCAAACTTGCAGTGCTTTTGGGTGCAAGCGCAATTGGTCCATCTTTGAGCGGATTCACACGAAGAAGAGAAACCATTTGGAACAACAATTGAATGATCTTGTCTTTGTGCATGTAAAGACAACCTTCGGCTAAGGCACTGACCAATCGGCCGAACCAAAGACTTGATATTGATCCCATTGTCTTGGATGATATAGATCCAACCTCAAAATGGGTAGAGGAGAGTCAACTAGCAGAGTTTGATCCCGATGACTTGGGGTGGATGGGTTTGGATCAGGATGATGAGCCATTAACAACACCACGCCGCCATCGTCACGAGACATAGCAAGCACTAGTCGCACTCGTGTTACTCCCCGTGCCAATACAGTTGTTACAGATGTACCTAAGGATTTGGATGAGTCGAGTCAGAGCCAGAGGCTAGTGATGATATTGATGAGGATGACCTTGAGGATCCCATTTCCAGCAGCGGTGCAAGAGTTTGATGATTGATCATTGATGTCATCTAGTTTATTCTAGAGTTTTGTAACTTGTAGTATTTGTAATGTATCAATGATCATAGCATGTTGTTTTTTTGGAGTCTCGGACTATGGAGGCCATTTAGAGCCTCATTGTTTATGTATTTTGTTTCGGAATCTCATATATGATATATGTATTGTGTATTGGACTTGGAGTTCGTGCCATTTTGCTATAAACACCTTTCTTACATATATATAAGAGCAAACTTTGCATATTTTGTGTGTAATTGTTGGAATCATGGTTTTTAACCTTTCAAATATATTATTTTCATTAAAAATATAAAATTTTATGTATTTTTTAGTAAACTGGTTCATTAAGTTTGAACCGGTCCGATTCGGTCCGGACCTCGGCCGGTTCCGAGTCCGGTTCCGATTTTTAAAACATTGCTAGAAACAAGTTTCGATGGGTGAAGCACTTGGTATGAAGGCACCGACCCAACATGATATCGGTTTGTGGTATGGTTTTATGGTGATTTTGTTCAAGGCTCTATAATCGGTGTGCATTTTCATGTTACCATTTTTCTTTGCACGGTGACAATGGGAGAGTCGCATGGAGATGTGTTAGGATGGATTAGTCCATGATCTAACAATGTTTGAAGTTGTTTCTTTACCTCATTTTCCTCCAAATGAAAATGCTTGTGGAGGCTTATGTTGGGAAGAGGGCACTCTAGTAGTAAAGCAATTGAATCTCAAGCCCTACCATTGTCCTTGGTGGCATGCCTTTACACTATTGGAATAATTCCTATAAGTTTTGCAGCCAATCCTCCATTTTGTTTCTTCAATTGAAGTGGACATGGTAGAAAAACCCTTATATCAAACAACCTCATTTATTGCTCATCTCTCAAAATAAGTAAAGCAAATGTCTCATTAGCATTAACTTGGTTCTTAACTTGGTAGGTACCAATGAAAGCTTGAATTTACCTTGATACCAATCGATGATTAAGGTTTCCCCATAATTAATATGGCGTCTCTTCCATATGCCTATATGGGCTACCAAAGACTACACCATAAGCATGAAGAGAAACTGAAATGCACACATCGTAGATTGTGTGTTCGTCATTTTAGTATCCACGAGATAGTTACAAAATGGTTGAGATGGTTACAACCAAATATTAGTTAAAACATAACTATTGATGAATTAATATAAAGACTAAGCCTTATATTTTAATACCCCCTCTTAAGGCTTACACTACAAAAAGCAAAAACAAACATATTGACAGAAAATTAAAATAATAGAGTCACGCATTCTTCAAAGGCTTTCTCTTTGAAAACAGTTCTTTAACCAGGTAGAACTCCATCAAGCTGCCTCATAACCTTCATAAAGGTGTAGTTCCCGAGTTGAATTCTCAAATTCCCATTCCACCTCCCCAAACTCCCAAATTACAAACCTCCCAAATTATTGGACAACCATCCATATTGAGCAACATCCACAGTGCTCCATCAAGTTGTCTCATGACCCTCGTAAGGGTATAATTCCCAAGATCTACAAACTCCCGAACTAACTAAGCAACCATCCATGTTGAGCTTCATCTACACTCGATCCCTTCTTGTCTTTAAAGTGTGGGGCTTCTTTAAAACATGTATTCTTTGCCGCTATCAACATCCAATGGATCTTCAAAAATGGCTATATTAACTTCATTTGGTCTGTCTAATGGAATTTCCATTCTCAAAAAATAATTCTTTATTTAAAAGGATACTCTATTTTAAAATTTGCAATCTAATTTTTTTTTAATGCAGATAAATACCAATCTCTGCAACAAATTGGGCAGAAAAAGTACAGCATGTGATGAAACTTCAAGTGCCCTCTCAAATAAGGAATTCTTAAGCAAAATTTGTACCCTCTAGCAAACTAATCTATGAAATGCCCTAGATGTCTTTCCTCTGCTGCATACCTTCGAGATGACTGTAAACTCTCCTGAAGGTGCTCAATGCAAAACGTGAATGGATTTTCTTATTTCTCTTTTAACAGTACAAAACAGGACTGAATTTTCTTTATTTTTACCTCAAAAACAGCAGAGAGCCTGTGCCCTTGTGATTTGCAATAACGATTGTATTTGTGCCCTTGAATAGTGTTTTTTTCGTGACTGTAAACTTGGTGTTTTCTGCCTTTTTCTGCCCTAGCCATGACTGTATATACCCCATGGCTCTGGCTCAAAAGTCACAAACGACCTTAAAAATTCCTTGGCATTGATTGTATTTACATGTATACGACTAAAACATGTTTCAACAGTAATTTTTGCTGGAATTCCGTACCCTTCATTAACATTTGTGCTCGCAATTTGTTTTGAACATGCCATTGAGTCTCACGAACAGTGCCACCCTCCTATTGCTCCCAGGGGTTTGAAGAGTATTTTCATGCCCTCAAAACCGTGTCTTCTCACGACTATATTTGTGATTGGAGAGCAGAGGGAAAAGAAAAATTTTTTAATATTTGTGACTGTTAAAAACAGTCTCCCATGCACTTCAAACCTCGAATCCTCATTCACAAACTTCTCCTCGCTTGTCCCTTCCTCGAACTGCAAACCCTACTGAACACCAATGGCTCTGATACCAATGCTAGAAGATGTGAACAGATAAGAAATGAAGGGAAACCGGAATGCACACATCGTAGATTGTATGTCCGTCATATTATCGTCCGAAAGATAGTTATAAAATGGTTGAGATGATTACAACCAAACATTAGTTAATACATAACTAATAATGAATCGATTATAAAAACTTAGTCTTACATTCTAATATCCCCATCCTTGGCCAAGTAGAACTTTTGGTTCTTCTAATGAAGACAGTGTCTCTACCATATGCATATACGGGCTGCCAAAGACTACACCACAAGCATGAAGGGGCACAACATCAACCTCAACCTCATCAATGAATATCCATTGATTCCAAACATAATTTTGCAATTTTGGTGACCTATATTTCTGCTCCTCGTTTCACCCACCCCAATGATTATGATGGTCATATGCTACCAACCCAAGCTTGTCAGCCAAATCTTTAAAAATAAATGTCCTTACAAGCAAAAATCAAAAAGAGCATCACACATTGTCTTCCATATTTGAATCTTACTATGAAAAAGTTTGGTGAGTCCACCTCTGTCCATGGCCTATTTGTTATTCAAACATATCTATCTTTAGATGGAATCGCAAGCAATCGTCTCATCCAAATCAGAGCTAATCCTATCTCTTTCCCTACCACTGAGGAAGTCTTGTTATCTCTTGATTTGGTTCTTGGGATGTGATTCCAGAAGAAGCTTCCAAGATGAATATCCATCCTAAAGCATCGGAGCACCTTACGGATTTGGAGAATATGAAGAAGATGATGAACCCTTCTTGTCCATCTCAAGAGAATTTACTTGGGCACATTCCTACTCAGTGGTATTCGAGAGTATCAAGACTTTCCTCATATTGCCATGTAATCCTTGAGTACTTCATCAACACATCATGATATTGCGTGCACAATCCTATTTGGGTTGTTTGGCTCCAAAACTCGGTAGCATACTCATGGATTCTTTGTCCCTGCCTTTCTTATTGTAGTGTTATTAAATTGCACATTTCTTTTCTTAACGAGTGGGATAAGACTGCATTTAGTTTGCTTCTTAAATTCATCCCACTTAGTAATTGGTGACAATTTTTCAAAGCAAAAAAATGACCATAACTCTCCCACCAAGAGAGTTGACCAAGCATATACAAGAAATTTGTTGGTCTTCACTAAAATAATGCAAACTGAAATAGAACTTAAGTTGGGCAAGCCAATTTTCAAGCCTGTTTGTGTCCATCTCACCCTCAAAAGGCTGAATATCTACTTTGTTCCCACTTTGAAAGGTCATTGAATTTGGGAATTACTTGGGATGCCATGTGCTGATCTCTTTCTTGATCTTTGGGGGCTTTTTCCTTGCCTCCTTATGTGCCTTGGGTATTTGCAATGAAATCTCGACCTTGCCAATAAGTGCCTCTGTAAACTTTCCCATCTTGTCAAACTCCCCAATTGAACAGGAGATGCTTGCAACATCCACTTCCCGCTTTAAGAATCGCTCTTCTTGAGAGTCTTCATACTCTTGAGGTACGCCTTCCTCTTCACGAGCCGTTCTTCTTCACACTTATTGATTCCACCTACTTGTAGATATCTCATTCTGTAAAAGAAGCAATTCGCCTTCTCTTTCTCTCGCTGATTTAAGTCAAGGGCATATATCTGCAAACTGATCACACAACACAAACCTAAAAACAGAGGCCAAAAATCTTCTCTAACACCAATTTAATACATGATGAGGCTAGATATTCCAATTCCAAGTCAACAAAACAAGAATCTTAACATAATATATCTGATAAAACTGAATACGAATTGATATATGCTGTTGGTCCCTAAGTTCTTTGCTAAAAAAAACTTAAACACAGAATGGTAAATATTTTGAAGTGTTGGAATTTATGAAAGCAGTTGTAATCTCAAATCGAGTTAAGTAAATAACTGAAAATAATCATCCAAAAGAGAGAAACAAAAATGATTACCATCAAGAAACCTAATGTGAGAAAACTCCAGCAACTTGGGGTTGTGCCTCACCAAAATCAGCAAAAATTAGAATCCAATTTCTCCCATAGAGTCTCCAAGAACATTGTGGGACATTTAAAACATTTCTATAAGGCCTTCACAAGCTTTCCCTACTCTGAAACTCACTCAAACAACTTACTTCAGTACTACAACCATATTAGAACTGTAGATGATTTTACATGAGCCCAATGGGTATATTTATGCTTCTACTTGGATAGCAAAATGACATAAAAGAATCAAAACGCCTTTTCACCCCAACTGTTGAAAGGTAGAAAGTCATGGCTTCCTGTTTCAGACAGTTGGGTTCTTCTGCTAGAGCATGTTGTGCACATTCAACAGATGTTGAATGTGTCTGTTACAAGGTTGTGTGCATGCAACACATCTGACATGTGTCGAATGTGTGTGTTACAAGGTTATGTTTATGTGACACATCCGACAAGTGTCGAATGTGTTGCTTATTCTTATCTTTACCTGTTGGAACGGCTGCTGAGGGTCTGGACCACCCAAGAGCTTTCCTTGTGTTCAGTTCTCTCTTTTCTTCATCTGGCACAATCTGTATGTTAAACTTCAAACCAACAAAACCATATCCATCAACGTTAATGATCCAATTTAGATCAAGCAAATGCATTGCAAACTGCTTTACGAAGTGTGATTGCATCTCTAATGTTGTATGCAAGTTTTCTCAGATGTCAAAATTGAAAATTCATTCCATGCAACAAAACTATAGATGATTCCAAAGCTACCGAATTGTTTTTCCAAAATGTATTACCACTTTGGCTTACAGCTCACTATTATTTATAATTGTGACTAGATTTTCTTAATTACTTATGGAAAACCTTGCGGAAGCTGTTGGGCTATCAATTGAGATTCTCTAATCTTTCATAGCAAACTGATCACCAAACCAAAGTAGTTAACCAGACCCTGCTTCATGGTCTCTACATATATCACAAACTGAGAAGGTAGCTAAGATACTTATCTTCATGTGTTTTGGCATAGTTATCCATGTCTAGATAAGATGATCTCCATTTGAGGAATTTTATTGTTATGAACCCCTTGTTTCACACGATATTCCAATAGCTCTCCCAACAAATTATTCATCTCGTTAAAAAAAAGGAGCAAGCTAAGGCTTCCCATTTTGTCAAAAATTAGCTAGAGCCTATGCACAAGTTCATGATACATTGTTGAAGACTCAGAGACAAATATAAAGAGCTTCCTGATCGGCATTTAGTCCCTCCACATCTTTAGATTGGTGATAAAGTTTTTCTCTATTTAGATTAGAAAATAAATAAATCTCATCAACATCATAAGCTTAAATTTATTTGGTATATGCTTTATACCAATTTTCTGCAGATTGGCAAAATGCCTGAAGGTTGGATCTTCTTTCTCAGATTGATACATATCATATTGTGAATGTAAGACAGCTTAAGCTTTATGGACAACCAACTTTGAATGTAAAGGCTATTTTATATCATCCTAAGGCCACCATTCAGGTTCAAGCCTCCTTTGGATGAAGATGCTCTTCTTGGTGTCTCATATGCACTACAAGGTGCCACTCCACTACCACTTAAGTTACACGGCAAGGGCTGAGTTCATTCTCCAGCTAAGTGGATGTCCTAGTCAACCTTTGAGCAACACTTTCAACGACTACAGCAGAAATTGGGGACAATTTCCTCTTAGCGTCAAAGAAATAATGAAACATATCACACAGGCTATTGTAGTTTAAACAATAATGTTCTTCTTAATGTCTCATATTCACTACTACGTGTCATTCTGCTACCAGTTAGGTTGTGACAAGGGCTTATGCCAACTCAAGCTAAGTGGATGTCATAGTTGGCATTTGAGCAACACTTTACACATCTACAGCAAAAATTGGAGACAATTTCCTCTTTAAGAGTGGAGGAAATTATCGGACATAGTCACACAGGCTATTGTAGTTTATACAATGTTGTACAGTCATATGCACTGTTGCATATTCTTATATGGCGCATGCACATGTTGTACATATTTCTTCTCTAAGTAGATTCCTTCCTCTAGAAGCTTCCATTGTACATAATATAAATGTGTTACAGCATGTGCAGTTGTGGCAATCTCTTGGGTACTTTTCCATTGTTGCAAATGTGTTCTAATCAAGAACACGAAATAAATCTTTACCACACCAATGCCTAGAAGCCTAATCAGAAATCAATGAATATGCTAATTTTAATGCTAAATTGTCCTGCTAATTGGAAATAGTAATAATTGGTTCATACTTTTTCCATGATGTCATAAATAGGTTGATTGTATAACATAATGTTACAATGGCATCATGCCCTCTTTGATATTACCCATCTTTCCTGTCTACTCCATCTTACACTCAGATGCAGACTATCCTCAATGTAGTTGATGGCTTCTCTGTTATGTGTAGCCCTAGCCTTGGCAATAAAAGAAAAATATTGCATGTGGGCACCCATAACTATAGTATAAATATGAAAAATAATCAGACAGCCTTTCGGGTAAGCAATACTTTCATTGGTTCAGAGAGGCTTCACTGCATGGGTGTCAGCGTGATTTTAGTGTTACTAGATGTTTACCTGCTTCTAGTACAAGCCAAGGAAACAACTAACGAACTATTCACAAAGATTGACAGATTCTTCTTCATGGTCACCCAAATACTGAATATAATAATCATCATAATCCATTCCTAGAGTATTTGTTAGTTGCAGAGAGTTCCAAAGAATATCCATATTTTTTCCGATTAATAATATCTTTGCATAGTATAGGATTATAAATTCCTGCAGTTTACATAATTGACGGCATTGTGATATGATAATACCTTCTTCCAAAGAGAAGTGTTCTTTCTCTCCCTTGGTAAGAGTAGATGATCCCGGAGTCGGGAAGCAACTACCCAAGGCTCTCCTACATCACTTTTTGACTTCTCCATGAATGCTTTCTCTTCAAGTGCCTCACAAACCTATAAAAGTTATCGCCTTTAATAATTTGGACACTGAACTAGAATAACAGATTAACCATAACAAAAAGCAGCAAAAAAATCAACTACTTGACCAGAAAAGAGGATTTAAAAGGTTACAGGTCACAAAAGAAATCACTGAAATGCTACTCCATATATTTTTATTTATTTTATTGAGAAGCTACTCCAGATTATAGTTGTACATGAAATTTTATAAAACCACAGTGTATCTCATTTTATTGTTTTTAAAGGAAGAATATTTTATTCATTCCAAGAAAATCAATAAAACCTGTGATTAAAAATTAATTGAAAAAGTAATGCAAGATATGTTACAAATTTTCTAGATAAGAATATTACCAAAAATGAGACACACTCTGCATTTTTTCATAAAGGCTAGAAAAATTGCAAAACATACAGTGATCAAATAATATATCCATGAATTCACAGCGACTTCGATGAGTATAGAAAGTTGTCTTTTCTTGACGTTGAAATTGGAATGAAATTTCACAAGTAGTTTGAGCAGTGGTAAATTTTAAAAATCTCTAGTGGTGAAGTTCATCCATTATAAATTTATATCATCAACCTTGGGCATGGGAAATTTATTTTTTATTGTAAATTTCTTAAGGACTCTATAACCAATACAAACTCCGAGGCATCATAAACCATCGTTTTCAAATCTAAGACCATGATTATTCACATAGGTACTTCTGCATTTGTTCATCAGGCCTAGAAATGTTGCAAAAGTTACAAAGATCAATAACATATCCATGAATTCACAGTGATTTCAACGTGTCTAGAAAGTTATTTTTCTCAATGCTGAAATTGAAATGACATTTCGTAGCAGCCTGAGCAGTGGTAAAGTTTAAAAAACCTGTAGCGGAAAAGTTCATCTGTTATATGATTATATCATCAACCTTGGGCATGGGAAATTTACTTTTTATTGTGACTTTCTTAAGGACTCCATAATCAATACAGAGGTAGCATAAACCATTGTTCTTTCAATGTAAGACCGTGATTGCAGAATATGGGCTCTAAATAGGGGCAATACTTCATGCTTCCAACAATCCTTCAACCAAACACTGGTTTTTCTCTTTTTGAAAGAGACTATACCTGCATGGGAAAACCACATGCAGGTTGGGTAAAAGTTCCTTGGGCAGATCTTGTAAAACTGCCACATGCTGTTTCAAGTCCCAACAATATGAAGGCCCTCGGTTCCTTTGATAAAAGGAGATAACCCACTTCCTTATAGCAGACATGTTGAAGACAAAGAAACCCTCTTCAAGCATTTTTGTTATGTGTTTTGAACTTATTGTCCTTGTATATTTAAAAAAATTGTCCCTCGTTGTATACCATTATCCTTCATGTTAAAAAAATTAGAGCTTTTCATGCATTGGTTCAATAAGTTCCAAAATACTACATCCATTAAATCCCTATGACCACATAAATAGCACATAATCCCTTCACATCAAATGTGTTCGTGGATAGGGATACTAATAGAGAAGCTTTCAAATGCATCTAGATGAAAAGAAAAAGACAACTGACATTTTTTGTTAACATGTTGAGAATGTGTGTCAGATCAACCATAACAATAACTCTACTCTTCAGATGTAAATGTGAAATTGAAATGTGTCAAAACAACCTACTCTAGGCATCATAACAAGGGAGATAACAGCTTTATCAGTTTTAACCAGACAGCGGGTATGTCAAATTCAAAGCCAAAGTCAAAGAGGCTGATTAGTCCCACTCAAACACACAACAGAAACTAAGAAGAAGCACACACAAATAGCACAGAGTAAACAAAAAAGGATTGCTGCCAAAACTATTTACACACTTCATTAGCATGGGTCAGTTAGATGCACAAGGATGAAGATGTGTTTTGGCTCAAAAAAAAGAAACACATGTAAAAAGCAAAAATGTAGTACCTCACTTGGTAGCACTCACCTTATAGCACATTTTGATGTGTTCTACATTGATATAATGACAGAATGGCTATGCCTTTGGCAAGACTAAATTGTACTTTATTTAACCTGACACGCTAATGGAGGTAACTCGATAAAGGAAACTTGACATTTAATATCAAGTTTAGAGACATTATCATGTCATGTTGCTGCATGCATTTCATTATATTATTGTCTACATATGACTTTTACAGCAGCAGAATCATCAATGTCATTATATTGCACCGTGACTTTCAGGCTTTTGGTAGCTAAATGGCTATTGTTTTATTTAACTTCAGCATTTTAATCATTTGATGATAATATATATGTTATTCCACGTGATGCCTTGAGTTGAGAATTCATGTGTTTCTTATTTTAATATTTGATGTTACCGACATAGCAACTGTTTGGTCTACTTTAATTTTGCACTAGCATTTAATGTTTATATTTATCCTTCAATAGATCAGGTGGTGATTTGATTAGTGTTGTTGCATGATGTGCCAAATACCATGGTCCCTGACATCCATTTGAGGTCCTTGGCTACAATGACCATAGGGAGGAAACTAAGCCTAATCAGCTGTTATAGCCTGCACTTTGAGGAAAAACTTAAATAGGACCCAAGATTGATCTTTTTGATATAGAAAATGACCATATTCCTCTTAGTTGAGAACTTGACCTTTTTATTAGCCAAGCTGCCTAGTCTCATTATGTGGTAGAGCAATGACATGAGGATAGCATAATGGTAACTTGTCGGATTATGTGGCGATTATGGATGACCATGATTCTATTGAAAATTCCTCTACAACATGGTAAGCAAACTCTGATATTAAAAACCCCTCAACAAGATAGCTCAAAATCGAAAGCCAATCAAAACTGGTGAGCTTTAAATGCTAGAATCTACAATCACATACAATGGAGAAATGCTAGCTGAAAAATATCCAGATCTGCTTCACATTACATCACTGTGTCATTGATAAGAAAATAGAAGCTTCAATCCTTTGGATCCATCCCAAAATAAAATCAACCCTTGAGCTGATTTATCCTAGGGATGTGTGCCCTTAACTAACAAAGTCAAACTTCACAAAAACAAACTGTAAAATAAAAATTACTATTCTAAAGTTGGCCTACAAACTGCATACAAGCAACTGCTAAATCTGAACAGCCAAAAATAGAACATCCAAGAATAGAACTGTTGTTCTCTATGACTGCATGCTCTGCTGAAGTGCGCCCAGGTTCCACACATGCACCCTGCTGGAGAATGCATTCTGAAGTAACATAATCTAACAGATTCTACAACATGGTGTTAGAATCTTTAACATGGCCCTATAAGGTCAGTGTATTTAATGAGCCATGACAGGGCATTTGCCTTAGGTGAGGTGCACATTTTAAATTTAAATTTGAGTTTGAATTTGAATAGTTGTTGGAAATGTGGTTTTCCACATTATGTGATATCATTTTTCAGGAATCATCCGTATTAATTTAATTGAGTCAGTTTTCATGACCTAGATTTCATGAATAGCGTTCGCAAGAATCCATCTCTCATGAGCATGCATGGTCCACATGGAACTCATTGCATCTAGGTGATGTCCACACCATGACTTCTCGGGAGGTCATACATGCCAATACAACACCAGCTTAAGCATGCTTGACCATGGAGTTAACCCAACAATCAGGCCCGCTTAACTTAAATTTGTAAAACCTTAATAAGTATTGAAGCTTGTGAATAATTAATTGTAAGGCTCCTTAGCTCTTTCATTTTTATATATTTGATGAATCAGCAATGCACCATTATGTGATATCATTTATCAAGAATCAGCTGCATTAATTTAATTTCAAGTCAATCTTCACAGGCCAGATTTCATAAGTAACAGTTCGCGAGAATCCATCTCATGAGCATGAATGGTCCCTTGGAACTCATTTTAGCTGATGGTTACAGGGTGAAACACCATGACTTCTTGGGACGTCACCCATCCCAAGAATACTCTGACTCAAGTATGCTTGACCTTGTAGTTTCCGATAATCCGAATTCAGGCCTGCTTAATTGCTGTGCCATTTTCAAGAAGCACAGCAAGTATTGTGCCTTATGGATTTACACATTTAGAAATGATGTCCTCCCTCTTGGAAGCCATGAATAGAGATAAGGAATCCATTTTGATGGATGTTTACAAACATGGAAGCATCTTTCCTTTTTGATGAAAAATACCATAGCTGCAACTATGGCAGCCATTTTAAGTAAAGCTGGATCGAAACGTTGGCTGGGTAAACGTCCTGAAGTAAGAG
This sequence comes from Taxus wallichiana var. yunnanensis, assembly GCA_018340775.1. Classification (NCBI taxonomy): domain Eukaryota; kingdom Viridiplantae; phylum Streptophyta; class Pinopsida; order Cupressales; family Taxaceae; genus Taxus; species Taxus wallichiana. Next base: position 89,506,215 of record CM031239.1, read on the forward strand.
GAGTAGTTATGAATGCTGTGGACCATCCTCACGGGGGCGGTGAAGGAAGAGCCCAGTTGGCAAGAAAAAGGGAACATCGAGAAGGTAAAAAATCTCTTTTGGTTTTAACTTCAAAATCTAGAGAAAGGAAGGAAAAGAGATATATAACCGCTCCAGAACGTATTAGCAAACCTGGTCTGAGAATCTATTCCCCTTTTAGGGAGATCCCTAAAGTTCTAGGTGGAATGGGAATCGTCATTCTTTCTACTTCCCAAGGAATTATGACTGATAGAGAAGCTCGACAAAAAAAAATAGGAGGTGAATTATTATGTATTTTATGGTAACTTAGAACCATAGCAGTTCCCAACATAGTTTTTATTCCACCTATCTAGGAGATAAGATTCAATATTAAAGGTAGAGCTCTGAAAATAGGAAACAATCAAGCTATAATAAAAATCCTGTCTTGTCTATTTATTGTTGTTTTCTTCTCTCCCTTTTCCACTTTTTCTTTTCTGATTTCAGTGCTTGGTTAGAGCTTAGAGGAGCAAGACAACTTTAAATTTTAGCATGAAAGGCTCGTGTTTCTTAAGTTGTTGTCTTCACCTTCCTCTCCATTGATAGTGGAATTTTTATGCCTTTAAAATCTCCTATGGTCCACAAATAGATTAAAATCTTCTTGTCAAAGTGCCTAGAATGCTTGTCGGAAGCAAAGATTGAACAACGGAAAGAATAAACTAAATCTTGTTTATTTAATGTTGCTTACTTCTCTCCCTTTTCCACTTTTGCTTTTTCTGATTTCAGTGCTTGGGTAGAGCTTAAAAAGAAAAAAAGCTTTGAATTTTTGCACAAAAGGCTCATGTTTGTAAAGTTGTTGTTTTCACCTTCCTCTCCATCGATAGTGGAAATTTTTATGCCTTTAAGATCTCCTAGGGTCCTTAGCTAGATTTATTTCTTCTTGTTGAAATGCCTAGAATGCTTGTCAAAAGCAAAGATTACTACCATGGAAGTATGACAAAGAGAGAGCTCATCATCCTCTTTGTATCCTAGTTGACATGTTGAGTGCATGTGATAGGAAGGAGAAGGATTTGATGATATCTGCCAACAGATCTTGTCCCCCTGGATTTCCTCTTGCTAGATTGTAAGTATTTTATATGCAAAGTTGAATACTGATTGAAATTTATAAAACATGGATGAGTCCCTCTTTTCTTCTGACTAAATTCCCTGTAAGGGAGGAGAACCTTGAGATCAGGCATGGAAAAATCATGATTTCCTGCTTTCTCTAACAGCAACAGACACACGTCAGCACAAAGGAATCTTCAACACCTTTATTAGCAAAAACGACGTATCTTTGGACTAATACAATAACAATTATCTTGGCTTGAGGAAAAACATATAATTTTCCTTGCACATCCTTCCCTCCCTAATTGTTGTCAAATGGGTATCAAAACAACTAGTTCCTAGTGGCCTAAGCTGTAAAGTTGAAAGCCTTAGCCTCTTTTATTTGCTCAACTAGAATCGGTGAACTCGTGGACTTTGTTGCCTCCTTGGTTGAGTGTTGTGTACACTTGGAGTAATTAAAACCCATTAGTTGCTGCAATTCACTGACATGCATCTCTTCACCCATTATGCCACTTGTGTACTCGTTTGAGGGGGCCAAGATGTAAGCATCGAACCTTTTATGGATGTGTGGACAATTGATAGAACTGCATGCATTGGATTTAAGGCTATATTATCAAATATTTAAAATTTTAGGCTTTTATGAATTTTCAATAAAAAAGTTTATGGAATCACCGTCATATAACTTATATTTCCCATTGTTATGTTTGGCATTGCTCAGATGAGCAGCTGAGCTATGTATTCCATGTTTGTAAAGATGTATGTGATACCATGCTTAGAGTTATGCCATATGATGTTGACGCATGTCTAGACTACCTTAGAACTTGCTCAGACTGGAAAAGGAATGCTGTCTTGATGAATGTGTGCTACACAAAAGCTTATTACAACAATAGAAATATTTAAAAGAGAATGATTATCAGCAGCAGCACATATCTTTAGCCATAAAAACATTATTGGGACTGCATGTTACACATAAAAACTATTATTGGGGCTGCATGTTACACATAAAAACATATCTTTAGCCATAAAATTATTATTGGGGCTCCCAATGTCTTTCAATGCATGAACACAACATGGGGTCTACAAAATGTGCGTGTAAGAACCCTCCACCATCAAGCCAACTAACTTGCATACTCAAACTGAATCAATCACCACCTATACAACATTTGAGGGCCCAACCTCCTCTATGGCATCCTTCAAAATTTGAAATTGGAAGTTTGCATCCTTCCTCTTCCCTAAACAATCAATAGCTCTAAGAACATATGAACTAGTTGGACAGGTGACAATAATATTGATGAGTGGCTGATGTCTAATATCGGTCCATCCATCTATGATGATAAAGCAACCTGCCCTTATCCAAGTTTATCTCATCTCTTCCATCACCACACTCACCTTAGAATACTCTTTATCAAGGACGCTAGTGCATAGTTTATGTTCTCCAGGAGGGACCAACAACAATTACATCTTTGAACATTTGTTTGAAATAGGGAGAATGTGCCACATGAAATGATATGGCATGGGTATAGACGATATTGGCAATAGAAGACTCAGCTACTTCCCGTGATTGCATATTGAACATCCTTGCAACACTAGCAACCTTTCTCTTTCCCTTGGTAAAACCCTCTCCCTTTGACTCTCAACACCCACAATTTGGGTAGGCGATTGCATGTTAGGTTGTGTAGTCCTTACTAGCATTCCCGTATTTTTTGCCTCACCCTCCCTGTCTGACAACCTAGTCACCTCGGCCTTCTCAATTAAGATTATTTTGGCACAACCTTTTACCCCTTGTCCACTTATGTACAAAATATGAGAGTAAACCCTTGTATAGCTGACCCTATATTGTTTGTTGCACAAATAACATAACCATACTCTAGACCCCACTAAGTTTTTCCTTGTCTTTGTCTATGGCTGTTGCAAATTGTGAAATGAGTTTTTTAGGATAAAAGGGGCTTTTGCATAAATTTTGAGTAGTTCAAAAGGGCATTCCGATAGATTATTTAAACCCGAGTCCCTACAACACTTCCACCCTCAAAATAAGTCCTCGCAGTACCTTTGTGGCCTCTATGTTGAATATGAATCTTTTCACCCTCACCGCTACTCATTATTGTTTGGTTGAAAACTCAAAACATAGAGGAGTTCCGAAGGGCATTCAAATGGATTATTTGAACCTCTGTGATCCCTCAACACTTCCACTCTCAAAAGAAGCCTTGATAGTACTTTTATGGCCTTGTTGAATCTGAATCTCTTCACCCTCACTACCCTCATTGCTACTCATTGTTTTGTTGAAAACTCAAAACACAGTTGTAAGTGCAAACATAGAACAAAAAACAAACAAAAAAACCTCCTTAAGTGTTTGAAACTTTGAAAAAAACACAAAAAAATTTGTGCAAATGAAGAATGGATAGTAAACTTACCTCAACTGATGTATTTCAATGCTCTCACATCTTTTACTCGTTGTTCTTCTCTCTTCTCATTGCTGTTCTCCTTCTTTGTATTCTTCACAAAATGCAAAATGACAAAAATGACCACGTTTCTTGGTTTTAGTAGTTAGTCTGCTTGCTTTAGGTTTAGGTTTAGTGAAAATGAGTATGGGTGTCCTTATGGGCCCCCAATCCCTTATTTTTAGTTTTTAAAGTGTTTTTTGAGTGTTGGGTTGTAGGGGACAGCTAGACATCCCCAATATGGTCGAGGGCGTCTAGATAACCCCCATTGAAAACTTAGCATCCCCAGATATGGTGAAAACTTAGCATCCCCAAAACATTTCTAGAAAAAAAAAAAATTGGCGCCGTCTGGGGAAGTTTTCAGCTTGTACCCAAAATGTCCCCCATAGGAACACCCCAAAAAACACAGGAATGCATCCCTAAGGTACACTTTTAAGTCTTTTCTTCAAAATTGTCACATTTCCCTTACTCGTCTTAGAGATTTTGATTCCCAAATCCCAAGGCTGGCACACCTCTATCTATTTTTGGGCCCAAGCTCTAAGATAGCTTCCTCTCCTTCATTTTTATCCCTCCACATTATTTATCAAAGGCCAACACATCTAAACTCAATTCTAGGTGTAGCCACATCTTTAAAAAGTAATGGCTCCCTCAAATCCCCTAAGCATCCTCCCCCTCATAACTCTCAAACTAGCGAGAGGTTTTACACTTCCGGTCCAAAAGAAGGCTTTACGATGGGATCTAAACCCACTTCTTTGTTTAGATGCCCGATTCATGGGGAAACAACGTTTAATAAGTTGTTTGGCAAGGATTTGGACAGCAATTACAACCCTCACATATAAGATTAAAACTTCAAGGGTGGTTTATGGTGTCAATATGGTAAAATCCTTCTGACGATTTCTTTTAGGTCACTTTTGCTTTTGAAGATCTATGTTATGTTGTGTTCTTGGAAGATTCGTGGACTTACGAGAAAATGGGCATGTGTCTTAGACCTTAGGATCCACATTTTGACCTAATTAAGGTAGAGCATCTACGTACTTCGATCTAGGTCTGGTTATATAGCCTCCCTTTGCTTTACTTGTAGCCAAGCATTCTGGAAAGTAATAGATATCTTATTGGAGACTTCATCTCTACCGACTATAGAGATCACCTTAAAGCTACTTACGCTCGTTTATATGTTAGATTGGATATCTCTTGACACTCTAAAAATATTACCCTACATTCTTCCTTGTAATATGGTAGCAACCTCTTGACTCATAAGGTATTCCTTTTTGTGGTATTAAATAATGCACTTGGAAAAGTCTTGTTTGGTGAAAGTCCCCAATGATGGACTAGTGGACCAACCATCTCTAGGTTTATCTTACGCTCTTCTTACCCTCATCCCCTCTCAAAGGGTTTTGATGTCTCGTGTTGCTTTCCCCTGCTCCATTCCCCTTCTCCCCCCACTATTGCAGCCTCTTATAATGCTCCCGTCTCCCCCTCAGCATGCTCGTCGCCTATTCTATCCTCCTACAATCCTTCTCCCATGCATGCCCTTAGAGACCTTAGCAATTAGGGGGCTATTACTTTTGAAAATGAGTTTGTCAATATTCCTATCACCCTTTCTCCTTTGGGCATCTCCCATTCAATCAATATTTTGGTTTCTCGAAATAGTGGGAGCCTCGATGGCCGCAAAACATACATCAACTAATACGGGAGCAATTGGGAATCTTAAGCATTAAGGAACAAACAACCCTAAGATCGTATTTCTTATGCCGAGGAGGAAGATCCCTCCAATGTTGGGATGAAGTGCCTCTCTTGAAATGTTAGGGAACTAAATGCTCGTAGCTAACAAGGTATCGTAAAGAGACATGTCTAACTTTGTTTTTCTATAGGAGAAAAAATGTCAACAAATAGCTCCTCAACCTTTTTTAGAAAAATACTAGCCATATTGGGATGTGTTGAGGTGGGTGCGAATGGTGGCATCTAGAATTTGGGATTTCTTTGGAACCCCCACTTATTAAATATTTGTAAGTTCATGCTCACAAGAATTAGATATGTCGTGACATAAGTTGCTTTGGAGAGAAAATTCAGACCCATTTGATAAATGTGTATGGGCCCAATGATGTTGGTTTTTAAAAGCACATCTACAATGAAATCCAAGGCTTCCTAGAATTACAAGAGCAATCCAAAGTCTTCCTTGGTGACTTTCATTTGTCCTAAGTTTGGGGAAGAAATGTACGGGTGATAGAAATGCCTACCAACCACAAAGGGACTTCTCATCTTTGATCTCTTCTTATGACTTGATTGACCTTCCCGAAATATTGCCACCTTCTCCTGGACCAACAAAAGAATTGGGCGTTGTGGCACGAAAGCGCCGGGATCGATTCCTTCCTTAATATCTTAGAAGGAGGTAGATTGGATCGGGAATCTAGAATTCTGAAGATGTCAAGATCCCACCATGCCCCTATCTAGTTGGATGTTTCTTAGAAGAGCATCCTCTCAGGTGCCCATTCAAATTTGAGTTGATGTGGGTGAGAGAATATTTTTCGCTAAAAATGTAAAAATCTTGGTAGAAAAATTGCCCTAACACTCCACTTTTTCATTATTTTTCTTATGTCAACCCTCGCTTTCAATTGTAGGGCAATATATTTGAACCCACGAGTTCCCAATTATTAATTGGTTGTTTTTGCCCATTAAGTGAACCCTTTTTGTGAAAGTTCCAAGGCTTCATACCCACTATCCCAATAGTCCTCAAAATCTTTCTACTTCATGGCAAAGCTCAAGTATCTCAAAAGTTGCCATAAAGACTAGAATCACAACTATTTTAAGGAGATCTTCTCTCTAAAGCTTAAAATAGAATAAGGCCTTTGTCTTCTCAACGACCCAATGCACTTAATGGATTTTTGATGACCTTACTCAAGAAAAAGATCTTCTCCGGTCCTTAGAGGAGATATATGCTTGGGAGGAAGTATATTGGAAACAATTTCCTAGGAAACTTGGTTGTTCAATAGAAATAGGCATAAAGGTAGCAAGCGAGCAGGATTAGCAAGATTGCTTCTCAAGACAACTAGATCATGGAAGACTCTCATGATACTCCCAAAGAAACAACTTCATAATTCCAATATCTTCTTTCTCAAGGCCTACCTCCGCAACAAGATCAAATCAATGACTCTATTTCGACGTCCCTAATCTAGTATCTCTAACTCTAATTGAAGCCCTACTTTCCCCCTCACTAAACTAGGACAAATCAATTGTCTTTGCAATAAATGGGGAGAAGGCGCCTGCCCAAATGGTTTCCCTACTATCTTTTACCAAGTCTTTTGGGACTTGGTCTCAAGGGAAGTGACAGGAGTTGTAAATGATACTAGAAGATATAAGAAAATTTTGAAGGAGCTCAACTCACCTTGATTGATTTAATCCCTAAAAAACAAGTTATATGTTCCTTCTTGGACTTTTGATGGATTTCTTTCTCTGACACACTATACAAGATTCTCTCGATGTCCTTTGCAAAATGGCTGAAAACTCTTCTCCCCTTGCTAATATAACCTGAATAGGGAATCTTTGTATGAAGTAAACAAATTCTAGATGGAATGTTATTGGCGCATGAAACCATGCATTCCCTCTCAATTTCAAAGGGCAAAGAGATGATTGTCAAATTAGACATTAGAAAAACATTTCATTGCGTTAATTGGGCCTTTCTCAAAGTTGTTCTGGGCAAATTTGGCTTTTATAGGGGTGGTCCAAACTAATTCTAGATTGAATGTCATTAGCGCATGAAACCATGCATTCCCTCTCAATTTAAAAGGGCAAAGAGATGATTGTCAAATTAGACATTAGAAAAGCATTTCATTGCGTTAATTGGGCCTTTCTAAAAGTTGTTGAAAGCAAATTTGGCTTTTACAGGGTTGGTGTGTACTAATGGAAAGTTGCATTTTGTTAGGACACTTCTAAGTCCTAGTAAATGGCATCCAATTGGTTTTTTCCCAGGCTCTCATAATCTCAGGCAGTGAGGCCCTGTTTCCCCTTATGACAGAAGCTCTCAGTATATCACTTCAAAAGCCTCTTCATAGAGCATACTCATGTCACTCAAGATTGCAGGAGTTCTGGCTATCTCTCACCTTATTTTTGTTGATGACGCATTATTATTAGGGTCAGCTTGCAGAAGGAGGCGAGATCTTTCAAGGATATTCTTGGTTCTTACTCCGCAAACTCTGGACAATCTATCAGTGCAGAAAAATCAAAAGTACTATTTTTAATACTCCTCGACTCCAATGTCCTTGCCAATGTTTTAGAATTTCTGATTGACTCACTTCCCAGTAAGTACTTTGGAGTCTCATCTTTCTCAAGGTCTGGCAGGAAGAATTTCTGGGCTGAACTTATTGAAAAAATTGATCAGATACTCCTCATGGAAAGGATGATGACTCAATATGGCTGGGCATATTCTCCTCCTAAAATTGGCACTACAGGTCCCACCCATATACCTTTTGTCTATCCTAAAGATTCTTGCATCCACCCTCTCCATCCTAAATCAGGAAAGGAAAAAAACATATATGGCAAGGCACTGAATTTGAAAATAAGATCCCCCTCATCAGTTGGAAAAAACCTGCTTGCCAAAATTTATGGGTGGGGCGAACCCCATAGAGATCAACATCCAAAATTTTGTACTAGGATCCTAAATGCTTTGGCACTTTTATGAGGATCTGAATCAGGTATGGAGCACATCTACTAAAGCAAAGTATTTGAAATCTACATACAAGAATGCATCATCACTTTTTCCTCTATGCCTAAAGGCTCACATACTTCAAACTTTCTCTTATCCTGCAGGGATGTAATCCTCCCTTTTCTCGCATGGATGGTATGTAGAAACTAATTCAAAAGTTGCCTTTTGGGCTAACTCATGGCTAGAGTTCCCCAAGGTGGCAGAGCAACGAGAGATTTCAACTCTCAAAGAGGTGGCATTAGCAGCATAAGGTCGGCTTTTAGAAAACTATGCTTTGCATCAAGAAATTAATGGCACAAGAACATTCTAGTGGAAAGATTTTAATCAGCTAAAAGCCTCTCAGGTGAAAATTGACACCGTGACCTCTATTCTTAAAAAGCAGATAACTCTCCGTCGGTGCACAAGAAGATACTCTCCATTCAAATGGCTCCCCTTCCGTTACTATAATATGAAATTTGGTTATATAGATTCTCGAAGTCAAGAGGATCCATGTGATCCATGTGCTGGCCCATATTGACCAAGCCAACAAATCTGATCTTGTTGGAGTCTTCTAAAAGCAAAATGTGTTTGTATTGTTAGCTGCACAGCACAAGATCCTTAACTATGACAAGCTTATTTGCAGAGGCTTTCAGGATCCTAGTAGGTGTATTTTTTGTAAATCTGATTTGAAAGCTACAAAGCACATTTTATCGTCATGCCCGCTGGTGAGGAGAGCCCGTTCCTCATTTCTCAAGAAGCTCTCCTATAGTTGAGTCTTCCTTCTCTCATCTGCAACACTCCTTCAGAGTTGGCACTACCCATCATCTGAGTTAGCCCTTGCTCCGACAATCTGGAGTCTCACGCTTGAGCATTACAGATGAATTTTCGGGAATACCACTCTGTTGTAAGAAAACTCATTCACCATATTGAAGTGGTCATTTTAGAGTGTGTCTCAACAAAGCTCAAGCAGTCACAAAAAGATATCCACTGGAAAGATAAGCAAACCCTTTAAAATTGACCCATAATCAAACTCCCCTGTTCATAGTTTAAGAGTAAGCACTACTGATCACTCAAAGGTTGGAACTTGGATGGAATGCCCCTAAGGAAGGTTGGGCCAAGCTCAGCTTTGATGAAGTTTCTTGGAGCGATCCAAGGATTGAGGGCATGAGATGCATCTTGCAATCACCACAAGGCCTCTTCATCCTTTTTGGCTGATGGTATCAACAATGAGGCAGAGCTCCAAGCTTTCATTGAAGGTCTTTGCCCAGCTAGAGCGCATACTGTAGACAATTTAGAAGTGGTGGGGGATTTTCAACTGCTCATTAACACAGTGGCCAAAGGTAACACTCCTAATTGGAAGCGCAATTTACCTCCACCCAACATTCAAAACCAAAGATTGTTTCATTTCCTTCTCCCATTGCTTTTGGGAAGCTAATTGCCCAGTATATGATCTGTAAACTCCTAGTGCTGTGACATGATAGAATTTACAGAATCGCAAGATTGTTGTTCTACTCTGAATTTATTTCAAACGACAGTTTGGAATGCTACATGAACTTCGAATTCAGTGTGGTGTGTTGTTACAAACATAAACAGTACTTACAAAACTGAGCATGAATAAAAATCAGCATCAACTGTAAGCATAAACCAAGAAAACAACATGGACACTAGGGATTTTGGTCTGGAAACCCCCAAGGAGGGGAAAACCAGTTGAAAGTGCTGATTGCCAAACTTCCCACTTTTTTATAGCCAAAGATGGTTTACAAAGAGTGCAATAGAGCATGTTCAACAGCAACATGCTATTTTGCTTACTCAAATCCTCTATGTTCAGCCAAAGATGGTTTACAAAGAGTCTAATAGAAGAAGTACAACAGTAAAATGCTATCTTGCTTACTCAAATCCTCAATATTCTTTTGCACTAATCTCTTCTCCAACCAACCGAACACCAACTCTTTCACTCACTCTCCCAATGAATGAATTTTTGAACTCATGTCTCCTATTTATCATGCTCAGGGATGTCCTTTTGTGCACCAAAGGATCCCCAACTGTCCTAGAACTAAAGAGACAATGTACCCCTTCTATTACCATACCTGTAACGTTACTGCAGGCAAAACAGTGGTTACGAAACAGCTAAACACCACTCTGCAGATACCAGCTGTTTCACATCTGCCGCAGATGTTTCACAACTGTCCCTCTACATGAAGCGGCAGTTTTGTCACCATGCAAGAAATACTCTTCTTGAAGGAAGGCTTGTTGCTGACTGAAACCATGTTTTCTCTCTTTGAATGATGATGTGGACTGGTATTCCTGATCCCTATGGATCAACAGATCTTCTAACTATTGCAGAAGCAAATATAGATATATTCTCACAAGTCAGAGAAGTTCTCTCCTGTCCAAATGGTCAGGCTTGGAAACCTTGATCCTCCAAGAAGTTGGGGAAATTGAGTAATACTTTGCATGTCTACAAAGATCGGCCCTGAGAAAGATATATAAATTTAGCAAAATTTTGTGGCCACGTAATCATATGATTTGTTCAGATTATTCACCAAAGTGGATTCCAAAATTGAAATTTCTAAAAAGTCCTATCATAATAAGAAGTGACTAATGGCCACCTCTTGGTGTATATGAGAAGATGGCAGTTGACATTCCAAACACTGTGAACAGCATCTGGCTCCTTCAACAACCTTAGGCAGTGCATCCCCTAATTCCTACACCCTCGCACTTTCCGTTGCCTGTAAATTCCTTTCAATTCATTTGCCTTATACATTTTCTTTCCGTTCATAAAAGTATGGCCTTCTACCTCATTGTTATTTTGATATTTTCCTTGCCCTCTCAATTTTGGCTCTCACCCTTGTTGAGTGTCGATGGAAACCAAGGTTGGTACTTCTATATACTCTCAACCAATGGGAGGGTCAGTCTGTTCTTCACACCTGCACTCATGTTTCATTCTTGATGGCATTGATGAGGACTTTGTTTGGCATATTCTAGACTGGGAGGCTGTGGGGACATCAATGGAGGAAGGCATCAGTGGATTCTGCCCATGATGATTTCCTCGGGAATAGGTTGCTTGTTGTCCCACATTCTATTCTTTTCGTTTCATGGTGATTTTGTTATTTCCTCCCCCTGCCCTCCTGCTGATGAAGGAGCACAAGGCGATTTGGGAGATATATGTTTGACTCTATTCCTGTCATAACAGAACAAGTAAGATCCTTTCTTCTCTCCTGGAGCACTAGCAAAGGAGCTCACGACAGTGCCCTCCTCAAGAAGGAAATGTTGATGCGTAATCACAGCACCCTTGAATGTCTGCAACTCGATGGGTTGAGACTCTCAGTGTGATTACATAACATGGAGCTTTTCCCAAAGTGTGGGACTTTGCGATCGGGAAAGATCTCCGGATGAAGGCGGTTCCTATTCCTCTATTCAGGTGCACACATACAATTTGCAGAGGATCTACTCTAAAACCTACTCTAACTTGCCAAGGAGACAGGGTTAAGAAGATGCAAGAAATTAAACCTAATCTAACAGAGGTGATGCACCAAAGGAATGTTGAACATTTGCTTTGCCATTAAACACAAACCATTGAAATGTAATACAACCACCATACAGATAACCAAGGCGTAATGAGAGATCAGAGAGGTGCTGATGAACATAAGAGAGGGTTGAAGATCATCCACAGACATGTATTATTGCTCCACAAATTTGATATAGTACACTACAATGGCCAAGAGGCACAAACTTGCATTACAGTTTGAATGGGAGGTTTGAAACTCCACAAATTCACTTGTAGATCAAAGAAGAAGGGAGGGTGCAAGGCAAAATTGTCCAACCTTTTAGAAAATGCCCCTCCTTACAATATATAGGAAGAATTAGAGAAGGAGATAGAAGAAATTTGAAACTTGCTTCAACCACCCCAAAAGAGCATTGAATTACTGCAACAATGATGGGTTCTACTGCAAAACCCATGCCTCCATGTGTTGTTCCTTGTTGGGCAAGAAAGGAAGCCCATACCTTCATTATGGTGGTAGGTGAGAAACCTAGGACACCTCAAAAAAATGGTGAACTGTATTTTTCATTTTTAAGAACTTAGTCCCACTAATTTAAAGATATCTAGTAGTAGTTGCATAGCAGCAGACGTCGAGAGCTTTCCAAAAAGTCCTCTCTTGCTCAAATCCAAGCTTCCAGTCGAAAGATATGGTCATCTGAAGGTCGAGTTGTCATTTCATGAAAAATGGCCGAGAGCTCGAAAGTCGAAACCACGAAAGTCCGAAATTTGGACTTTCGGGTTGACATTGAGGAGGATTTTCATGTTTTGGGGTTCGAGACTTCCGAAACTTTGAAGTCTGAAACCCCGAAAGTCCAAAGTCCGAAAATTTGAACTTTCGGGATTCGGGCTTTTTGCTCGCTGCTTTTCTGGCACGATTCCCAAGCCGAAACTCCGAAAGTTTGAAATTTCAGACTTGGGAATTTCAGGCATTTCCGCTCCATTTCTGCACGCTTGAGGCTCCTAAAACCCGAAACCCGACATGGACATTTCCGCTCCATTTTCCAACCGTGCTGAGAGATTCGAAACCCAAAAGTCCAAAATTTCGGACTTTCGGAGTTTCGGGTTTCAGACATTTCTGACCATTTCTTCCCTGTTTTGGTTCGAAGTGCCAAAAATGCAAAGACTGAAAAATTCGAGCCTTTCTCCATTTTCTCTGCGTACAAGTTCTTGTTTGTCCAATTTTGCCCGAGGGGCAAAATTGGATAACAGGAAATAAGATTGGTAAATCTGTTGCTAGTAAAAAATGGAAGCACAAATATTCTTCCCTAGAAAAGCGTGTAAAATTCTGTGAGGTTGGTCTCCGCAAACTCTCAGCTGTGAATTCTCACTATCTTAAGTCTAACAAGTCCACTCAGAAGGCTAAAAATCTGAAGTCTTATGTTTCATTCTTGATGGTATTGGCGAGGACTTGGTTCAGCACACTCTAGACTGGGAAGGCTGCAGGGGGAAAATGGAAGGAACGCATCAGCAGATTCTGTCCGTGATGATTTTCTTGGGAAATTGGTTGCTATTTCTCCCGCATTCTATAATTTTCAGTTCATGGTGAAATTTTTATTTCCTCCTATGTCACAAGATTCTCTAAATTTTATCAAAAAAGTTTGAATTTTGCCGAACTTTACTCTCATCGAACATGAACTCGAACTTTATCCATTACTTTTGCATGGGAAGTTTTGACACGATTTTGCATTCTTTTACAAATGTGTGTATAAATACATATAATGACAGAAAGTAGCCAACAAAAACCTCTCTTCACCCTGTCCCTCTGACATATTTATGCATTTTTTTCAAAAAATAAAAATGATAGAAAAAAAAATTGTTCAAACTTAAAGACGTTTTTTTCTCGAACTTTATCCCTTGGCGAGCTTGAACCGAACTTTATCCTCGTCAAACATAAACGCGAACTCGAACCTTGTGACTTAGATTTCCTCCAGCTACCCTCCCGCAGATGGACGAGCAGAAGGCGATTTAGGAGATATAATATTCATCTCTAGCCCTATCTTCACAGAACAAGTAAGATCCTTTCTTCTCTCCTGAAGCACTAGCAGAGGAGTTACCTGACTGGCATCCTCCTCGAAAAGGAAACAAGATTGGAAAATCTGTTGGTGGTAAAAAATAATGGGAGCACAGATTTTCTTCCCTGGAAAAGTATTTAAAATTCTGTGAGGTTGATTTCCACTAACTTTCAGCTGTGGATTCTCATTCTCATAAGTCTGGCAACTCCAGTCGGAAGGCTGCAAATCTTAAGTCTCACCTTCAGAAACCCATGGTGCACACAAACAAGATTGCCCCTAAAGTGAAGCCCCATCATGGTAAGCACCCCCATAAGGTTGGGGTTGGACTACAGAGGAGTGAATTTCAATGAAGGGTAAGACAGATATCACGGTAATGCTTGATGGTCCAACCCACAAACTTTCTCAGGTGATAGACATGGATATGTGCAGAAGCATGGCTGCTGATGTCAGCTACGTGCTTTCTGCCAAAGGGAATTGGACCAAGTTTTTGCTCGGAGAGATAAGTTTATGGAAGAGTTATCTGCTCCCTGGTGCACTTCTGTTAATTCCAGTCATCTGAAAAGGGGCAAAAAGATGTCTTTGAGTGCAGTGATAGAGGGCAGTACAAGTGGAGGTTCTGCAGGAGCACCTGCTGGGGCTGGTCTAGATGCTACTCGGCCAAAGTAGCTTGCTGGGACTGATGGCTTGTTTTGGTATCCTTTTGGTAGTGGACTTGGCAATGACTCTAGGTGATGGCCAGCTTTCTATTGATCTGTATGTCTGATTTGATGGAAAAGTATTTCCTGTCTTGCTTGTGGGCTTGAATCCAATACATGGATTTTCCCTAGATAACAAACTGGCTTTTACCATGCAAGGTCACCCCTTCTTCCACAGTCCCCTCTATTTACTATGTTCCACTTCTTATAGATATTTTCTTCCTTCATTCATACTATGTATAACTTTTAATTTCTTTGGTGAAGGCCCCAACAAGAACCCTTCATTCTATCTATCAAAAAAAAAAAAAAACAAAGCAAGTTGGAGGAAATGTAAAATAAATGTATATTAAAGAACACACAAAATGCTTTCACCCTATGTCCAAGCCTTTTACGTGATACCATATCCTTTAAATCTGCACAAATGCGTTTTGAGTTTTCACAATATATTTTTGTTTTTAATAATGGACACATTAGCCTCAACTTGTGCCAGTAAAACAGTTCATCCAAGAGCAAACACAACATCCTCCCTTTATAGGAGATGTCACCCCATGTCCCTCTGCATACTTCATAATTATGCTCTAACTATTACTCTCTGACCCCAAAAATTTAGATACATTACACCTGAGTATCCTGCACGCATGAATATGATAGGGCCCATATACAACACAAATTTTTGAAAGGCCTGAAAACAGCTATCTATTTTCACTATTCTTACAGGCAAGCTTCCACGGTCCATAATAGTTAAAAAGATTTGTTTGATGTTTCAGGGCACGCTTCATTACACATCATCAGGACACTTCACTATTTTCATTACAATTCTTACTTCTCGCTATTATAAATACAATTCTCACTTCTCACAATATTTATAAAAAAATCTCGCTTCTCACTATTTTTAATTTTTTAGTTATATTTCCAAAATTATGAATGGTATTTTGAATTATCTATCATTCTGTATTCTTTTTGTTTATTTTGTATATATTTATATTTTCCATATCCTGGTCACCTACAAGATACTGTACCATGCAATTCAGCCTTAATAACATTGGAAATTACAAGCTTACAACTGACCAGCAAATGCTTTGCTCAACATAGAATTGTGCTCAAATACAAAATATGCTTCAATCAACACAATACTTGCAAAACATAGGAAAAGAGAAACAATCTTCGATACTTGACGCCCACTCGAGGAAACTCTTGAAAAGATTCCAGCACTACACATACAAAGAGTAACCCTTATGCAACTTGCCAAATATAAGCAAGATACCTGGTAATTGTATAATAAGCGATGTGTTAAATGAAAGCTCGTTTAACTAATCAGAGGGCCATGTCGTTTTATTGATAATACAACAATTAAGCGCCAGATTGTGAAAATAAAAAGCCAGGAAAAACATAACATTCCAGAACCTGAGCTAAGTAACTAATTTACAGGCATATGAGATTAATATTAAGAAACTGATGAGTAGATCCAAGGCTGGAGGAAATCTCAGTAGATTACCAGTACCAACCCATCACAAAAGTGCGTGTAATGCTTATGGATTCGTCTGTTTTTTTGACATAAAATTTTGCCTCAGTTATGATGCATTAAATTCTGAAAAAAATCTATTATAATTACGCTATTAATCAAGGCAAGGGATTAAAATCTTCTATCATTACCTGATGATACAGAAGCTCGGCTCTAGCCATCGTCTTTTTCTTTGATATAATCCCCAGAGAAATTTGGAAACTGCCAAGACCTGAAGATTGTTTGAACAGATGGCCCCCTTTGAGTATAATGAGGATTTCCAACAAATATCTAAGTACTAAAATGATTTTAAAAATGGACTGACATCATGTTTGGAGAATATACCATTGGAAAAACTACAAATAGAAATAAATAATGTTTGGAGATCCATTCTCGAGTACGACACCCTAGTGGTTTATATTTTTCTGCCAACCAATCAGGTCACTTAAATTCCTCTGACCTGTGCAAAATACGAAACATAAGTCCTGTGCTTCTTTAAAACTGATAGTCAAATGTAGACAATTTCCCATTAGCCAATACCATTGAAATTACTTCATTTTAAGTTACAAACCCATTAAAATTTGTATTTATCTCGAATGAGCCATATATGATCTCCATTGCCTTCTCTTGCAGAAATGGTATCTCATCAACCTTCAGATTGAATTTGCTCCATTAGGTCAAGCTGATTGAGTTCTTGTCTCAGGTTCTCCCTAGGGAGCTGAAAGCCCAAAGAAAGCACCCAGTTATTACAGTTTAAAAGGAATGTTGAAGCCTTTCCATTGACTCCCTCTAATCAACATATACTTCCTTATGATATAAATAACTAGCCGTTAGCTATCCTGGTAAGACTTTTTGGATTTAATCTTCATATGAGCTCTTGCCTGCCAAGAGACTAGACATGAACAACATAAAATTCAAGGAATCCAGTTGTGAAACCCAACCCAAAATATCCCAGCTCCATTACACACTGATTGAGCATATAATCCACAAGTATAGTCTTTGATCTGGTCTGCCTGCACATCAAGCAGAACATAAAACCTTTAATAATATATGGGATTTTGCATGTAAGTATAAAAACTTCAGTAGATATTTCTTGTTAAAATAATAATTCAGCATACAAGTTTTTGAGCTTTTTTATCTAGCTCTCTGTTTTCTTTACATGTTCTCCCCTGCCTTTTGAATCCAGGAAAACATTCCAGCTTGCCTCCCTCACATCTCCCATGCTTTGGACAAGGTATACAAGAATCTGCAAAATGAGAAGCATGAAGAAGTGAAACATAAAAGCCGCAGTTAAAGAAATCAGAAGAAACTTTTTGTCATTTTCTACAGAGACAAATATCAAGCAAACTGTTTCACTTACACATTACATTTTAAATTTTAATTGACCGTTCTCTGCTACTAATAAATAAGATAGCGACGGTCTTCACTTTTATCAATGTTTTGAAAGCTTGTGAAAACCCGACTCTGCACATGGTCTAAGAAGAGGGCAACAGTGCTTGGGCACAGCTTTAGTACTTCTCGTAGGTTACAACCACAACCTTCAGTCCAGCACACAGAATGCAGAACCAAAAAAATGACTGCACAAGAATAATTACTAGCATACCTATCTTAAATAAATCTATGTAAAATATGCCAAGAGGTATCATTCTCGGCATATTTTACATAGATTTATTTAAGATAGGTATGATAGTTATATACTATTTATTTATATAAATTGTATAGTATATAATTATGTATAATATTATGATAAATTAGTATATAATAAATATTTAAATTATTAAATTATAAAATAAATGCATTTCACATATAATTAAATTATAATTATACAATATATATTTATACTTATTAAATAGTATAAATATATGATTGCTATATAATAAATAGTTAAAAAAACTTACTGCACTTAATCTTACCTTATGAACATGTACATATAAATTCTAAACATATTTATGTTTAGATTTTGTGTATACCATATTAATTTAAATAATTTTATTATTATTACCATAACATTCTAATTAACTAAGGAAAGATTACCTTAACATAAGCTCAAAAAGATGTTTTTGAAAGAAAAATAAATAAATTATGGATACACTACTATTATTTATTATTTAATATTTAATATAAGATAAAACAAAATAAAACTTACCATAACAAATCTCCCCGAATGACTTGGAAACCCTAACAAATTTATAAATATTTTTACTCACTAATTTTTACTCCTCACTAATTTGTTATATATACATATATTTGCATTTAATGTTTAATTTTTATAAGTGAGCAATACTATTTTTTTTTAATTAATGTTTATTTTTTATTTAATGATTTTTTAATAAATCGGCCATAAAAATGAACTCACGTCATTACACACCCCGCTGCCATTGTAGGATGCCTCTTGGCATAATGAAAAATGATCTGTTCGCACATCTAACACAGACCACCATAATCCGGTGCCACTTTCAAATGTTCAACTTGTAAGGGAAACCAAATGGCAAAGCGCATAATCAATTCATAGTTACCTGAGACTCCGGGACAGCGAGACGCGGAACAGAGTTTTCAAGGCGGCAAAAAAATTCCAAAATTTCGGGACAGCAAAAATTTCCAAAATTTCGGGATGGCAGGGGGACAGCTATTAAAATAATATATAAAATTATAAATATTAAAAATATACAGATAAATTTTAAAAAATTTATGAATAGCAATTCATATTTATATATCAGTCCACCATGTGCATACAGTCCACATTCAGACGTCCATATTAAAAACTCGCAGCATACATATAGCTATACTAATGTTATATGTCCATATAACTTTTAATATTAATATGTATGCTGCTGGTTTTCATAGCATGTTGTTACAGTCCATGTGCATTTGTGCTCGAAAATTTCTGTATTCATATATCACTCTTGTTTCTTAATATGTCTTTGTAATACAATACAATTGGGTTATGGTTAATGGGTAAACATTTATAAAGAGAAAACAATAAACAAATTAATTTTAAAATAAAATAAAATAAAAATAAAAACCACAAGTCCCTGAAACATTTCGGGACGTCTAGCCGTCCCCCAAACGTCCCATACGTCCTCGGGACGTTTCTCTTCCTCTCCAAACGTCCCAGGACGTTTCCTCTGCTCCTTGGCCTGTGGGAAACATGGGGAAACATCCCCCGTCCAGGGGTACCCAAAACGTCTGGGACATCCGGACTTCAAGATTTTGGGGGCGCATCCCCAGCGTAACTATGAATCAATATCACTATTTCAGTCCATGCCCGAAAAAGAGAACCCCCTAGGCAACCAATTTCATATTATGCATAATCCACTATTCCAGATGCCAATAGAATAATTAATTTCAGTCATAAATAAGAATTAAATAGAAAATGAATGCAGCTGGAGGATGCAAGGCTCCTAATGCAGATGGGGTTTGGAATGCCCATGAAAACATCGGATCAACCATGGCAGATGGATCACCTGCTGCTAAACAGGATGCTCCAAACTTGCAGAAGCTTTGCACTTAAAAAGTCCAGAAAGATTATGAAATACAAATTTCCAGCTTTAAAGAATACCCATGCAGTTTGGAAGGTTTTGCAGTTATTCTGATTAGAAAAAGGAGGCAATATGCGGCTCTAGTACAGAACGATGAAGAGTTTGTAGCTGCTGTCATTGTGGAGGCTAGACCAATGATACAATAATCATCGACCGAAAGCAACCAGCTGCTGCAGCACAAGGGCTATAGCAGGTGTACCTGCTGCCAAAGAGGATGCTCCAAACTTGAGGAAACTGTAGAGGAAACAAGACCAAGAAGTTATGGTGATGAAAACTGACAGTTATTTGGAGAAAAATAGTTGTGCACTTATTCGTTCTATACACCTTATTTTTCACGCTTACTGACTTTTTCTCTTCACAGGCACCATTGGTGCATTAACATCTTGCGAGAGATATCCTACAAGGTATCACCAGGAGTGGGGTGGGTTGGTTAGTGGTGGTACTTGTGAGAGAGCTTTGATGTACAGCCGATGTTACCTTAAACATCCTATCCTATTCTACACAATACATCTCCTGCTCATCCTTTTACAGCCTCCTACAACATCACCTTACCACCCTCTTATGATCACCTGCATATCCACTTACAGCACGCTTATACCTCTGTCAAACCACATTGTATTAGCTCCAAAGTCTTCCTCCACATCCTAAGCCTTCCTTTTAGGACCCCGTGATCTGCTATTACCTAGAGCTGGCAGCATCAATCATAGTCAATACCATCAAGTTGTTATTCCTCATGGCCAAGTTCCAACTACAACAACCATGATCGATGTCATTGGCTATAGGAACTGTAATAGCTCATCATGTTACCTAGTTGTAGGTGGCATTTGAGTGATGCTACATGCATCGCATTATTTTTTAGTCAGTCTGCTTACACTCACGAAGCTGCTCTTAAAGTCTTCAAGGCTTAAGAGCTAGTCTTGTTTATCTTTGGAGGTCTATCTTTGAAGCATTGGGTCTAGGAGACTCAAGAATGGGAGTTGCACCAATGAAGTACATCGAGTCTTTGAAGTCCACAATTGTGATATACTTAGGTCTTCTTTATATCCGTCTTTTGGTCTCCCGCATCAACTCTCTCATAAGGTGTTGCTAACTCTAGGGGAAGTTAATGCGCCAATGGTGTCTACATAAAGGTAAGTATCTCTAACCTCTTTTTTTCCATTTATGTTATTTATAATTTGATTGATTGATTGATGTATCATGTACATAGACTAGGATAGAGTAGCATATTCTTGTCTATTGCATTATTATATATCAGCCCTTGCTTTATAATACACTCTTTGGGCATTACAGCCTATCAATCTCTACAATCCATGTTTACAACCCTAGCTTAGATATCTTCATGTTGTTTACAATCTCTACAATCCATTTACAATCAGGATACTAGTAAGATGTCATCCCCTATCCTAGAGCTCAGCTTCGGACCCATGCAACTTTGATAGAGAGTGGATTACCCATCTTCTAGATCCACATCTCTAGCGCCTTACAACCCTCTTGTGTGTGGCTCTTCAATGGTCCCCTTCTTATCCTAATCTATACTATTAAGAAGAGATAAAGGATACTCTATAAATCTTCTTAGCCTACATATACTCATGTCGAAAAAAAGGTGATTAGCAATCTCCATGAGAGAAAGATCTAGACCTTAACAATTAGGATACTAGTAATCTCTACAATCCCTAAGGAGGTGATTGGCAATCTCTACAATCAATTTACAATCACAATACTAGTAAGATGCCATCCCCTATCCTTGAGCTAGGCTTTGGACCCTTGTGGCTTTGATAGAGAGTGGATTACCCATATTCTAGATCCACAACTCTAGCATCTTACAACCCTCTTGTGTATGGCTCTACAATGGTCCCCTTCTTATCCTAATCTATATTATCAAGATGAGAAAGAGGATTCTCTATAGGCATACTTAGCCTACATACACTCATGTCAAAAAGAGGTGATTAGCAATCTACATGGGAGAAAGATCCAAACCTTTGAGTTTGTCCTTGACTAGGAAATCATTGAAATGGACATCATCAAGAGAAAGGAGCCAATTTGGTACTTCGCATGGAGCCAATGATCCACGCACAACATGTAGCACCCTAATTTGTATACCCATCAAATCTCAAGCCGATGAGTCCAAGTTGTAGAAGCAATGCAGGATAAAGACTATAAGTGGAAGATAGTTTTCAAATGGACTTGATCAGGATCCATTCATGCCAATGTGGTCCCTAGAATCACTTATTTAACCCAACGTGCTACATTCGGATCAAGGCACCACCTGAGTTCTATAATATCTCATTAAATTTCCCTAAACTACATCAAATAGGTCCTAGACATCTTCAAGAACATGTGTCCAGATTAGGGCTTGTTAAGCATGTTCTTCATATGAAGGCCCGATAATAAAGGCATTAGACATCTTCAAGAACATGTGTCAAGATTAGGGCTTGTTAAGCATGTTCTTTATATGAAGGCCGGATAATAAAGGCATGTAGATATGTGTCAATGAACCACTATGCGCATATAAAAGCATTGTTTGATGCATCCGTTCATGAGCCTCATGTCACCACTCAACCACCTATTTATTGCCACCTATTATGGCTTTGACCTTAGTATCGGGTAGTGAGTTGTCTCATTCAAAGTCTAGGATGTAGTTGTGGCCCCGATTACTGACAAGGAATATGAGAAAATAGACTCTAAGAATTGGTGAATTAGTAAAGATTTGAGGTGTCCCTCTTGCATGCCTTCGTATAAGGTTGAGGTGTTCAAGTCCGCTAAAAGCCTTGGCCTTGTCTATCCAAGTGAGCCTTTCCTCCCCTCCTAGTATAAAAACACAAAGGAGGAGCATTTATGCACCAAGTGATCATGCAATCAAGATGTCGGGAGCCGGTCAAGTCAAGTAATCATGTTCCACTTCCCGATAGTATTAAGCGAGAGAAAAATTCACCTAACATGCAAAAACCGTGCAGTTGTCCAAGGGTAAAAATGACAACACGAAAAATCCAGCCAATTGTTCGAGGGGTAAAACTGACTTAACATGGAAAAACTCGGCCAATAGTCCAGGAGTTGAGGTGTGATAATAATGGGAAACTTGGTAGGAGCATGACCCAAGCACAAATTCCCCTCACCACAATAAGGTGACCTGTAACTCCAACAGACGTGGCAAGATTGTGGTATAATGATTATGTGGTACATTCAAGTGTGACCCATATTTAAAAATCTTTAAAATGTGTTTTAATCTTACCCCACACTGTACTAAAGGAGCTCATAACCTCACCCAAGATTTACCAAACAAAAGAATACACCTTATAAAAAAATCCTATTGACAAGGGTTTGAATTTTTGTGTTGAATGCAAGTGCAGATTTTATACATGGCTTCACAGTTGTGGATTGTGCGAAAGAGTTTAACGCACAATAATTGACCTCGGTTTGAATCCTATCGGTCCATGGTAAATAATATGGTATCATAACCACACTAGGAGCCCCAAGGAAAACAAGTGTTCTTTGGAAGGGGTGGTGCAGAAGAAGCATCCACACTTGTGTCGCAGTAAAAAGGCAGGTAGCTCAAGTGGTAGAGCATCCCAAAGCATGGGGTGCAGTCATGTGAAATTCCTAGGTTAAATTCCTAGATGGTCCATGAAAAATAACATCAGTATGTAAGAATGTAACCCAAATTCAAATCCTGCTAATGGAACTTAAGCCTCACGAATTCAAAAAATAAAATAAAATCAGGGGAGCAGAATTTGGGGTGAAATTTTGCGAGTTGATGTGTTATCTTCCTTCCTTCTCTCGTGGTAGTAACCTCAATTGGAGGTGACTGTGTGTCCTCTGTGGGTCCCTTGACTTGTGATTATTACCATTGTACATCCAAGAAATGACACGTAAGAAATGATGAAAGACATGCCAACACCTTACAAGTTGACTTTATGTTAGAACTATTTGAAGAGTCGGTGATAATAAAAGGTATGGAAATTCTTAATCGGAATCAACAATGAAACCACCCTTAAACAAGAATCAACAATGGAAGAACCACCCTTAAACAAGAATCAACAAGATGTTATCATCACCAATCTAAGGCACTATGATAATTCTTCACGGGAACTCCTCGTCTTATGATTATTTACTAATGCATGACCTTTAGTTTGGTGGATGTAATCTGCGGAAATAAACAACAACCGAACACAAGAATACCATGACTATGATAAGGCGGAATGACGACAAATCTGAAATATCAAAATAAATTATAATATTAACATGAAAGCATTACAATCTCACCCATGAGATACTTCAACAAGACTATGGGAGAAACTTTACAATTACACCTCTTGATGGCTTCTTCAACACACCTTTAACTGATGGCTTCCTTCGCACACTTCCTACAATATTTCTCACTACTTCTTTCTATGCTAAATGAGGGGGTGGCCTCTCTATTTATAGGAACTTCCAGGGTTATCCATCCTATCCCTAAAGATAGGATAAGAAATCCACTCGACGAATCATATTCCATACCTTAACTCTTATCTGTACATGTAAGCTTATCTATTAAGATAAGATAAACCTTATCATTTTACATGGGTTCCACATTTTTAGACTTTTTACAAATAAAATACACAAAATATTTATGACCTCACTCCTTGTCCTTATTACCAATATAATATTTCTAATTCCTAATCATGTAGACCCTACTTCTCTAATTACCCAAACTTTGACATTTTAACATTACCGGACCACTTACGACAAATATTTACTTTTACAACATTCTATTATCTTTACTTTTTATTAAGTACTCCACATTATTGGCGACACCGTACTGACGGCGCCGTTATCTTCTATCAGACGCTACTACTAATTATACTTAACAACATCCTATTCCTAATACATACATTAATGAAATAGAAATTATGGAGGAAAATTTTAGTGTCGACATCTTCCCCTTCTGAAAGCTTCTACTCCGTCCTCGGAGTAGACTATTCTGGTGCTTGGAAAATCTTCAACTTGTCGTGGTTGACCCATTTCGTAATGGGAGTGCCATCCAATTCCTCCAGTCGGTACGTACCATTTTCATGCACAGCTACTATTTTGTAGGGCCCCATCCATTTTGGAAGAAATTTTCTCTGTCTTCTTTTTTTGTATCTGGAATCATATACTAGAACCAAGTCATTCACTTGAAATGGAGACCACCGGATCTTTTGATCAAAGTACTCCTTCTGCTTCATTTTCTTCTTATGGCTTGTATCCTTTGCTATTTCCCTCATTTCTTCTAGCAAATGAAGATGTACCAACCTTTCTTTTACTGAATCATTTTCATCCATCCTTTCATTTTTCATAACTCTCACAGTGGGAATATCAAACTCAATAGGAAGAAGCTGGATCAATGCCATAGGCCAATTGAAATGGGAGTATCCATTGCTTGACTTTGATGTTGCCCTATATGCCCACAATCTTGCATGAATCCTCTTATCACATTTATGTACTGCAAGGCTGCATCTTTTGCTAGAATTTGACACAAACACAAAATTTGTTCGTTCCACTGTCCATTTGTGTTTGGCTTGTATGTTGTTGCCTTCTGTGCTTAATAGAAAATTTATTGACTAGGGCTTCTACCACCTCATTAATGAAGTGGCTTCCTTGATCTATTACAATTTCTAATGGACAACCAAATCTGGTGACAAATCGTTCATATATGAACCTTGCCACTTCATCCATGAAGTTGTCTTGATGGCCTAGATTCAACCCACTTGGTTAAATAATCTGTAGCAACTACAATATACTTATTTTGGCGTGATGTAGTTGGAAGTGGACCTCAATGTCTATTCCCCACTTTTCAAAGGGACCAAGGGAAGAATAGGACATAATGGGTGATGAAGTCTTACGGTTACCATGTGTTTGACAAATATCACATGTCTTACAATAATTATAACAATCTTTAAAAAGAGTGGGCGGTGATAACTCGCATCCAAGATCCTTCTTATGTAAGTTGTCAGGAGAATGCCCTCCACATGTACCATTGTGGAATTCTTCTAAGCAACTCCTTTCCTTGATCACGTCCATTGCCCTCTTGTATTGTCCATCGAGTCCTATTCGAAATAATGCTCCGTAGAATAGAAATGGGACGAGTAAGCTTGAGTAATCTTTCTCTTAGTCTTTGCATTGGCACCATCAGGAAATTTGAATTCATTGAGATAATTCCAAATATTTATGTATTCACTAGGGATTGTGTCGAGGAGAACAATCTTTGCATCGAGAAAATCATCATCATCACAAGATGATCCTAAACCATCATAGGCTCGAGAGAGTGCATCTGCGTTGACATGCTTCTTTCTGGCATATCTATAATATCAAATTCAAATTCTTGTAGCAAAATTATCCATCTTCTTTATCCTCCACGATAGGTTAGGCTTATTGACAATATATTTGAGCACGATGATAATTACAACTATAAATTTCTGCCTAGCAAGTAATTTCTAAACTTCTTTCTGACAAAAATGATAGCAGAGCCTCTTTTTGATTCTGGTATAGTTTACCTCAAAGCCTTTGCTCATTTATGCGCTCCCAAAGTAAATTGGATGTTCATTCCCATTTTCATCCTTTTGGCTCAAAGTACTACCTAGTCTTTGCATTCGAGGCATCGAGTGTACACTGATGAATGGCTTGCTCAATCTGGATTCTTCAAAGCAGGTGAAAGGCACCGGGGCTTCCTTGGTTGTCAAAAGCTTCATGCGCCTTGTTTCTGGTTCATAAGCAACATCCTTCTTGAAGAAGCCTGGGTTAGTGGTCATGCGATCTTTGAGAAATTCTTGATGAACCTTCTATAGTAACCCACATGGCCTAAAAATGATCTCAACTTACTTCTATTCATAGGAAATGGTAAATCTTTGATTTTGAAACTTTATCGGGATCAGTACCAATACCATCTCTGGATCTGACATGCCCTAACAAAACGCCTTTAGAACATCCAAAGACACACTTTGTAGGGTTTAGTGAGGCTTGTGCTTCATCTAACCTTTGAAATGTTGTCTCCATCTCAGTGCAGGTGGTCCAACTTGCTCCCATAGATGCAAAAAATCATCCGAAATACTCGATGAAGGTCCCGATGTAGGGTTGAACACCCTATTCATCAAAGCTACTGGAATGTTCTTTGGAGCATTACACAACCCAAAAGGCATAACTCTATAAGCAAGCGTTCCCCAAGGAGTGGTGAAGCGTGGTCTTGGTGATCTTTCTGCTATACTGAACTTGGTTGTAGCATTATATCCATCAAGCAAAACTATAGCACTCTGGCCTACTACCGTCCAAAATCGATCGAAAATGGAAGAGGGTAATGATCCTTCTTTGTTGCCTTATTGAGCTTCCTATAATCAACACAAATGCGTAGCTTCCCATTCTTTTTATTGAGATCACAATGGGAGAAACCCATTACGAATTCTCCACAAGCAAATATGAATCTGCATCAAGCAACTTATCTATTTCTTCTTTTACGAGTCTTGGAAAAATTAGGATTTATTTTATATGGCATTTGCTTTATGGGCTTAGCACCATCTACCACTCAATACAATGTTCTACCCAACTTACTTGGCGGAGTTCCTTGTAATCAAAAGTGAATAGGTGTATGTACCTTGAAAGAGCTAGAGGTAGGATTCCTTCTCACTCTCCATCACAAAGCATCACCAATCTTTATTTGTTGAAGACGATCATCAACTTCTTCTTGAGATAATTTTATGGGGTCCTGGGTTGGTGTGGTGGAAGAATATCCATGAGTGAAACATCAACCTCACTTTCTTCATCTTGGTGTCCACTTCACTTTGGTGCTAGAGTAATCGAGAGGATGTCCGATCATCGGTTTCATCACTTGAATCCACGGAGTTCGCTTTATGATGTCGAGGATCACGTTTATCTTCACCCTCTCTCTACCACGTCCAAGTGTCATGAAACCTTCATTCCGGTAGTTTCTTGCATGAACTCTCCTTAGCCATGGTCTTCCCAAGTGACTTG
Source organism: Taxus wallichiana var. yunnanensis (assembly GCA_018340775.1). Classification (NCBI taxonomy): domain Eukaryota; kingdom Viridiplantae; phylum Streptophyta; class Pinopsida; order Cupressales; family Taxaceae; genus Taxus; species Taxus wallichiana. The sequence continues at coordinate 89,533,694 of CM031239.1, forward strand.
ACATTGGGTACGCAACAGTACCATTTTTCATCACACGAAAGTCTACCACACATACAACACCCATAATGAGATATTGCCACATTTGAAACTACACCTTACGGTTTAGTTTTTCCCTTATTTAATGACCTTAACATAAGTGTTGAAGGGCGATCAATTTTAAACCCAACATATTCATTCTGAGACTCGGTCATTACATTAAGCTCTGACACCTCCATCAACTAAGACATCATGAATTGAAATACCATTACATAATACCTCGAACTTGTGGAGCATAGGGATCTGCCTCTGCCTCCAAAAGCAGGGGACCTCAACCTCCTTCCTTCTTCGAGCATTGAGTCCACCACATGACTCCGCCTCTTCTCGGAAGACATAGCGAGAGTTGACCATATGTAATATTTGCAGGCCTTTTGGACAGATCTTCCAAGATGGAGTATGGTCCTTGCCCCTGTGAAATCAGAAAATCCTGCACACCCAACTTTCTTCTCCTATGTTTCTTACTAGTTTCTTCTTTCATCTTCTTAGGATCATTTCCATCTTGATTATCTTTTTCTTTCTTTTTTTTTATTCAAACACATCTACTTCATTATTTTTGCTCTTATCTACTACATCAAAAGAATTCACAGTGCTTTTCCTTTATCATTATCTCCTTACGGATATAGAAGCTCTATCTGGACAATTATACTTATAATGACCCTTTTTATAACAACCATAACAAACAACTTCAGAAATATTTCTTTTTGGACCTCTATCTCCTCCCTGAGAACTAAATTCCTTTCCTTGAAGAAGATTAATAGTTAATCGGACCCATCTTTTTGAGCGAGATCTTCATACTCGGTAGATGTATTAGGAGAAATATTTGTGCTCACGGGAGTGGTTGTGGATTCGGGACCAAAGGTCTTTGGTGTAGGCTCTACTTTAGCAACAATTTCTTTGGGCTCCTCTTCCATGCTTTCTTCTTGCCTTCTTGCGATCTCCTTTGCTTGTTGATGGTATTTGGCGGTCATACTTCACTCGTTCGATCGATCTTTGGCTTCATCCCAAGAATGAAGTGCTTGAGAGGAGATTATCCACGCCATTCATCAACCCATCCGCTAGTCCTTCCTTAGGATCGGGCATCGAGCTTCCTCCTTAGCTACAGAACACGAGCATGATAATCCCTTATCTTCTCCTTCTCTCCTTGGGATAGCTTTGTGATCTCGATCATGAGATCGCATATTTACATTGTTCACCAAATTCTTCAAGAAAACTTTGGTTAATAAATCCCATGAATTTTTCACATTATCTCCTAGTGTTTTAAACCACCTAAGTCTTTGATCCATCCAAAAAGGTAGGAAAAATTCAGTCCATTGTTCCCTTCTTATAAGGCCATTACAAATACAAGATCGCTTAAATTCTTGAATGAAAGAAGAAGCATCTTCATTAGATTGAGCTGAAAAAACGGGAATCTTTCCCATTTTCAAAAGTAACCACCGTGAAATACCAACTCACAAGTACAATCAACAAGACTTATGTGCACAAATAATTGGAATTACTATAGAAATGACCACGGTAAACTATGGTAAAACTTGACTTACTGCGGTAAAAACTGATTTTACTGTGGTAAACACTATTCACGGTAAAAAGTGAAGTTACTGCGGTAAATACTATTCACGGTAAAAAGTGAAGTTACTGCGGTAAATACTATTCCCAGCAAAAAGGACTTTACCAAGGTAACTACTATTCATGGCAAAAATGACTTTAACATGGTAACTACTATTCACGGTAAAAATGACTTTACCATGGTAACTACTATGCACAGTAAAAACAAGGTTACCCTCCAATTGATTTTTGACTAAGTGGGAATATCTCTCCAGAAAATCCACCAACGAGGAATGGTCCCAAGAACGAACGGAACCAAAATGTCATCACCAATCCTAAGACTATGATAATTCTTCACCAGGAACTCCTCGTCTTTATGATTATTTACTAATGCCACAGCCTTTAGTTTGGTGGATGTAATCAGAAACAAAACAACAACCGAACACAAGAATACCATTGACTATGATAAGACAGAATGACGACAAATCTGAAATATCAAAATAAATTATAATATTAACATTAAATCACACAATCTCACCCATGAGATACTTCAAGAAGACTATGGGAGAAACTTTACAATTACACCTCTTGATGGCTTCTTCAACACACCTTTAACTGATGGCTTCCTTCGCACACTTCCTACAATATTTCTCACTACTTCTTTCTATGCTAAATGAGGGGGGTGGCCTCTCTATTTATAGAACTTCCAGCTTATCCATCCTATCTCTAAGATAGGATAAGAAATCCACTCGACGAATCATATTCCATACCTTAACTCTTATACGCATGTAGCTTATCATAAGATAAGATAAACCTTATCATTTTACATGGGTTCCACATTTTTAGACTTTTTACAAATAAAATACACAAAATATTTATGACCTCACTCCTTGTCCTTATTACCAATATAATATTTCTAATTCCTAATCATGTAGACCCTACTTCTCTAATTACCCAAACTTTGACATTTTAACATTACCGGACCACTTACGACAAATATTTACTTTTACAACATTCCTATTGTACTTTGATTCATCTACAGTACTCCACATTATTGGCGGCACCGTTATCTTCTTTCAGACGCTACTACTAATTATACTTAACAACATCCTATTCCTAATTCATACATTAATGAAATAGAAATTATGGAGGAAAATTTTAGTGTCGACAAGACCTCAAAATTTCTCTCATTCCTTTTCGATTCCAGTTTAGTAAAGATGTTTCTTATATGTAAAAACATCGACCTAGGGTGAGCGGGTCCCATAGATCTGTTTTTAGTCTTGTGATTACAATAATTTCATCCCATTTCATTAGACATAGGTCATGAAATGAGTGCTCACGTATTAAATACTACAGGATCAACACAACTGTATTTACTTCTTCCGATAATCCACAGTCACCATTCATGCACAAAAAAATATGTGTATTTCACTGACTTAATAATGTTGTACCTTCTTGTTACGTCAAAAACTAAAGTCTACCAATAATGGTGTACTTCCGGTTTCAATCTGCATACTACATGTTTTTTTAATTTCACAATAAGTATAATTCAAAAGGCATGAATAAACAGATTATATATTTTTACCCTACAGACATTTACAATACGGCGCACGAATGATTAACATCATGTTGGCTTAAATAGATGTTTCCATAAACAATTTGGATACTTTTATTTTCATATATAATTGTTATAAAACAATTCTGTAAATTTGTTTGAAAATATATTTCCACTTCTCAGAGTTGGCTAGCTGTATTGCATCCATGATAAATGGTCTCCCTTCTATCAATGTTTTTCAAGAATCATTGGTTTCTTCTTCACACCTGTGTTTTCAGTGATCTATGCCCTTTTTGGCTATTGTGCTCTATCATGCCTGTAATTCTGTGTAGGCAGTACCCTTCCCGTACTTACCAGTTACCTGTGGGTATCGGCTCTTTAGGTGTTAGTATCACTGGTTTGTTCTTCACACTCTTATTTTCAAGGATATATGCCTTTCTTTGCTGCTGTTCTTTGATATGCCTGTAATTCTGTGTAGTATGTACCCTTCCCATACTTACCTGTGGGTTTCGGCTCTTTAGGTGTTGGTGACACTGGTTTGTTCTTCGCACCCTTGTTTTCAAGGATTTATGTCTTTTTTACTGTTCTTTAAAATGCCTGTAATTTTGTGTAGGCAGTACCCTTCCCATACTTGCCTGTGGATTTCGGCTCTTTAGGTGTTAGTAGAACTGGTTTTTTCTTCACACCCTTGTTTTCAAGGATTTATACGCCTTTTGATGTTGTTCTTTATAATGCCAGTAATTCTGTGTTGGCAGTAACCTTCCCATACTTACCTGTGGGTTTCACTCTTTAGGTGTTAGTATACCAGGTGTGTTCTTCGCACCCTTGTTTTCAAGGATCTATGCCTTTTTTGCTATTGTTTTTAACTTTTTTGGTATGTCTGTAATTCTGTCTAGGCACTCCTTCCCATACATACCAGTGGGTTTCGGTTCTTTAGGTGTTAGTATGACCGGTTTGTTCTTGGCACCCTTGTTTTCAAGATCTGTGTCTTTTTTTCTGTTGTTTTTGTAATGCCAGGAATTTTGTGTAGGAAGTACCCTTCCCATACTTACCTGTGGGTTTCGGCTCTTTAGGTGTTAGTGTCATTGGTTTTTCTTTGCACCGTTGTTTTCAATGATCCAGGCCCTTTTGGCTGTTGTGCTCTATCATGCCTGTAGTTCTGTGTAGGCAACACCCTTTCCATATTTACCAGTGGGTTTCTGTTCTTGACATGTTGTTATAACAACTATTGTTTTTACGTGTACGATCAGAAGAAACTTGTCCTGGGTCCAAAATGTCCGAACACTAAGTTGCATATGTGTATTTGGCTCTGCATTGGCTCGACAATATTCCATTCGTTATACATGAGTAACGAATTCGATGTATTGTTATTATTTACATAATCATTTACCAAGGATTGCATATACAAAGTTAAACAAACCCAACAAATAAAAATATCTAAAAAGCAAAGTTGCCCAGCTTTATTTTCTGAGCTGAAACCAATTAAAACCTAACCTGATAAGGCCTGCAAATCGGCATCTGTGTCGCAGAATGGCTTGAAAAAATAGTTAATTAAATATGTGGTGGAGGTGGCGACCAGCGCCGCAACTGCCAAGACGCCTATAAGCTGTATGAGCTGTTCCTTTGACGGCAGCTCCATTGAAGGAGGGTTTTGCCTCCGATTATGTTTAACATTATGAGCAGGGAATTTGAAGTATGTTTTGAACGCTTGGGCTTGGAAGCTGTGTGTGAGAGAGGGCTGTATGACAAGGGCAGAGGAGAAATTGAAGAGGAAGCCATTGATGGGCAAGTTCAACAAAATTAGCTTTTGCTTCTTACTATAAATAGCTTTCAAAATGCGAAGGAACCTAAAGTTTGATGGGATTTAGTCTCGTTTTTCATGTTTGGTTTGAAACCGAAAAAAATAGATATAAAATGAAATGGTTTTAATTATGTCCACTAGGATCCATATTTAAAAATTTGTGAGCTTAGTGGTATATTTTAGAAGGTTGCTCCTTCTTTTGCTGATTTCAAATAATTAGCATCTCGTCCTTTATATCGAGATGCTAATGAAATCACCAATCTTCAAATAATTACATCTCGTCCTTTATATGGAGATACTAATTGAAATCAGAAAAAAAAGGAGCATCTTCGAATTGAAATCAACAAAAGAAGGAGCAATCTTCTAAAATATACCACTAAGCTCACAAATTTTTAAATAAGGATCCTAGTGGACATAATTAAAACCATTTCATTTTATATCTTTATTATGCTTTTGTTAAATAGTTTCATGGAATCAACTCTTGGTTCGATGTTCGTGTGTCTTGGACATTCAAGGATGAAATGTTCCTCTATTTTGAATGCTCCTATATTGCATTAAACATAAGTCCTCTCTTCCCAAAGCTCCTTGGGTGGTGTCCATCTTTCTGTCTCACATCTAAGCTTGTGGGAGTTAGTCCTTGGCCGAACAATAACAATCGTTTTCCTAAATTTAATTGCAACCCCTATATAAGTGTGTTCACAATATTCATATGTGTCATGGTTAAATTTTATAATATAGTGTTAATGCTTCCTACTTTTGGTCTTCCTCAATTCATCGTTTTAAAATTTTCATTCACATAGTATTTTTGTCTTTGTTATGATTTGGGCATTCATCTAGGTTGATATCCCATATGTTCATCCATTTGTGGTTTTGCTTACATCCAAGTGTTCTTTTGTCTATGTAATTCTTTGCCTTTAGGTAGCCCTAAGCCACATGTCGGTCTTCATAATTTTTGTTTTTTAAGTAACATATAAGCATGGTCATAATGATTGCCTCTAAAGGGAAGGTACTTGTTTCAACTAAGATGATTTCATAGAGAATTGTAGTCTTGATTCGAAATTAATTTTTATTGGTCACTTTTTGGATCCTTTTATTTGTTTCCATTTAATCATAGACGGTGATCATTTTAAAGATAGGATCTAAAAGTTTTCATTGTAAACAATTTAATTCTTACAAAAATGAGGATGTTATGTTGTTTGAAGAAAATAGTAAATAGAAAACATGAAGGCGGCAGTGGCCTACGATGGGAAGAGATTAAGAATCACACGAGAAGGAAGAACACATGGATGAAACAAAACCAAAAATAGATGAATAAGTGGGATATCAATCTAAATGAATGTCCAAATCTTATTAAAGAAATAAAAAATTATGTGAAAAAAGGTCTACAACATTCTTGTAAAAAGAGAAAACAAGCAAGAAATGACAATATTATTACATAGTTCAACTCACCAACTTATTAACATTGTGAAAAGACATTTGTACACGTTGAAATCAAATGGAGAGAGAAGATGCTCATATAAGGACTAGTTCCCACAAAATCATATGTGAGACAATCAAATGGACAACACCTAACAAAGAGTGGGAGGAGAGGATATGTGTTTTCTCTACCATAAAGGATAGTAAAAAGGAGAAACATTTCATCGTTGAATGCCCAATTTACTGTAATATTCAAGTCAAATATATAAAAACATTAAGAAAATCTCCATGGCGAAGTTATTTGGAGAGGCTAGAATAAAATGGTTAGGGGAGCTAATAATCCAAATCGATAAGAGAAGGAACAACCCTCCCAAGCAAACAACTCAACTCACAAATATATGGGTAATTAAAGTAGTTAAAAAAATTGATGGTTCCATTTTGGGTTAGAGTCGAGTCTCCATACCATACGCCTTCTTTAAGTAGCTCAACATTTGGATCATAAGGAATGCATCCAAAAGGAATGTGCATGTTTCAACTAATAAGGTCTTATTTGGAAAGGATAGTTTAATTTTAAGACTACTTATGATTAAATGCATTTGGATTCCCCTAATTAAGTAAAATGTTGATTTATTAAGTTAATCTAACTAGGAACAACAATAAATAACAATAAATAAATGTAATGAATAAATATAGAAAGTGACCCAAACAACTAAACTAATGAAAATGTGAAACCCTAATTGACAAGTAGGGTTGGAAGGAGCTTAGATTTTTCTTATTAAAAAAATTAAAACCTAAATGACCTAAAAGGGGATACCAGGGTATTAATGTTAATCTAATTAGGAGGACTAAAACATTGTAGAAATTAAACTAAAGCAGTATGGAATAAATGCAAGTAAATTATTCTAAGTGAAATGAAACCCTAAATGTGTAAGAGAAGGAAGAGAAATAGCTTAGCTAATTTGTAGAGTCTGTCATGTGAGTGTTGCGGATCTGTAAATAAAATCTAGAAGTACATGCGAACACTCGGGGACCCTACGAAGGACAAATCTGGAAGATCGAGATGATGGGGCACCTAGGAGTGTATTGGGGTGCCGGGGCACTTTGGTCTGCAATTTGGGCACTCTAATCAATGTAAATACTCAAAACCTGAAATTGGTATGATCACAAGTTGGTTCGAATCTTCCTTGTTTATCGCACTAGATCTACCGAATGAGTTGAAAAATGACCTGCAATGCAAAGAGAAGTATCGATCCCTATAAAAATAAAAGATGCAAATGAATGGGTTGGACTAACCTCACCGCCAAACTAGTGGACTTATCACTAAGTGTTGCACTACATTTCAAACCCGGATGTAGTTTTGGTGTGTGTGTGCATGTCATGTCGTAGGTGCTCTCGTGTCAATCACACTTTGTGAAGTAGCGAGCAATAGTAATTATAGAAAATGTAAATAACATGTGTGCATGAAATAGAATAGAATCCCTCCCCTATGTAGTGTGTGATGTAGATCTCTTAGCCTTGATGCATGACACTATGTGGATGCAAGTGATGCAATGGATGCAACTCTAGATGGAGTGATAATAATGTGTAATGTTATGACCTAGGACCCTTATTATGGTCTTATAACTTTATATTTATAGGGCTCTCAAGCTTAATTTCATAATTAATCCCGACAAGGTTGACTAGGAAAAAGATAAAGATGACCAACAACTAGAAATGACCTAAAAAGGAGTGAAAGGGGATTTCACATAGATCGGGGCACCCATGGTGGGACCAGGGCGCCTCAAGGTGCCCAATACAGTGGGGCGCCCTGATTTGGGCTAGAATGTCGAGAAGTTGTAAAATGGGTTGATAGGTGCTAGAAAATACACGGGAAAGACAAAATAAAATATAAGAAAAAGATGGCCAAAAGGTGGGATTAATTAGTACTTTGTACACTTGAGAACCTTCTAAATAGTAATATAAGATCGGGCTAAATATTGTCTAAAGTGCATGATTTTATGTCTACATTTGCCCCCACTTTATGTTGGTGAACGAAACACTCGGTAACATAAAGTAGATAGAGATGTGTACCTAATATCCATGTAGAGTATAGAAGAAGACGTGTCGATGGACTAGACTCAGCGTGTAATGAAAAAAAGAAAAATGTGGAGGAGTGTGGATTCTAAAGATGAAAAATGTGCATAAAAGAGTGATGAGAGTGAACCTAGGGTGGAAGGCACATGTAATTGTTGTTGTGTGTGGTGTACCTATATGGTTAGCAAAGTAAAGGTAAGTGTCATAGTAGTGTGTTGTCGTTGTCATTTTCATTTTCGTTTTCGTTTGCCGTTTTCATTTTGTTTTCGTTTTCGTTGTCATTATCGTTGCCCCCAATTTGATTGCTTGTTTCTCATACGACGAACCTGCAAGGAGAAAATGATCAAGTAGTCAAATATATATGTATGTAAAAACATTGTGTAAAGTACGCAAATGTAAAATACGCTAGAAAAAGTGTAAATGGAACATGTGCACCTGATCCATGTTGAGAAAAAGGGTGTAGAAGGATATCTTATACTATCGCGAGTTTTTTGGGTGATCTCACGCCACCTTGGATGAAGAAGTATAGGGAGGAAATGCGTTGTGTCCTCAACTTTAACCGCTTCTGCTGAAATGTGTGAAGAGATCTTTGTATTGTCCTGGTTTTTGGGTGATCCGATGCCACTTGATGGAGAATTGTAGATGCTTCGCATAATTGTTGAAGGACACCATGTCCTGTTATGGCCATTGTATATGGAGTTCGTAGACTAGTCTAAACTCACACATTGTGTCTGAATCGGTGTAAATACGTTGTGTTAGTAGAAAACCTTCAATGATGCATCCCTCTTTGGGGGCACATGTGATGTTAGAAAGGAGAATGCGGCCCCAAAAGAGGACCCAACCACATTCGACCTATAAAACTCGCCTGTAGGGGAAAGGGAAACGCTTGGTAGATACCAAGGCACACATAAAAGGGGATGGTTAGCCAAAACAAGTGTTAGTCCGAAAACACATGCATGCAATAAGACAAGTGTAAAATATACAAACAATGTAGAAACTACCAAACAAAGTAGTGTAAACACGCAAGAAAATAAGCAGACCGCACAAAACGGGTTTCAAACATGGGACATCACTCACGATGTCGCAAGACACTCAAGGCCATCATGATCGCAAAACAATAGAAAAGTGTGCACACAAGCAAAGGGCAAAGCCCGCATAAATGGAAAACAACGCATGCAGACAGTAGAAACAAACAAGTAGTCATGAAAACATGTAATCCTGCAAAACAAGTGTTGCACATGGAACACCCATTAGCATGTTAGAGTGATAAACAATATGTCAAAGCATGTATGAACAAGTAGTATAAGATGCTAAGTACAAAATGAAACAATAACACCTAAATAAGATGAATGTGGATGCCCCCAGTGACCGGTATAAGAAGGGTAGAAGGTGAGCATCCATGCCATGTGTAGAGTCTTGTATTTGTGATCACACTAAACAAAGACATGAACGTGCATGTGTGTATGATAATGACATATAAGAAAATAGTCTAACATGTGTAGTAAAGTGAGAATGCAAAACACTAGTAAGCAAAAGTAAATGCCACCAAGACAATGCAAGTATGTTGTGGATGGATGGAATGGAATGCAAGATGGAATGATAGGAGCAACATGCCCCCAAGTGGATGGAAGTGTATGCAGTGAGGTTCATTTTGTTTTCCCCCTCAGTAGTCAATAATGAACAATAAATGAGAGTGCGTCATTTGGAAATGGTCGAGAGTAGTGTAGGTAGTATCTAGGCGCGTTGTGATGAGTCTAGATGTGTAGTGGTGATGAAATGTGACATGTAAGAAGATGTGTGTGGACCCTATGGAAGCGTATATCACAACATATTGAATGAAGGATTGGATGATTTATCCCTAAGCATATATCACGATAGGATGAGTCGATGGGGATGAGGCATATGGAAAGATGCACATGGACCCTATAGCCTAAGCATATACCACGACTTATTGAATGTATGAGTGATGATTTATCCCTAGGCGTATATCACTATAAGATGAAAAGATGAAGATGGGTGATGATTTAGCCTAAAGCGTATGTCACTATGGGATGAATAAGAAGGGAGTGGTGATGTACCCTAAGGTGTATGCCACTATAAAATGATAATGGGGGTGGTGATTTAGCCTATAGCGTATACCACTATAATATGATAAGAAGGGGTGACAATTTAACGTAAGGTGTATGTCACTAACGTGAGAAATGGTGGATGAGGAAAATGTCGCATTGGTGAGTGTAAGGTCCATTTGATTGGTAAACCCTCGGCAGTCAAGTATGGACCGAGGAACTAAAGTGTGTCATAGGGTGGTGAGTGCAGTGTGTAGAAGACAACACATAGTATAAACGACCAAGTGATGAATATGGGGTGTAAAGGCATGGTGTAAATAATGCAATGTTGGGAAGGAAGTGGAATCCAGTGGAGCAGGTGGAAGAGACCCCTATGTTTAAATAATACGAGGAATAATTGGTGAATGCGGGGTTTGATGGGTCGATGGAGACATCCTGCTCATGGGGACATATTTACTGCAGACGGACGTGTGGTGTTGGATGAAGTTTTTACCCCGACTATGTTATTTCGGCGTGTCTGATGGGATTTGGGGTGCGCCTGAAGTCGGGGTGTTGGTGGTTCAATGAAGGAAGCATTTGTGGTGACCGGGTGGACCAGGATGGCTAGGCGGGAGGAAAATTTTGAATTTTTCTCTAAGATGGAAGGGATAGTAGATAAGGATCAACGTTTGGGGAAGATTCGCGATGGGTATCCGATTATAGGCTATTAATTAGGGTGTGGGAGGTGGACATAATTAATGGTAAGTTAGAAGTTTTCCTTGGCCCCGATTCGACACAACCTTTGGGTTCTTTTGCTTCAATTATGGTCATGTGGGCTGGACGGAGGTCCAACAAAAAAAAAAAAATTATGTTACGCGTAGTCACTCTCGAGTGGATTCTAGTCGTGAGCTCTAGCTCAGGGTTTCTATCAAGTTTTCTTGACGGTTCTTATGCTTTGTTTTCCACCATGACGGTTTTATCTTTCCGACCTGCTGGTAGAGGTCGCCCGTTGGTTTTTAATGCTTCATCTTTTTCTCCGTTGTGTATCTCACGATGTATTTGTTTCTTTGTAAGACCTTTGGGAGCCATATTCCATTCTTTTTACCCTATCTACTAAAAAAATAAGATTTATAATAGATTATTCTATATGTATTTAACTATTTCTAATATATATTTGTATAGTTTACCAATAAATCTATATAAAAAATGATTGTACTTCTTAAAATTTACAAGTCGTATGTGATGGTTTTGTTAAATATTTGCAAGTATTTTACGGCTAAAATCGTGAAAAAGTCTAAATGACAATCAAATGTAACCCCTTACCACCGCCTCAAATTCATCTCCTTGATTTTGGTATCGCCGAGAGAAGACGCTAATTCAACACTGCCACCACACAATTCCTACATGAGACCTTTAGAATAGAAACTCCCATCAGACATGCTAAACCTGCCCTTATCAGAAACGGAATGGAATTCGTTCAAGTCTGAACCCCTGGAAACAAACAGAATGGGCTCGCTGGACGAGAATTTTACTATGGAAATAAGAAGTAATTAATTATTTTTTCAAATATTGTTAGTTGGTTTGTTATCGTATTTCATGTCATTTGAATGGATTATCTTCGTATTCAAATATATAAATAATTATATTATGGATGCATTTTCAATGTAACTTCAATGTCTGATGAGTGTGTTCTATGTGGGACTAGAAGCCTTTGGGGACCGATAATAAATGGACTCTATTGTCACGACGTCCCTCATGGGGCCTAAATGCGCCTTTGATTTATTCACGCTTTGCATCACTATGCCATATCCTACGAGTTCACACAAGTCCTTGAGATTCAACACTTTGATTTTCTTTATATCAAACATGGCATCTTGTGCGTGCGCGATGTGAATCATGATTTCTATATTGATTTGTATCCTTACGTCCGCTTTCCAAACCCATAAACATGTGGTGGTTTTGTCCGAGATGTTTCGTTGGTGTACATGATGATTGGTTTTCACTATTCTAGTGGTAGTCTTGGCATCCCCTTTGATTGCATATGATGATTGAATCCTGCCACTAGAAACCCGGTGAAGCATTACAATTACGTTGAATGCGTACTCCAAATAATATAAAGGGGAGGGCAATTGTTTAGGTGTGACATCGGTCATGTTGTATGTATTGTCACATCTTATAGTGCTACCCCTATAACCCCAGTCATAGCCCCTACCTCAAAGTATACGCTCCATTAGGCCCTAGCCTTAACCTTCCCAAACTGTCAAATGCTCAACAACATACGGTTGCATGCTCGCCCCTCCCCTTCACTAACACTGGTTCTATCCCCCTTCCCGAGGCTTCTTCACAAATTTGTATTTTCCCCTTGGCCACATTCTCCTCCATAAAACCCTGCACCATAAATTCTTGATCCATAAAACCACCCATCCTAGACAACGAATTCACAAAAATTTCCTTGGTACGCGTCTTTCAATGCCTTAAATTATGTACTATTTAAAATTCTTCTATGAGCGGGATACTTGATGCCTTACATTGCCTTTATATTGCACATCATCCCTCTACAATTCACAATGAAAATTGATCTAATAGGATATCTTCTCCTCCCGAGTCCATTTCAAAGGAAGGCATTGCATGTCCCATGTTCATGATTGCTTTCCCTTGTCAATAAAAATCCTCGACACACCACACTGTCCCTTTTCCCGATGATTGTTGAATGACAATGTCATCACTATTGTTGATGAGTAGAACTTTGCATGAGGTTGCTACCTTCACATGCTACTTCCACTCCACATCTTCATGTCTATATTTATGCAAGGGCTAAACCTACAAACACATTTTCACTTCCGTAAAAAAATTCTACCACTCCTTACATTGACAAATATATAGATCTTTACATTGTTTCTACATCGTATCTATCATAGATCTACGGCATTATCATTATTTTCATTTATCTCGTTTATATCGTATCTATTCCTATCATTCCCATCTTGTATATCTTACTTAGATTGTTTCGACACGATCTCGAGAAGTCGAGTACATCTAAAATCACGTGTTGGATTTCGGGGTAGAGGTACTTGTATGAGAACACAACACTTAGAAAAATCTGTACAATAAATATTCCACCCAAAATCTCTAAGAAATGTATTGTGACATATACAATTTTCATTCTAGCCTTTTCAACACTCAATTGTTTATGGTTGAGAATGCTTATGCCAGAATTCACACTTGCAAGCAAAATGTAATTCATACCGATTTTACTCTTTTTACTATATACACTTGGTTACGTAGATTCGCCATCCTATTGGCTTGCCATACGTTAACTATTTGCCTAGAAGCTTGTTTAGGACAAGTCGTGGTCAATGCGTTTCTCGCGGGACAGTCCTTTTCTTTAGTAAAGCGATTGCATTGGAAAATTGTGGAAAATAAGTCTCAACATTGTTCCTTGCCGCATCCAAGGAACAAAGGAAAGTGACTGGTGCAGATCTAGCTTGAGAAAATAATTATGGGCGAAGAAAATAGTGATCTTCTCGAATGGGTGACAGGAAATAGAGAAGATTCATATGTTAGAGAAGTGGCAATAGACACAAAGTGTGCAAGTATTTTCGTGGTGCCAAAGATTCTGAAAGGAAACGATGCCATCTACAATCCTCAGGTAATCTCCATGGGACCCTATCACTTCTTAAAACCTCACACAGCTCAAATGGAATCGGAGAAGTCCAAGATTATTGCACGGGTAGTTATGGATAAGCTTCCTGCTCATTTCTTCGCTCCTCTTCAAATAATTCGACAAGATGGGAGGCTTCCGATTTGGAAGAGGACAGTTTCTTTAAAAGGGTGCTCCACCAGGGCTGCAGGGACTGCTACGGAGAAGCGGAATTTGTCCAAAAGCTCAGCGAAGAAACCTTCGCCTTGATGATGTTTAGAGATGCTTCATTCCTGCTTGTTTTTCTCGCAAACTTTGTAATAGATGGTGAAAATAAGAGAGGACTGCAGCATCATGGAAGTGGCGGCGGCGGCCCATTTCGTGGTCTGAAATCAGGTGAGGGTCTGTATTTAGAGGTAATAAAAGATGTTGTCAAGTTAGAAAATCAAATCCCACTTTCTTCATTGGAGTCAATCTATGGTTTTATTTGTGATCCGAAGCGAAGATTTGGGGACTTTGTTGCCCAAATATGTTCTTATTATTCTCCATTCTGGTTTCAATCTCATTACAACAAACTTTTGAAAGATTTGCAACTCGATTTTGCTACAAAAGCTCATCTTCTGCATTGCCTCTATGAAATGACTGTTAATTGTGAGCCGTGTGAAGGCATTGTCCGAGGCAGCTATAACAAGGGCTGGTCAACTTTGATCAGATGGCTTAAGAAACATAGTCTGAATCTGGGTTTGAAGAAAGGGGGTAAAAGCTACAGGATCCAATCCGATTGTATGGATCAAGCGTTCTTCCCTCTGCTGTGAAATTAAGCAAAGCCGGTGTAAAATTCAAACATTATGAGGGAGGCATTAAACATATCTGGTTCGACTGGAAAAATTCTACGTTATATCTTCCTGTGTTGAGGATTGGTATTTTGACGGAAACAGTGATCAGAAATCTGATAGCCTTTGAGTTGTGTTCGTCTGACTGTGAAGCGAAACCCGTGACTAGTTTTGCTCGTCTTCTGGAGGAACTAACGCAGGGCGAAAAGGACGTCGAATTGCTGAGGAGAAGCGAAATCCTTGTAAACTGGGTTGGTTCCGATGATAAGGCGGCTCGGATTTTGAGTAACTTAAGCAGCTCCACATGGAAACCATACTTCAAACCAGTTAACAGTGCTAGAAGCAGCCTGAAGAATTATTACAAACGAAGAACATGGAAAATCCTGTGGACTGAATTTCTGGATGCCTACTGCTCAAAACCCTGGATACTAATATCGGCTATTGCGGCCACTGCCTTACTTGTAATGACTGCTCTACAAGTTTTTTGTTTATTCTACACCTGCAATAAAAATGCTTAGATCGTTTGTTTTTTGCACAACCATTCAACTGTTAAAAAACTTTTATAGCAGAATTTAAGAGTATTATATCAGGGAGGTTCTCCACGAAAGGATTTTTGATGATATAAAAATATTGTAATATTTCATGATACACTGTTTTCAAATTGAATGAATTTGAATTAAATTCTGGGTACAAAATAACCATTACCCACAACTTGTGATTTTCGACGGCAATTGATGTAATTTGAGAAACCGAAACGACATTTGCTCCAGCAGTCCATCCTTTTATACGGATGCTAGATAATCCTGGGCATCGGAAGGCAATTGGAGATGCCTATTCCTAACGCATGCCACTACAACTTGTGCCAGCCCTGCGAATGGGCTGCCCACTGGCCTGATTCGAATGTACAACTTTTTCCACAGAAGAATAACACCGCGGAAGTCCCCGTGAGGACAGCACAAATCCCAAACCCCCACGCCCAACTCACATTTGCTTGAATATACACAATTACAGTCGAAGCTAAAATGACTGAGCTGTAAAGCGCAAAATAATACCAGTTGAAAAAAGTCTGAATTTTCCTCATTCCCTCTGCAGTTTCTTTATCAAACTGATCTGCTCCGAAAGCTGATGAAATGAAACTTACTCCTCCTGAGCCAACAGTTGATAAAGCGAAGTAAAGGTACAGAACTGCATACTGTCCTTTCATTTCAATTTTTTTGAGTTTCTGAAGAAAAATAGTCTTTTGGGTTCAAAATAAATTATTAGGTCTTTCATGGGATTTATTTAGATTTTGAAATTGAGGTAAAAAATTCAAGCCTTAACCATTTTGTAAGCCAACTTTATATCCTTCAGATCTTAAGTTTAGAATGGATGAGATAAGAGGAGCCACTACCTTCCACTAATGTCTGTGTAACAAAAGCCTGTGGATTGAATATTCTGCTTGTTTCTGCTATTGGTTTAATCAGGAAACAATTTCCACATATGCGTCCCAATGCTGTCCTTCTAAAATTCATTTTCATCTGGTTCAAAAAGCCACTTTTAGATGCCATGGACTCAATTTGTGCTCTGAAACATATCTTAATTTTTCTTTCAAATTACAAACACACTGCACAGATTTGGGGTCTTTTCTTTCCCTTTTTTTGCCACTGACTTAGTCCCAGTTGTAGGAACCTTCAGGATAGATGGGGAGAACTGGTTGTTTCTGAAACCTTCCTCTTTTATGCTAGAATCATCAAAAGTTCCCTTAGAATTGCCTGTAGTGAAATGGTCTGCTATTCTTTGGTCCCAAATAAGAATACACCTTTTTTTGGGCATAGCCTTTAGCAATCTCCTACCGGTACCAGGATCCTCAGGCACAACAGCATTACATTTCCCTGAATTTTGTAGTGAACTACAGTCAACTGGAAAAACAAACCTTCCCCACAAACAACTGGAGAAACAAACTTCCTCATTACCACTG
The DNA here is from genome assembly GCA_018340775.1 of Taxus wallichiana var. yunnanensis. NCBI lineage: Eukaryota > Viridiplantae > Streptophyta > Pinopsida > Cupressales > Taxaceae > Taxus > Taxus wallichiana. The sequence continues at coordinate 89,550,592 of CM031239.1, forward strand.
AACCCACCTCAGAGAAGATAGAGGCCACAATCTCTATGATATAGAAGTAGCTCAGAAAAAAGACTAACCTTGGAACAGAGGTTTTAAATGCAAAAAAATAGGGAATAGAAGCAGAGACTCATTAAATAACATTAAGGTGGAAATGTGAACAGCCTCATCCTTGACTATAATGAAATTGTATTCTCGTGTTTTCTTTTGCAATTCATTCACACAATTTATGTTCTTTCACCTTCTTGTTTCCTTTCCGAAACCTTTTCCAAAGTATTACCCGACGTTGCTACTATACAATATTCTGTGTATCATGTTTTTTTTGGTGGAGTAGGAGATAATCAAGTGCATCTATGTATATTTTACTTCAATTGGATTTGCCATATTAGTTACAACTCATCTAGATGCGATTGGTTTTTCTTTTTTTGTAACAACCTCAATGCATACAGATTTGTTTTCTTAATGCATTGCTATGATGCCTCATGTGGTAGAAACAAATAATTTCATTCCAAGGGGCATGTCCTTGGATACAATCTTCTCGTACTCATACTAATTTGTTTGAGTTTTGTTCATCTGGTGCTATGAAAGCAAAAAATTAAAAGCTACAAGCTGCTATAACGTTCTCTTCATTGCCTCTGTTGCAGCAAAGTTTGTAAATCCCCTACTAAATTGGATCTTTTTAAGTATTTTTTATTTGTATTGTGTGTATGTGGGGTATTCTTGTCCCACACATTTGATCTATATCATGTATTTTTCATTGGCTGCGGTACAAGCTATAATGTTGCTTTGGCAGCTAGAGAGATTGTGGAAGAACTTTCAGGTTAGGTTACATATAATTATGACATTGGACAAGTAAAGAGTAAAGGTTATTGAGCATCCTAATTGATAAAGTAACATCTTGTCCGAATACGCAATCATCATTTATTGGTAGAGAGCCTCATAATAGTGACCCCTGATATTGGTTTCTACTATTTCAACTCAATTAAAAGATTACTTTAGTGTCTAGCATGTGTAAAATTTAAAAAAGAAACATACAAAGCCATGATCTGCTCTGATATGCAATTGGGAGGAAGCTAAAGTGTGACTCTTCCCCTATAATTGCAAGCAAGCAAGTGGTGCAAATAATACAGAAAATGATAAACTGCAATATGTTTCAATAAAATCCCACACCAGTTTTTCTTTTAACAAAAACAAATTTCCATGTAGAGACTTGTAATTTCACCATGTACACTAAAATTGACCAAGCAATCTAGCATCACAACCTTACCTAAAGGGTACATCTCAGTTATGCGATATAGTTCATATAAGGCAACTGAGCAAGTTTGTTTATCTCCAATTTCCTTGAGAATTGTTGCAAGCTCTTGCGAAAGAGAAATGAAAAATGTGTATATACTATGTACGTTCCTGCCGATGTAGAGGCCCGAATTTATACCTTTCTTGCTTCCTCTCCTCTTTGTATTTCTTTATCCATTCTTCCAGGTAGCGGCCCAACATATTGACTTTACAAGCTCTGACCAGGCGTTACTCAACAATATTCATGTCTATTATAAACACCGCATTCTATTTGTGTGAGCCCATGTTGCTCCTGCCATAGGTGCGCTGCTCCTCGTGGATTTGACCTCCTTTGATGGGTCACCAGCTGTTTGACAAAATAGCAGCAATAAATGTGGTCTCCTAGACTACGGGCATTGCACGATATGCAGAAAATAAATTTATTTATAATTCTATTTAATATCTCCAACACATGGCATTAAAGATTTGGTTCTATTCTGCGTTGCTGACCAATTCATCATGCATTATCCAACATAACCTTGCATATTAAATTCTTGTTTTCCTAGAGTTAGTAAATAGAAGATTTGGTACCAGTCATTGTAATACCATCAACTGTTATTTCCTTCTGCAAAATAATTCCAACTTGACAAAGACAGATTATTGCCTACTCCTACCATGGTCATCACAATCACCACTATTCAAACCTTAGCCTTGTAGTTGTAATATACTTGCATGAGAAATTTTACATGATTGTGACTCCTAACTAATAATCCTCCCTCTCTCTGAAACTCTCTCTTGGTTTTAAGATTTAAATAGGGTTTCTTCTCTCATAATATGTTTATATGTTGCTTCTGTCATAATATGTTTCAAATTTAACCATCATTGCTTATGTCATAATATGTTTACATCTTTGGCTTTAGGTGGTTTACGGAAGTAGGTTTCACAGAGAGAGTCAAGGGAATGCATAATTATGTGTCCACCCTTATTTCCTAAAAACACCTGTATAAAAAAAAATAGTTATCAGCAACAAATATTGGATAATAAACAATACAATCAATGATACTCTATATAATTAAAGAGCCCTCTTGATAAAAGACAATTGAATTGGGACAACATGTTAGTTGTTGGGCACTTCAAATAATATTTTAGCTCTGTACAATAGTTTTGTACAGATATCTATAGCTATTAGACTTTTCTATATCAAAAATTAGTTTATTTCTAAAATTTGAAACAAAACCAATTGTTAAATTCAGCTTGTTACATGGCTACCATCCGCTCAAGCTTGATGACACAAGAATGCAACTTGAGATTCTTGCCATTCACTGCCCTCCTGCTTCACGTGCTCCACCTCCTTCAACTTGACCTGTTTGGTTTTTCCCTCTGTCATGTCCAGTTTTCTGATACTTCCTGCAGGTGGACGATGGAAAAAGTGGTATTTACATTGTGTATGTGTCCTGCAAATTTAGGGAAAGGGGGTTTTAATCCAGTCTTCAATTTGATCGATCGCAGCCTACATAAGACATGGGCATCCTCACGAAGAATTGACATTGTTTCCCCAAATGCAACCAACAGGTGTCCAACCTGATTAGTTCACTTTTGCTAGCATACTCCCTATTTGTGCCGACATAGGAGCTTTGAAACAAGGTATGGACATCCACCAAAGAATAATAGAGAATGGATTTTTGTCAGATGATGTAGTTGTAGGTGCCATGTAGACATGTATGCAAAATGTTGAAGCATTAACAATGTACATAAACTGTTTGACAAAATGCCTTAAAGAGATGTGGTCTCATGGAATGCCATGATTGCAGGATATGTATATATGTTCGCTATCATGTGCTCAACCACATGTGACCAAATTTTAAAATTCTTTTAACCATCCCCCGATTTATAAATATTGTGCAAGAGAATGTTAATGAACAAATATATTATGAGGTATTTTCCAAAAACACCTTAAGATTACGCCGTAGTGAGTGGGACAGGTGGGGTTGGAAATGTTAGGGTAGGTGTTTATTTGGTGTTTTTGCTTTTGGTTTATTTTTATGTTGTTTCTTGAATTTAAAAGATTGCAGTTGAGAAAGTAAAAAAATTTAAACAGAAAGTTGTTTGGGGTTGGTTTGGAATCAATGGGAAGATGAAAACTATGGTTAAACAGTGGCAGGTGACATGTTAGCAATGGTCTCGTTTTCTTCTGAAATGATAAACCTATTTTTTTCCCGATTAATTGGAATTTCAGATTGATGTATGCTACTTGAAATCAATGGCTATTGGGAAGCATTAAACCAGTATGGGATTCTAAGATGATGGAAATAAACAGAAGGGTGACTAAGGGTATGGGTAACTCCAACTTAGAAGCATTTTAACTTTTTTTAGCGTTTCACAGAATCGAGTTGAATGGAGATTTGTTGATGACATATGTAAAGATTGAATTGGTATGGGTAGATGTTGAAGTAGTTAAGAAAAGTAGACAATGAGTTATTGATGGTTTTTTTGTGGTCTCTTCTGGACCATTTTGAGTTGTCTAGGAAACAGGGTTTCAATCAAAGGAAGAAATATGTGGTGACCAAGTCCAGAATAAAATGAAGGCTTGTATGAAGTTTAAGCTTATAGTTGGTATGTTGAAGGAAATTGTAGTAATATTAAAATGGATTCATATCTATATTGGTTTGGCACTCATGTAATGTTCTTGGAAACTGATCTTTGTACTGGGAAATTTTATAAGATATGAAATAGGAGATTAAAATTTTGTGAAAACTACTTGCAAACTATTAAATTATAAATATTAATCAGATTATTATATAAATAAAAAATAGAAGTTTGTTGTACAGAAGAGTGGGCAGTAAGTGTGGTAATTGCCTAAGTCATTATAAACAAATAATTTAATGAGAGAGAATGTTAAAAGAGTATCATAGATTTAGTTATTAACAATATAAAGATGCGATTTAATAAATTTTCCTTTGTAGATAGATTCTAATACATCTGTCGCAAAGGTAAGGTAGGATTTATTCTAACATTTGCATTGTGGTAAAGAATGGTTAAAATTACATGTTGCTAAAATAGAATTAATGAAGTTGGAAAGAACTAAATGCGAATATAATAGGAAAACCCATATTATGCTATTTTCCATTTCCATTTTTATTTTCTTCAAATTTCAGAGTGTGTTCTGCATGATCTAAAGATGTAAGCTTTTAACTGAAATGTTAGCATAATTTTTTATGGAATGATCATTTTATGTTTAAGTGGAGCACGAAAAATGTTGCTAATTTCTAATACTATTGTAATTGAAAGAAGAAATGTACAAGATGGTTGTAATCTTGTTAGGAATGAATCAAAGTAACAATGGTGGAAAGGGAAAAATGGTGGCTTTTATAACCGTTTCAGGAAAAACATTCAAAGTGAAGGTCAAAGTCTTTCAAAGTTTATGTTTTTTGTGTCAGTATTTATGGGAATGCAATAAGGTTTTCTTAATTAAGAATTTCTGAAAATTGTTCTCAGGTCTGTTCAATATGGTATTTTATATTTATTTATTGTGATAAACAAGTTCATAGTTCATTGTGATGATTTACTTTGTTTAACTTTGAAATTGTTATTTGCTTTTGAGCATCTCATTGGGTTTGAAGAGTTGGACTTCCTCACATTGGAACCGAAGAATGAAGAATGGCTTGCACAAAAAGTCTTGGGGTATGATGCGGAAATACTATTTACAAAGCAGCATTCGTAAACTGCTCTACCATTTTTTTTGGCATGTATATTCTTAGGCTTCCATAGTTTTGGTCTGTATATTCATAATGATACTATGAGTGCTTTAGGACGTCCTCAAGATATGTTTTCATAATAAAACCTTTTATATTAATGTTTTTTGGCAATCATTTGTATTTTAGGAAATAAGGAATAGAAGTGAAGATGTATAATGTAATTTAGGTTTGAACAACCTATGGTATTTAACACTTGAACAATAGAATCATTGATGTATTGAACAATGTAATTGATTTTAGAATAAAACCTAAGATTTACAGTAGCATGAAAATAGTTTGTTGGGTGTGTAAGGTGCAGTTGTTGCTATGCATTAGAATTCCGAGTCAAGGAGAGTATAAATGGAAGTTTGTGGTAAATTGGTCTGTCAGATTAAGCATTCCAATTGAACAATACAACAACGGAACTGTTCTACGATGTAGATTCAGATCAAATTATCCACCCAATTCTATGATTGTGTTGTTTGGCATATAGTTCAACGTAGAAAGGATACAACAAGAAACTTTGAGTAACCAATATTCAATCGAGAATGTGTCAGTTAAAAGTAGCTAGTGTCATTTATGATTCAATGCCCAAAATGTTACATATGATGTAGCTTTTTAAGTTGATAGCAAAAATTAAGTACTGAAACTAAGAAGAAGCTGCGTTCTTTTTGTATTTATTTAAAATTAAAATTTCTAACCATTATCAGGAAATAAAAAGAAATTTTTCATTTTAGCATAGAGTTAAACATCATTACCATCACAATTCAGTACAACATATATTCTTTTCACAAGCATTTACATATCCTCCATATTGTGGCGAGCATCATTTCAGTAGTTCCAGTTTTATTAGATGTCTCTGTCATTATTAATAAAGATTGCACTGTGAAGAATGAGGGGAAAAACTGAAGTTCCTTCAATGCAAAACCATTCCACTTTTTCCAGCCCACGAAGTGCATCTCAACTTGTCAGTGTCTTTTCCTAAATTACCTTTCTTGCATATAGATGTTCTATTCTAGTCTTACATCTCGAGCTCTTATTCTCCTCTATAAAATAGATTTCTAGAAATTAATTTTATCATGTTGGGTCTCACACAATGCTAATCCCATCACTAAAATAAATTTAATGTAAGAATAACTCAGGGCAAAAGAAACAATGTCTACACACGAAACAATCAATTAGGGGGATTTTTAAAACCCACTTTGTGCAGAGCCGAGAAAATAAACCCCTGATGAACAAATTGGCAAAAGAGGAAGACTTACTGTTTAAGGGCATCCTGCAAATCTGACGTGGCTTCTAGAACCTCTTGATGTGTTGGTGCCAATCCAAAAATTCAGTGATCATGAATCCTGCAATCATGGCATTCCATGAGGTAGCTACAAAGCATGGTCTCTCTAGAAGTATTCAAAGAGGTCAAATGCCACTCCAATAAGAAATCATGGCATTCCATGAGGTAGCTACAATAAAAAACGTGGAACTTACAACAGATATGTTCTTTAATCGATAGGCCAAATAATGGGAGTTGGATGCTAATGCATCTTCCTCAAAGTACCGAGAATTCTTTGGTCCACTCAATTTTGCCATATTTTTTCTCAGCCCTTCGGCATTCTCCCAACGATAATCTATATGAGAATCATAGTCTGGATCTGGAAATATGGGTGAATCTACACTATCACTAGAAGCATAGAAGAGTTCACTTCCACTGCTACAAATTAGAGCATCGAATGTAGACAGTTTGATTGCACCAGACTGGAGCAAAGAAACATAAAGCAATCCACTGCAATCACAAACAGATGCTTCCTTCTCCTTAGCAGAAGTTTTCTAGAAGAATTTAAGCTATTACTATGATCAATACTTTGTTTTTCCTGTGAATTCTCCTCCTTCCTTTCTTGAGAATTGGTTTGCCTGTTGTTAGCCCTTTGTATGGCTTTCCTAATATGTTCAGGAATTCCTTTATTAGAGAGTTTATCATCTTCCAGAAATTTATCTGAACTATTAAATGAATTAGAGTGATTATCCGCATCCAGTGAGAAACTGAGAGATGTATCTTGAAAATCCTTGAAAGAATTTGTCTCTGATTCCGATTCTGCACTTTCATCCGGATCAGTTTCACTCTGCCACTGAGGGTGTCTCATTCTGCATTGAGAAACCCTTGACAAATATATCTTGCAATGTTGCGGCCAAGAATAAAGATGAATGTTCCTCAAGCCATTTTTTCTGCATTCAGACCAAAGATTCTTGTCGGCTACAAGTTTGTACAGAGCAGATGCAATTGCCTTGTCATCATGAGGATATACCAATAAACCATTGTGCAATGTCTGCATAAGAACAAATTTAAATTCATCAAACACTGATACATTGTATGAAATATCTCAGCAAAAGTTGAATTAGAGATATGAGTCCTAAATAAATATTATACCCTATGAATGTCCACAGGTCCTCCATTCTTTGTTGCTACCATAGGCAATCCATGGGCAGCTGCCTGCATAAAACTGATTCATTTCATCATTTTTGACACACAAGCAAAAGTATTTTTTGATATGATCTTCCCATTTTCATATATATACACTTCCGTTCAAAAAATACCAGAATTACATAGACATAGTACATAATTGTAAATTGATAGACCTGCAGATTTTTTTTTTTTTTTTAGAGCAAAAGTATAGTATCTTTTATTTGACTGGTAGATTTGCTTCTAAACAACAATGAAATCTATAAATTTTTATCATGGAAGAAAGAACTCTGCAACAACAAACAATTTTGCTGACCTACCTCAATGAGAGTCAAACCAAAGGGTTCCACTAAAGCTGGATTGATAAAAACACCCTGCACATAACAGGACAATAGTTTTGAAGCCACGTACATTTCATGCATTACAGAGAAAGCAGTGCAATACTTGAGAATTTCACCTATAAAATGGCACAAAACTTATCTAACCTTTGTTTTTGCAGCAATTCTGTAGATGTCGCTAACATCTGATTGTTTGTGATGTTTTGGATATGCAACTTCTCCATAGAGATCATACTTGTCAATCAACTTCAGAACTGTAGTGAGCACATTGGCACTTGATGCAGGCATTTGATCAATATCATCTCGATTCCCCATGATCAACATCTGTCAGCTCACAAAACAGACAATGCAGCTCTTTAGCAATGAGAGCAGAGCAGCACGTGACAGAAAGGAAACATAAGTTTAGGAAGAAGGCATACCAAATTTGCCAGCTTCTTCAACTTGTTACACTCCCCAAAAGCCTTAACCAAAGTTGTCATGTTCTTTTTAGGATCAGGATGAGCAAGAGCCAATATAATTGGTTTTGAAGTATTGTTCAGGAAACGCAATGTCTAAATAAAAAAACAGGTATATCAGGTCTATATCGCACATGAGGTAATATGATGTATAATATTGAAGAATGTTAGTTTAAGTAACTATCTTGTAAAGTACGTCAAACCCAACATGATGGTAAGCAATTATATGTTGCCTTGTCTCTTACCTCACCCCACAAAGGGGACTCAGATAATTGAGCAGAAGCATTCTCTAAATCATCATTTGTGCTCTCCTCTTGTACTATAACATTGCTGAAGTCCATTCCAGGAGGTATGAACTGCAACAAAGTATGCCCATAATTATAATCTTATGATTACAAATAGTAAGTCTGAGCTTTCTGTTCAATTCTAAATCAAAACCATCATAGAGGCCCCATTGTTCTTCAATTTATTGCCTTGTGTTGGTGACCACAAGCTCAGCAGAGTCGAGACACAATTCTTCAGCACTAATCCTGCAAAAAATCTTGTATGTTCTGTTGATTTCTTCCTTCGGTTGCTCTCCTTGTTTCAATATTTGTTCCAGTTTATTCCACCTAAGGAATGACCTGTCAAAACCATGGGAACATTGAGAGCACCAGAAAGAAGGCAGGCCACATAGCCTGCATCTACATAATGACCATGAATCACATGAGGCCACACAGCTCTGCCTCCTCCAATCAGATCCCCCAATACTTTAGAGATATTAAGAATGTGACCCAATGCCCCATCTACAAACTCTGGGATGTATGGCCACATATGTTCTTTCTCATAATACTTTTCTTTTTCACCACAAGGAATTCGAACAAGGTATGCACCTCCAGCCTCTCCAATTTCTTCATCGAGATCAAAAGTTAGCATTTCTGTTGGTTCTCCATAGCTAGAGTCAATTTCAGGAGAACAGATCTGACGTGTTAGAAGGTTCACTCTGTACACTTCAGGCATTTGTGCCAGTGCCTTTGCAAACTCTACAACATATTTCACCTACATAATAATGAATAGAATAAGGCAATTAATACTTTGAGCTTGTACGTCTTTGCACATATATTTTACATAAAAAAATTAAAATTCATTTCCAGATCTAAGTATAAGCCTAAAGGGACAAAACAAGCCCTCACTTACCCCCACATTAAACATAGAGAAAACAAAGTGACAAGTTTGGCAGCTAGAGGGTGGCCCTGCTTTCCATATATGAGTCCACATAAAATGTTTATACCAACCTTTATGGCTTATAAAAGGTAGTAATGTTTTTCATAACTAAAGATTGTCAACAGTGAGGGGTATAGGTTTTAATTTGTATCTCTTCCCTCCTAGATTATCATATCACCACCTTCCATTGGTGAAAGGGGAAATGGTTTGGTGGTATGGTAACTGATCTTTGGGTCACCTGATCCTCCCCTCCCTCTTATTTTAATCCTCTCTCTCAACCAGTCTTCTAGAATTTTAGCAATTGAGAGCTGTGCCTGCAAAGCTCAAGTGATCCAGAAAGAAGTAAAGCCTGATTTTGACAAATACATGATTGGGCACACTTATATTATTGGTTGACTTTTATGTAAACAATTATAATCAGACCCTTTTTAAATGCAATTCAAGTCATCGAAACTTGAAATAAAAACTATTAGAAAGTTATGGAATAGGTGAGAAGGTCTGGTGTCCCAGATTTCATCCTGAAATCTGTGACTACCCTATCCGAAAGAATTTCATACTTTTAAAATAACGGGTCGTTTTGTGTTTTTATTGCCTGAAAGTTCTTGTATTGCGTCAAGATATTCCCAAAGAGTCATATTAGCTATTTTCGCCAAATACCCAGATGCCCAAAATTGTTATATTCTGTCGTCGGGATTTGTTTGTGGGAAATTTGTATTTAATTATTTTGAGCTCCGTTTGAGGCAATTTGCGCTCCATTTTAACCCTGTTGTGATCAAACATATCATTATTCCTATATACCAGAAGGGTTTTAACTAGGAATGAGTTTTGGGCTTTATTTGTGACTTTTGGCAACTTTTTGTGTTTTCCCGTTTCGTTTTCTGTGAAATTTCTCTAGATCAATTCCTTTGCCGGTTTGGCCTAATTCTTGGCCTGGAGTAACTGGGGAACATATACGCACGTTATCCCAGAAGGAAGTCGCCATCAGAGGTCTGGTTCACTAGGAAAAGACGAAGTCGTGCACCAAAAAGCTTCTTTTGGGTTGGCCGCATTTTTGGAAAAAGAGGGTTTGAAGTGGATAATGGGATTTTGGAAGCAAAGCGGGCGGTGGAAATTTTGTACTTGCCTAGCAGGGTACTTTTTCCCATGGAAGCAACGCCACTTAAGTCACAATGGGATAATTGGAGGCAATGAGCAAGGCGGGAATTTCTTACCTGCCTTACAGGGTAAAAATTCTCATTGTGGAATAAAAGAAAAAACAACTTAAGTGAATCATGGATTTTATTGTCGCCTGTGCAGGTAAATAATCCCATTATGAAAGTTAAACGACTTAAGTGAATCATGGGATTTTCGGGGCTGCTGCTCACAGGTAAATAATCCCATTGTCATGACGTTTAAAAATAGAAACTCCTTATTCCAAAAGCTCGACCCACCTTGGATGAATAATAATGCATTGAATAAATATTTGTTAATATTTATTCACCCAATTTAGCGCTTGTGTTTGTGGAAAAGTCAACAAAGGGAAGTGGACAAAATGAATTTAAAAATAGAATTCCAAAATTAAATAAATTTAATTTATTTAATGCAACCCCATTTGGGAGAGAAATAATACTTTTTAAAGTATTAAATGATTAAATTAATTCATATTTTCAGTGGCTAAGATTAAAGCACACTGTGAAGCTTAAGTGGAGTGAAGGGTGGATGATTAAATTGATTAAATTTAATTTATTGGATGGTTGTCCTTAAACATGCAATTTTAGCACACCAGTTAAAGAGAAAAACATGATTTTTAATTAATTAATTGCCAGGATATGAAGGGCAATTATTAATTATAGAATTATGAGGGTTATATAAGTATGGGCTGCCATAATGATGAATTAATTAATTCACAGGTAAAGAAGTGCAGCCCAGAGGAAAAGTGCGCCCCATTCAAGAGGATTTTTGTTCAAAAGAACGTGAAATCAAGGCTAAAAGCTTCCAATTTTGGCGCATGTATTGAAGGAGGTTGATTTGTGTTTGCATAAGTGATACAGTGCTCAGGTGATGTTGGTAAAATTCATGCTTGCTTTGCAGATGCAAATAAAACGTCAAATTTTGGGGTAGCGAGGCTTGAATTATGCAGATTTTTGTGATTAAAATTCATTGTGCATGCTTGATTGCCATCTTTGTCTGAATTAATTGCAGGAGTTAGATACATGTGTTTTTATAAAGAAAAGGAACTTATATCAATGTCCAATACATTGAGTATTTCCTCCGAATCTAGAGGATTATCCGATCTGCACTCAGATTTTGAAGAATTCCAGTCAAATAAGAAGAAAAAGAATTGTTCAGACAAAGATAGACAAAGCTATGGCGAAGAAAGATGAAAAAGAAAGCACAACGGAGTCATGCATCACTTCTAAATTTGTAGATATTGGAGACACAGATCTAGGTCCAAAACCTCTTGCTGAATTGATAGACAGATCCAGAGCAGGAAAGACTTCCCTCATGCGTGCAGTTAAAAGCAGTGGAATTATTTGAGCTGCAGCATTTCCATTCACAGCCTAGTTGCCAGAATTCATCATGGAATGATCCAGATCCAGATGCAAATTTAGATCCAGATGCAGATCCAGATCCAGATGCAGGTGCAGATGCAGATGCAGATCCATATCCGTATCCAGATGCAGATCCAGATCTCATAATTACAAAGGCTTCCGGTAGAAAATTCACCCTCTTGCTTCTAATGCAGCCCGTGTAAAAGTCAGTGCATGGAGAATTCCTTCCAAGATCTTGTGCAAGTGCTCCCATCTTCCAGTTGAAGCCTTCATTGAAGTTGCATTCACTCGGAGTGCTTTCCAAAAATTTTAATTGCTCATATGCAATTAAAAATAAAGAGTTATTTACGGCAGACATTGCACTGATGCATGTACAGGAGAAGAACTACAAAAGCTTCAAGGATAAAAGAGAAGACAAGGCGAAGGCAAAATTCCAGCCGCTTCCAGATCCAGCTTCTTGTTTCCAGATCCAACTTGCTTCCAGATCCAGCTACTCCCAGATCCAGTTTGGTGAGAATCAAAGGCAAAAGAATCAACTGCATGCAGACATGAAAAGGACAAGACTGCACTTTCCTCTTCCTTCTTCTTTCCTCCGACAAAGTAATTGAGCGATCAATTAAATTATACAACTTAAGTGATTGGTTTAAAAGCCATTACTTGAAGAAGTCAACTACTTGGAGATAGGTGGCACGTGCAAAATAGAAGGTTCTATTTTCAGTTGCAAATCATACATGTCATGCAAAGAGGAATTCAGGAGGGAGATTGCCAGTTGTTTCTTTTCCGACTTCCACATGTGCCAATTCAACTAAAAGCTTCCGACTTGTAATTGCCCCTCTACATTCTATAAGTAGAGGAAGAACCTCCGGGTTAATAATCAAAATTTGTAAACAACATCCTTGTGTTCCAGACTTTGTGTTGAAACCCTTGAGAGCCACTTGAAGCAAAGGAATATACAGGAGCAGATTTTCGGAGAACTTTGTGTCACGATGTATTTTGTTTCTAGCTTTCTATCTTAGATCTTTGAATAAACTTTGTGTTATTTTAGATCTAGATCTAGAGTTGCCTTTGCTTATAATTCTATGTTGATATCTATTGGTTTCTTCTATGTGCATGCAATCAACTCTGTTATCTATTGATTGGGATGCACATCTTCCCCATTTCTTCTCGTGTTGATATAATTCTCTTTCCTTCTTCTATAAATATTTCCTTTCTTAAACAATTTGCTTACTTTGCAGAATCTATTCGATTATGGTTCATGAACCGAGTAGTTAAAGTAAAACCCCATTTAGATATTAGCATACTTTAATTGACAAATCGACATGGGAACCTCACCGTAAATGAGGGAGATTTATCTCACGATTTGCCTAGGTTTTGTGCTATGCAGAAAATCTAGCCAACAAGGTCACACTAAGACACGGCTTGTTCTTTTCTACAAATTAGTGTCCAGTTTTGTTTGTTGAAGATGAATTTTTATAGTTGTGTTGGAAATCTAAGTAAATGGAGATTGTGTCAGATTGGGCGGTGAATTTGTACTGCATATTTTGGCAACTACTAAAAAAGTTGTATGTGAATTTGTACAAATGAATTGACATTCCACAGGACATTTAACCACTTACTTCGTGGTGGGCTCATCCCAGTTCTTTGCATTGCCTTCGTTCACTTTGAATATATTTTTCCTTTCTTTGGGACCTGAAGTTCTAAAAAGTATTCATCAATCTATCTTAGTATAGAGCATTTGGACTACTTACCCATAATCTAGATTCTAGACAAAGCAAATGAAAACAATCTCCTAGCAATTCTGTGAGGGATATTGCACACCTTTATGTCTGGATGAGTCAAAATGAATTCTCCAAGGGAAGGGTCAAATGTAAAACCATTTACCCCACTGCCAGTGCTCAGGACAAGCTGCACAAGGAAGTAATATTCATCAGTGAAACCCAAAACTTCATAGACATAATTGTATGCTTATGAAAACATAAACAGATAACCATAGAGCTTCTAATCAAATCATGACACAATTTCTTTAAGAAACGAGGACTTGGGTTCTGTCCTTGTCTGATTAGGGATTGAAAGAATTTCAATAAAAAAATTGACATCTTCGGGTATGTCTGCAATGTGCAATATGCAATCTACGTAATCCTCTGCTCAACAATCTCATTTCACCACAATCCCATTCTTGGTGCGTAGAAATACAGGCTTGGAAGGCACGTGCAAAAGGAGATCAACATTGGGGGAAAATAAGGATGATGGTTGTAACATGTTCTAAATTTATACTTGAAGATCCGTAGGAGATAAGCGCTAGTTCCCACTCCAAATTCCCTAAATTGTATTCATTGTTCAGATGAAATTCATATGTTGCAGTTTGTATAGGCATGATGAGCAAAGACAACGACATCACCTTGAATAACAAACAGTAAATAAGCACCTGCAAATTTGGTTCCAAAATATAGCATACCTTATTTGGTTTGATTGGATTTTGGACTGATTTTGTAAAATTATGTTTTACTTGGCACTTATCACCTGTGTCTCAAACTGATTGTTTTTCGTAGCATGAGAAACCAGATGGTATGAGGTAATACTGGAACCCATTTTCTTTGAGGCCTCTCATCATCTTTCCCGTAAAATGGGTCTTTGAGTAAATCGGATCTGTTTGGTGAGGCAACCATTTCTATAGAAGAAGCTTCTTTCCACAAGAACCCCACAAGAACTCATACAAAAGCCTTCTACCGTAATATCATCTGATGTTGGCATTGTCATTGTCAGAGGCAGGGATTCTGATTTCACAGCACTTTCAACCAGAATGGCGATGTCAGTCCTCTTTAATGACTTTCCGAGGGAATATGAATTGTATATCTTATCGTCGCAATGACCAGGTGGAAATAGAGGGATTTTTCGCTACCATTTTGTACAGAGATGAAAATAACCGTAGAAAATAGTTTAAACAATAGTCAAAAAAATTGCGCGAGTTTGTATGGTTTGTTACCTCTTTAGGTTTTCTCAGAGACTCGCACAAAAAAACCATAGAAACCTGCACGGTGGCACCTCGACGACACGAAGCTTGACCAAGGCATGCCACGCATGCAATCGAAGACAGGAGACAGAAAGAGGATGGAGTAGGCAGGTGGAAACCCGCCATGACAAGCACCTCAAGCTCATGTACCACCATGACAGGCAGGTCAAAACTGGTCACAGGCAAGTGGAAGCTACTGAAGCAAGAGAGCGTTGTCGTTGGAGATCTACTGCAGGGAAGCCACGCCGGAAGGCGGGCATGCTAGGTCCCAAGGATTTTGACGCACAGAGGTAACTTCCTAAGTTTTAGGAGGAGCTGGCAAGAGTTTTTTTGGTTTGCAAGTGAATGGTGATCGCCATCCCCTATGTGTCAGAGTTATTGGGGAGCCAACTTTGTGACCCAAACCTGTGACAAGGCTCAAGTAAAAACTTTTGCCTACCACTGAGCCGGAGATCTCAGGCAGCTGCCCAACAAACTTAAAAAAAAAAAAATTATTTCAAAAGGGTTCCGTGGCATATGCCATTTTTCACTTTAGGAGAATCTATTCTGAATTACCACAAAATAATTTAAGGGGCTCCACACCCAGTAACCTCCTTATATATCCCCTTCAACATTAGAAACATTTTTTGTTATGATATCAATGTTTTGCATTCCCTGAAGTAATCATGCAATCACCAAACAACCTAGTGCATAGAATTTGGAGTGGTAGCCCACTCAAAATAAATTGGGGGATATTGTAACAGGTTCATTCCTATTAATCACATGCCTTGTAAAGAAGATATGAACTGGAATAAAACCCTAATGGGCTGCAAGACACGTGCAGAAACTAATCAAGTTTTTAAAAAACAACATCCATAAAATCCATCAGTAGATTTTTTTAAAGCAAATCAAACCTTAATTGTTTAAAACTCGAATAAATATTAAATATTTGAATTTCATTTTAAGCAAACATACCTGGCCACCTGTATCAGAATCTGGACCAAGTTCCATGTTCCAACCTTGCACAAGCCCATGCAAACTGCAAAAGCAATTAAAAATATCAGAATTGAATAAAAAACTGCTATTTGTCACAGTTATTTAACCAATGCAGGGTTTAGTGACACATGAAACAAAACAAAAATACCTGATTCAGATGATGTAGAGTCGTTTCTCCTTTTGTTGCTACTCCCCCAACAATTCCAGATTAAAATGGCTTTCGGATAATTTCATCCCTAACGCACCATGGCTGCTGCCATCTCCCCAAACCTCTCCCCTTCCGATAAATCCTCCGACAAATCTACCAGGCATTTTATCAAACAGTTCACGTGCCTTGTCTATGCATCCTGCAATCATGGCATTCCATGAGCCCACATTTCTTTGAGGCATTTTATCAAACAATTCACATGCCTTGTCTATGCTTCCACATTTTTCATACATGTCTACCAGAACTACATCATCAAATCAGTCAAAATTCCTCTATCCATTATGCTTTGATGGATGTCCATACCCTGCTCCAAAGCTCCCATTTTGGCACAAAAAGGAGGATGTTGACAAAGGTTGTGGAATTTGGCTTTACATCGCAATTGCAATTGCATGAATGTTTCTAAGTAATTATAACGCATTTTCAACAAATCCATTTTGGGCATATCCTGCAATCGTTACTGTCCACGATACCACAATTTTGAGGCATTCTGTCGAACAGTTCAGGTGCCTTGTCTACGGTTCCACATTTTGCATACATGTCTACCAGGACATTTGCAACCACATCTGACAAAATTCCTCTATCCTTTATGCTTTGATGGATGTCCTCGGCTCGCATAGCTCAGGTGACATATCTGCTGCAGATGGAAATGGCACTGCTACTTACCTTCCTGTCAATTCTTCTCCATGTATTTGGAATTAGTTTCTCCCCACATATGCTTTGATGGATGTCCATACCCTGTTCCAAAGCTCCCATTTTGGCACAGGCTGGGAGTATGTTGGCAAATGTAAACTGATCGGGTTGAAGACCTGTTTGTTGCATATGGTGAAACAGTGTGACTGCCTTGTGAGGATAACCATGTCTTCTGTATGCTGCAATAATTGTATTCCATGAGAAACTGTCTGATAACAGTGTGACATGTATGCAAAATGTGGAAGCATAGACAAGGCACGTGAACTGTTTGATAAAATGCCTCAAAGAAATGTGGGCTCTGGAATGCCATGATTGCAGGATATGCACAATATGAATTTGTTGAAAATGCACGTGAACTGTTTGATAGAATGCCTCGAAGAGATGTGATCTCAAGGAGTGCCATGATTGCAGGATATGCACAAAATGGATTTGTTGAAAAGGCCCATGAACTGTCCCCGTATGCAGCTTGGGACAGGGTGTGCACATCCATAAGAGCATAATGCAAAATGTGGAAGAATACACAAGGCACGTGAACTGTTTGACAAAATTCCTAAAAAAAAAGTGATTTCATGGAATGCGATGATTGCAGGATATGCACAAAACAGTGTTCTTGATGACGCTTTAAGGCTTTTCAAAGAAATGCCTCAACTAGATGTCATCTCGTGGAGTGCCATGGTTGCAAGATATGCACAAAATGGGTTCTTTGAGAAGGCCTTGGAGGTATTTAAGCAAATGTAGTTGGCAGGTGTAAAACCGAACTCCACAACCTTTGCCATCATCCCCCAGCATGTGCCAACACAGGAGCTTTATACCAGGGTGCGGGCATCCATCAGAGCATAATCGAAAGTGGATTTTTATCAGATGTCATAGCTGTGAATGCCTTCATAGACATGTATGCACAATGTGGAAGCATACAGAGGGCACACAAACTGTTCGAAAAAATACCTCAAAGAAATGTGGTCTAATGAAATTCAATGATAGCAGGATATCCACAAAATGGTGGTCTTAATGAGGCTTTCAAAATTTTCAAAGAAATGCCTCAACCTGATGTCATCTCATGGAATCCCATGTTTGAGGGCTCTGTTGGAAGCGGAGCTTACTGCAGATAAGATCCACGTTGTTGAGCTTGTGGGTTCTGGTTCGCGAGTCCCTTCAATAATGAAAACTGGGAAATCTATGCAAATTTTGTTGTTCAATGTTGTACACCAACACCGACTTGTTAATTTTTTTTGGTTTTTTCCCGAGGTTGTTGATTGTCTGGGCTAGCGGACTGCACACCCGCCATGTTTTTCAATGTTCATCACAGTACAATATTTCTCTTTTAACTAAGAAGCCAACTAACTCATTACATGGCCATTTGATCTTTGGATTCATTGAAAGCCAACTCCTCTGCCATATCCATCATGTCCCCATTAACTCAGAGACCATTTAACATGGGGTTCAACCTGGGTCATCACTAGGAGAAACGCCCCTATGTCACTGCTAGAGCACAGTCTGACTGATACCCTTCTGTCAATAATTAGCATGCTGTGCTACTGTGTCCCTGGAATTGCTCCTCCCTCTCCTCCACATTTTTTGTTCATCTCTAGGGTACAAGTATGGAGAGAAAATTCATCTGTTCCATCTTTCCCAGATGAGAAAAATCATAGAGAAATTACTAACCCTTTAGAATCTCCTCAGGAAATCAGTTTTCATCATTTTGGAAATCCAGTTTCTACTTGGTCTTCTGGGATGCAGAGGAGAAAAAGAGTTAACAATTTTCAAAATTCTCTGTTTGGTATTGTCACAATGCATTCTCACAGTAACCTAAGCCTTGGTGGAAAGAGTATTGATGACACGAAATGCTTGCAGACAAACCCTTCTCATCCTACAAGAATAACAATCCACAGACATCACCCAACATATGGGAAAACATGCAAGCAATTAGGGAAGTTGATACTTCTACCAGACTCGATTCAGGAACTTCTGAGAATAGGAGGCAAGTATTGTATTCTTATAAATTCCATTTTTCACTAGGACTGATGTTTCTTCTTTGATAAGCTACATTGGAATTTCGTAGAAGATGCTGAAAGTAGCCATTAACGTAGTTGGCATTGTTGCAGGTCAAAAATTTGAATTTTCTCCTATGAAAGTCTTAAGTGAAGAATTTGCTGAAATAGATGATACTGATATCCTCAGAGATGGGGATCATTTATTCCTTGTTGACAACGATGAGCTTGAAGAAGCAAGTAACAAGGATATGAGAGAGAGCCATAATGTTTTTGAGAATGGCTTTTGTGAAATGAAATAAGGTGTCTCGCAAAATTATGTTTCATCATTGCTATTTTATTTAGAATACAGTTTCTGAGAGTTCTAATCGGCAACATCTCACTGAATAACCCAAAGGGATTGTTTGGTAGCAACGTGCCCAAGGGACAAACATTAATCAGAACATAACAAAGCATATTTCCACCCTGCAAATTAGGTTAGAATGGGTTTTAGTTTGACTTTCATCTGATACTTACTGTTGCTCACAATCCAACTTATCCTTGCCGATGCATTCAACTAACCCCTGCTGGCATTCACCTCGAGGCTTTTTCATCAGAACATAAGACGTTTTGCTTTTCTCTCTAATAAAGTAAAACATTTCTTCAATGTCAAATTTACGATTGAGGGCTTCTGGGAAAGTTGGGGACCAAGCTTTTGATTAGTTCAAGACAAATAAAACGGTACATGGCCTGGTCTTAATGCGATATGCAGCAGAGATGGGCGATGCTTAACAATGATGCTTTTGCTCACTTTCATTGGTCCATTTCACTTGGCAATACTCGAATACGACTCTCTTATGCTTGCAGAGGGACACTATTCAAGCAGCCTCAACATTTGGATTTTGGAATCACCTGCCACCGCTTTTGCAAGATCAAATGCTAGCACATCTCTGCCTTAAATTCGAACAGAGGGCTTGCAGCAACAACAAACCTATGAAATCAACTACTTTTTCAGTGTTTAATGCGAGTTGTCAACACTAGTCCATGACCCCTAAGAATGTTTGAGTACACAGATTTTGTACTAGTTGCAGACATAAAAATAACTCTAGGCATAAGTTTGACGGTCACTTGAATATATAGAAAAGAAATTGTATTTTACTATTGGAAGTGCCCTGATATTAATAAAAATAAAAGAGAGTCACATTAGTAGGGGCAACCAGAGAACTCGCGGTAACACAAAATTACCACGTAGGCCACATAAAATGCTTAGAGGGAAAATATAAAGCATAATAACTACAAAAATAAGATAGCACTAGGAAAATGTCGTCTCTATGTGAGGAGGAGGATCATCCCGCGGAGGGACCAAAACTCCACTTGATGGCTCAGTCAAAGGAGGATCCACCTACCAAAAATTATCTCTTGAAAGTGCACCTGTAGAGAAATGGTTGTAGGTGCTCTTAGCTTGCAAATTTTATCTCTCTCTTTCATAGATACAATGGAAACACCTCGGGTATGTGGGTATACCTATTTTGAGGCGAGTCTCCGTGATCAAGGTCGGTTCCTTATTGATGTATCATAAACTTATTTTTCGGGGTTAAGGGTAAAAATGGTCAGTAAAATGATTTAAAAGCGAGGTTATACACCAAATTTGTATGCGGTATTCAAGCGATATGGAATGAATTTATGATGCACAAGCCAACAATTTTCTACTGAGATAATTAGGGGTAAACACTTTGATGTATTGAGGGATTAAATCACAACAATACTGTTTAGTTACACATACACATTAATATCATGCAAAAATTACTTAATTTGCAACAGGGTAAGATGATTAATCAGGGAACTCACATTCACAAGATTAATGGAACATACACAAGACTGCAAATAATTGGAAAGGCAGAAAATACTTCACATTCAAAGGGGAAAACTGGCGAAACTACTTCAACACTCATGTATCTAAAAGTCCTCTCTTGTGCTTTGCCAAGGCACACAATATATAGCAAAATTAATTCCTCCATTCCTAAAAATAGGCTAGAATTGTACTCGCACATGCATCCTATTTTTATCCTTCATCTATTAATAAATAAAGGAATAAAAATAAAACATGCAAATACAAAGAGGCATTAACATCCATCGATTCTGACTCGGTCAATGATCAGTTTCTATTTTTAAGAAAAGCATGAGTGATTAATTTTCTACAAATATGTTTTGCTTGATAAGAAAGTCTTCTTCCTTGTGCATGCAAATTTATCTTCTTGTCTGTTAAAGCTTTATGGGCAAGATTTTTAAGATATTCCGCCATTGTCGAGACTTCGAGCTCGGAATTGTGTTAATTCTTTGGTCTTCAAAGTTCGGGGCTCGAACAATTGTATTTTTTCCTGTCGTATTAAATTCTGAAAACTATAATGCCGCCATTATCGATTGTTCATACTTGATTGAAATTTTTCTAACTATGTAGATATCTCATAAACTATTTCATTGAGATAATTTAGGTATTATTTCTATGGCAAGAAGGTGTCTGTCACTAACATATAGTGACAAATTAAGGGTTGGTGTTTGCCACATACATTGCTTTGATGTATGGATAGATTCAAACATTTCATGAAGCTCACTATTTTTTCCAATGTGTATCGATGGTTCACATTTCTTGGGGATTCAACAAAATGAAACAAACATAAAATTTGGATTTCAAACCCAAAACATATTGGATTTTTAGTATTTTTATTTTGACCCTTTATGGTAAAATCGCACTCGTGTCAACAATGCAAGTGAGATCAAGACGAACAACTAGAACACACATAACATATATTTTTAGGTTGGAAAAATATGAGCCATGGAATAGGTGTGGGAAATGTCGGTATTTCATTCCCAACGTTTCTTACTTGATTTTCATTTCAATATTATTCTAATGTTGGCTCTTCTTTAGTATGTATCAAATCCTTATGAACAACATCACTAGATCTATTTAATAGGCATAATGGCTAGCGAGTATTGTACAATTGTTCCATGACTCTTGCTAACTAAATGTCAAATATACATTCCACTAATCACGTCCCATTGTGCCATCTAGGTACCATAAAAAATAACGGTATGCCTAAACATCACGCATGTTTGCAGTCCTTGCTAAATATAAAGTTTTGACATTACACCTCTAAAAATTTGTGTGTGACTTTGGTGGGGGCCTAGATTTGGGGGCAAGAGTTCGCGGGTTCCATTTTGGCTAGAACCACGCGAACCTACATGATCTTTAGGATCAGCCAAAAATAACATATGCACCTCGTGGAATACATTTGTCTATCTCCTCTATCTCATTCTTTACTCCCTCGCCTCCCTCTAATGTTTCCCCTTCATTGCATAAGTTTAAATTATTTCACACATCCCTTTTGGAATCTCCATTACATCACTTGGGTGCGATTGATACTTACACCGAATGCTTTCTATATAGTGGATGCATCTTGACTTGATTGACTACATTTAGTCAATTATTGGACAATGTGTGTGTTATTGAGATGGATGGTAGAGATGTATGGATAAATAGTGTTCTATAGGCATACAATATGATAGAAACAAGGACCTTGAGTACGATGCACCCGAAATTGTTGAATAACCTCTGTTGAGGACTCATAATGGACCCAAACAACTCAACCAAGTCTACATTATCGGAAAATTACCTCATCTCGGAGTAGTAATTTTCCCTTTACTCTACTCAATGGAATAAAATAATTCGTAAGAGTTTTAGCTTTTGCGATGAATGTTGCAAGGAACCCTAAAGCTCAGCTTCTGCTCAGGGAGGAAGTTCAACCTCCACGAGGGATAAATCCGCATCGCAGAAGCCAGGAGCATGATCCGCCTCGACTGTGAATGACGGAGCTCTAAATGGTATCTCTGTACCTGGAGGTGGTGGCAGGAATGATATTATGGAAAACACTCACCCCAATAGACGTGAGGGGGTCAGATCTGTCTAAACCAGGGGAGGCGCGGATTTGGTTGGCTCGGGTGGAGGTCGAATGACGCCCTCTACCTCTCCATTCTCTCTTCTTTCTGACGAATGCATGCTCAACTTGGTGCGTGACTTCGAGGAAAAGCTTTCTAGAACATCCCGTATCTGCTGCTTCAAGGGTTTTTGGCCAAAGCTTGCCCACTTGAACGAATGGATAACCCAAATATGGAGTCCGAATATCAAAGCTAAAGTATAGCTCTACCCATGTTCTAGAGATTTCATCATTGTTGTTTTTGAATTTGTTGAAGATAGAGACATAATAGACATCAAATACAGGGTTGAGGGGGAACACGGTCTTATGGTCAAATTTTGGTACCCTGCCTTATATTCTTCAAAAGCCTCCTTAGCCATCACCAATAGGTTAGGGGCTTATGTTAAATCTAATGACAATACTTCTCAAGTACTTCCATATTACTTTTATTTTTTTACCGATACACATGGACCTCACTCAAGACCTTCCCCTTAAGATCAATCTTATCATAGGTGACAGAGCATGGGTCCAAAATCATGACTTTGAAGGTGTGCCTTTTCGGTGCCGAATGGAGACTTAATTGTTGATTGTGAATAGCCTAAGCACACTAGATCTAAACTTGTATGGTGGAAAGACTCTCTACCTGACCATTATACGGTGTGCGCCCCATCTAACTCGGTTCTCAACCCATCATCGCCCCGCTCAAAAAAGAGATCCTTATAGGATGATAGTACACAGATGGTTGTTGAGACCCCCAACCCATTTTTCAAGTGAGTCCTAAGGGGTTGTCCAATGATGAAACTCAGAGAATCAAAAATCATGAACCATAAACTCAAGAACCGGAAAAGTAGAATTGCTCTCCTGTACAAATAGTAAATACCAACCGGTCGATTGAAGGTATTGAAATTGTTCTTCCTATAGAGGAATATTCATCGCCTTGCTCAAAAAAGAGATCCTCATTGGATGATAGTACACAGATGGTTGTTGAGACCCGCAACCCATTTTTCGAGTGAGTCCTAAGGGGGTCGTCAATGATGAAACTCAGAGAATCAAAACCCCGAACCATAAACTCATGAAGCGAAAAAGGAGAATTGCTCTCCTGTACAAAAAGTAAATACCGAGTTGATTGAAGGTATTAAAATTGTTCTTCCTATGGAGGAATATTCTGATGGGTGGAAAAAGGTTCCTATGTGAAATACAAAAATCTGCTTCGCCTCCTAAAGACTTTGTCTCCTTTTTGCTATCTGGTTGTGCCTTTCGCTTTTGCTTTTGCCGGATATTAGTTGTGACTCTTGTTTGATGTGGTATTATTGGGCAGTGTGCTTCTTCTTTTTCATTTGTACTCATTGTTTTATCTGGGTTTTGACCCATCTTCTTTACACTGGTAGGATCTAAGTCAAAAAGCCTTTTATCATTAATAAAAAAATTCCCTTACTTTACTCACTCTTTGGCTAAGAATACGACATTCCTCCAAATGAAGACATAGTAGAGCTCTGCAAGTAAAACCAGGAAAAAACCACCATAGATAATGCTTAGCCCAATGTAAACTTGTGTAAGTGTAGCCCTTTTGAGAAAGCACCCTCTTCCTTTCTCGTCCATCTCAACATGTTATGAATTTCTCACACATCTCATGCACCATAAAACACAAATGAAAAGTTTACATAATTAGACATGACATTGAAAATCATATTCATATTCATAAGCTATGTTCATCTGCTTTATACCCGAAACTACATCTCCCTACATGAATCGACATTTTACATACAGTTTCGTTGTCTCTTGCTTTTATTAAAAAGTTGAAAATCCAAAAAAACATCAAGAAATAATCAAAACATTGAAGTATATTGACATTAGCATTCATAAACACACAAGATATATGCCTCTTACCATATTCAAGCCATGTCACTTTTTGACAAGTACACACTAGTGAGAATCTACTTGCAAAACTCACTACTATCTTATAATACAATGTTGAGAATTTTTACATGCCCAATTCCTAAGAGCTTTATAAAATGCAAAAATTCACAACTCCACTTCCTACCATCTCATATACGGCTAAAAAAAAGCTAATAACTCTCGACCAAAATGTAAAAATATTAGGGGATACCTCAATACAAAATATGTCTTCAAAATCCCATACGCAATGTGTAGTACACTAGAAAACAAACCATTGCATTAAATTTAGTAGAAATTGTCTCTTTTCACTCTTTGAATCCCGAAAAGTGCCCATTGTTGAAACTCAGAAATCATTGTAGGAAAATAAATGCGACCAGTAAAGGAAAAATAAAAGGGAAAATTAAAGATATTTACGTCGAAGGCGTTTTATTTGAAATCTATCCTACTACAAAGTGTTGAGGGCAGCGGGTGTGCATGCTCAGCTACAGTGTAGTGAGCGGGCATTTTGCCCTGTCCTGCGCACATGAAGAAAATGCCTATTCCATATCATACCTTATTTTGTTCAGATTATACAATTTTTTAAAAGTGAAAAACTTATGTGGCATTGTTTGAATGGATACAATAAATTGATTTAACCTGTCTGTCAAAATGTCAAAATCTGTTAGTACAGAAACGTCTGTAACTATCGGTCGACATGTGCAGCAGGAGGTGTGCTGGAGGGCGCACATTTTCCATTGTTTACCCCTCATGTGCGGGGGCCTTCGACATCCGAGTCAAAATCAATGGCCCAGATTTCAAGGTTGTGCATGCATTGAAATTATGGTAGAAAGTGATCCACGTCTAATGCAATCATGACAGGACTTGTGTCATCTCGTGTCGGGGCCACAAAATCCTTGAAGAATGAGACAACTTCTCATGATAAACGATTATGGAAGTGTACAAAAGACATGGGTTCCCTCTCGAGACCGTCATCATTGTTTAACCGTATGTATGTAACAAATAGGTCTCCAAACCCGATCGCTTTACCTTTACTAGCTCACTCCGGCCTATGCCAAAATACAAGCTCGAGCTCGCTTGAGATACATGATATTAGGTATACTGATTTATTTTTGTGTGCACGTCGATTTAGCCATTAATAGTGCTGATTTTAGTCCATTTATTAAACCGTTCTCCACGAAATCAACTCAACCTCCGCCAGTGAATGAATAACAGAACCCACAAATCCATTCGAGAAGACTCCAAAACAAGCCGCCACACAATCCATACAAAAACCTTCATAATAGAAACCGATAATTTTAAAGGATCATTGTGGGCCCGTGAAGGCACCTATGAAATTTACCTATCTTCATGGGGATGATGAGCCGGAGGATTTGGTGGGGGAGGAGAATTCGGATGGGTAGGAAGTGGAATCTGTGGAATAGGTGGAGACCCTTTCCTTCTTAAAAATTGTTCATAAATGTTTGAGCTTCATTTGATCTCATTCCAACCCTAAGATCTTCTTAACTTCATGAAAAATTATCCCTGAAAGTCTTAGGGTCCCATGCAAACATCACACGTGCCAACTAAGAACATTTCTCTCACTTCGAGTTGGAAAACATGCTTTCTAGAACTCGATCAGAACCAAAACTTCATATCTTACAAAATTTTCATCATGACAACTTACAATTTTTCCCACAACACTAAAACACCCTCTCGCTAACATATTGATGCTCACTTAGTCATAATGGCTCTACATATTCACTACCATTAGGACTTACATGATTAGGTATTATGGTTTTGCCTAGTTTAGGCCACAACCAAGTGTTATAACACTACAACCATGCATGAAACCACTAAAAATTACCTCTACATGATGAAAACAATATGACATACCTTCATGATTGTCTCCAAGAGATAACACACACATGCAAGTGACTATCATGCCTTATTAGGCCTCCATGCACTAAGATTAGGTCTAGTTTGGACCTAGACCAAGTAGATAAACATCATAACTTTTATCCAATTTTACACCCCTTGCAAAATTGGCCAACTTACAAAAATTGGAATTAGGCAATATGATAGTGTTTTGGAAAAGAAATTAGAGAAAGTAGGTAAATTTCATGCTTTGGGGCACGTACATTTGTTTTGGGGCATTCCTCTCTTTCTCTCTAGGCCTTAGAAATCCGAAACTTATGGAAAAATTGAGAAAAAATAAAAAATTGGGTCTTTTATAGTGTATTATAGATATTTGGAGCCCGAAAGAACAAGTTCCTTGGAGCATTTAGTTCTACACAAGGGTCTTTTGCCGCAACAAAGAAGTTTGGACGAGGGTAGAGTATTGCGAAATGTGGATGGTGGAGGGAATAGTGGAACAAGTTCCATGGGGTTAAAGGTTCCCGCATCACATGTTAGGCCGAAGAACAAAGGAAAGAGGGAAAAGGAAGCAATGTAGTGCGAGATGAAGCTTAAGTGAAGAGAACGAGGTAGAGGGCATAATAGTTATGCTAGGGAGTTAGTTCCCGCATTCAAAGCCGGATTGACAAACAAGTAATGAAGAAAAAAGTGCGGATGAGTTAGTATTTTGGGAGTTAAGGGGGTTACGAGAACCTAGAGCCTGGTGGAACAATTCATAAGTTCCACGCAATGTCTGAATATCTGACCCTAACATATAACCAAGACCCTGCGGAAGATGTAGACATTTTGAGCATATGCAAAACACTTCTTTAGTTCCACAAGTTCCCTATATCTCCGATCCATCCACACCGCAAAGTAAAAATTGATTAATGCAGACTATGGAGGAGTGCTTGGAACATGTGTTCCTCCTCGACCCCATGGTATCCGCATGGGCATAACTTTCACCTAGGTGCTCCAAATTTGATAAACTTTATACCATTAGAAATCTATCATCATGAACTACACCATGGAAAATGGAAATTTTGAGTTTGTAAAGGTTAGGTGGGTGAAAAAGAGGAAAACATATACAACATTAAAGAACACAATTCTAAGTGGCTCAACAACCAGATTTGGTGAGGTATGGTGCCCATTTCTTCTTCCACAAGCAAAGTATCATTGGGGAATGGATTTGTAAGGTGCCCATACCTATTTTCAGAGATTTAATGCATATTGTCGAGTGGGTGAAAGAAGGAATTTGAGTTCCTTTTATTTTCCCTCTTGTCTCTCTTTCCTATTCTCTATATATTGTAAAATGATGCTCATTTGTAGTTGTTGGACATTCTTATAATCCTAGTGCATCCTTCTACAAGTGTTCCATGTGGATTTGGAGTCGTAGGCCTCAAATTTGGATATCTAAAGGGCGATCCTTTCTTTTATCCTTCATTTTAATGGATTGTGCATCTTCATGAAGAAATAAAATACTTGTTTTGTAGCTATTATTTGTCCTAGCTTGTGTTCTATTGTATTTTCTTTCCTTTCATTGCATTTGCAGGTCTATTAAGCATGTTTTATTCTCCTTACAGGGTTTGAATATGTTGCGCTCCATGAAAATGGTGGTTTGAATGTTGTTTTTGATGTAGTTGATCATGTTTGCCCTCTCCTTCCTCATTTTTCTTCCATTTTCCCTCATTTGAGAGTGTCTTTCTCCCCTTCTTTTTGCTATCACCGCTCTTTAGCTTAGGATTTCCATTTCACACATTTCCCTCTTCCTATAGTCCTTGGAAATATAGAGTAGGATTAGATAGCTGCATTCCCATTCTTAGGAGTAGTTTAGCATTAGGAATAAGTAGAGGAACCATCCTTCTCTAGAGGTTTGTCTCTGTGTAAGTCCCACAACTTGGAGATAGTCCAAGGTTTCCTCAAAGCCCTGGATCATTCTGATTTGGGACGGGTGTAATTTTGAGTTCCAATAATAATTTTGCTTCTAAGATCTCCAAAAGGTTATAACACACTTGAGACAAATAATCTCACACCCCTTCATGCTTCCATGAGCTCACATAGCTCTACACCTCACTCTCATGCTCCATTGGCCTCCAAGCACCTAGACTAGGTCTAGATACCTACTGCTGAGTCTTCCACCTTGCAACCATCCTTTGGACCTATATGAGTGCTTTCAAACACTATTCTCATGGTCTCCATTCCTTGACCATGCTTCTCAAGCCACCATGCCACTCTGTTCTCCATGTTCCATCACCTAGGCTAACTAGGTCACCTGATTAGGCTTACTAGGCCAAGTCATTCTCATTGTTTCCATTCTTGCCATCATGATACAACTTGATTTCCCATATCACCATCATACCAAGCATATTTTATCACTCCTAGATCATCCTCTTTGTCATTAATGAGCTTTTACATCAATGAAAACACTCCAAATAACACATAGAAACATCCAATATGTTTAAGGAATCCATACACTTCACTCTAATTAGTTGGCCCTCTAAACCCAATATAACCGCAAAATTGGCGGGATCTACTAGAAAGCCTTCTTTACAAATAATATGTCCAAGAAAAGTACCAAACATTATCACAAAGATAAACTTCTTTATGTTTAATGATATGCAAAGTTTTACGCATCTCTCAAACTTCAACCTCAAATAATCACTATGGTCTTTAACCAATCTATAAATGGTCCAATCACGTAAATATACTTGAAGGAACTTATTAACGAAATCTTGAAATGCTTGAACAATAGTGCGCGAGAACAATGTTGACACATTCTTTAGGCCAAAGGTCATAACTATGTAAACAAAACATCCCCATTCGATTCTGGCCATAAATATTGTTTTCTAATAATCTTCGCACGCTATCCGAACTCGATGATACCCTTAAAATCCATCAGTGAAGGAATAGATCTCATGCCTCTCAACACTTTCTATGATCTCCTCAGTAAATGGTGTGGGAAAAGGATCAATCACACATGAAGCATTTGGAACCTGTACTCAACAAAAATCCTAATCCTCCCATCCTTCTTAATGCTAATAACCATAGGGCTTATCCATCCGGATTCTTCAATGAGCTTAATAATACCCACCTTTAATATTGTGCCAATCTCATCCTTTACCTTGATGTACGGATTAGGATTCATCTGATAAGGCCTCTCACAAACCGTTCACGTGCCATATTTAAGCTTCATCTTCATCTCACCCAAATATGGATGAACGCCCTTCAACTCATGATATCCCCTTGTGAATAGATCTTGAAAATATCAGAAAATTTCGATTATTTTTACAACCATATGTTCGGACCAATAATCACCAATTATCACCTCCTTTGGTGTATCTTCAATTCCAATGTTTACCTTCTTAGTCTTTAGTGGTACATGGTATGCACGCGCATGTTCATGTACAATGTCTAAAACCTCGCACTTGCCTTCTGCATGTTCTATGTTCAAGTCCTCGACATCTTCATCATCAACGAGATATACGAGATTACCCTTCTTTTTTTCCTTCCATGCATGCCCCATGATTTGCTCTTCGTAATTCATCCAATCATAAACATTCATGCACTCATCCAGAGGATTCTCACCTTATAACTAATTTAAAATATCTTCTGCCTTTGCGCCATCACCGAGAGTGATGCGCTTCATTATCTGTAGAGATTCACTGATATGGGGTTTAGTAGAAAAATATTCAAACGTGTGCATGATACCTGAAGTTAAGTTGCACCAATTCATGGTATTTTACCTTAACTCTACATGCTTATACCATGCACGCATGTATTTGTGGAAAGTACAATAGAACTTGTGTACCCATAGTGGTGGTAATTTATCTTGGCCATACATCCAATTCCTTTCATGACTTTGAACGTGTGCTGGATGCGAGAGGTTTTTTCATCATAATCTAGTATCTGTGAAGGAATATTATTCCTGACAAACCTTATCAAGAAAGCAACTCTTATCTCACGTCAACCTAAGAAATTATCTCTATGTGTGACCCACTAGCATGGCATTTCCCCCTTAGTTAGTAGACCAACATATTACTTCTATTCCCTTCATTCTCGTATTTGCGCCTCCATTGCTCATACGAAGCATTCATGTTTCTCTTCCCCACCGTACCTTGGAAAATTGATGTCTCTTAACCATCTAACTAGCCATGATCAAATCAATCTTGTTAACCTTTCCCGGAACTTACAAACAACCATCTCGTAAGTGTCATGAGCCCAATTATCACAAGCAATACTAGTAGTGTCGTTAATGGACTCGTACGTCTCCTAGTAGATCACACCATCCTTTTATGGCTCAACATTCTTTGGGTCATGCGCTATATGTGCGTAGATCTAATTAAGGCACTCTTCATTTATTATCTCTATGTAGGTGCAATATTTGTGTCATTCATTGGGATCACAACATGCTCCTCGGCCTTTCTCAAATCTCACATGACACTTGTTAAAACACAAGTCTACGTTATTGGCATAACGCTAATGATGACCGAGTAGTGTTAGTAAGTTGTCCGCTCCTGTCAACTCTAAAACTTCAAAGTCACCCTTAAATTTTTTTCCTTGAATGGTGATAGTGGAATTATTCAACATGCCATTAGGCATGGTTGTTGTTTTATTTACCATATACAACACATTTGAGGATGGCTATAATGGTGGCCTCCCCATCCTATTCCAAGCATTAAGTGTGAGAAAATTAACTTTTGCGGTTGTATAAATCAAAATATTTCTTACTAGCCAACCATTGATCATAACATCTAATGTTATTTCCTTTTGTACTCATGATCCTCTCGATGGTGAGTTGACATGGAGGATCGACACACTCTCTCTACATCTACATGCGGCACCTTATCCCCCAACTATTCTCCCAATAGATTTATGATATTCTTATGTCCGAGCATCTTGCATACTTCTACGAGGTCATCAACACCCTTCCGACATAACTCAACATACCTTACATGTTCTTTCTCGCGCACCCATTCCTTAAGATGTGTATCTCCCCCTGAATCTCCCTAATGACGCCCATTATTTTTTGATATACCTCCTTCGCTGCCCAACATCCGGATATTTTGTTGATGAGATTGATTCTGTTGGAAATATTGTCATTAATGTCAAAGGATTAATCATTTATGTATTTAGTTAATGAAATCGTGTAACGGAAGCGACGGAACTAACCATCTGAAGGATGTTTACGGAAATGGTAGAAAGTAACAAAAATAACTAGCAAGATAGAAGGGAAAAAAAAATGAAAGTTTAAAAACATGAAAATAAGCGTTTTTGCATAAGGATTATTATGGTATAAGTGAGATATACACCGTTGTACATAGGAGAGAGATATCAAAATTTTAAGGTGTTCATATGCCATGTTTTATGGTGAAAAAGAAGATTTAATGATGGTCGACATCGATTTAATGATGATAGTGATTTGTCTAAGGAGGGGCAACACTCTATCATGGGGTTAATTGCATTGTTTAATAATGCGGCAAATTTGACTAATGCACTTAATTAAGTTGTGTTAATTAAATAATGGAAAGGTTGTGTTGGTTGGAACGATGTGCCCTTTCGAAAGGGTGTGAGAAGGATATATAAGGAGACGAAATCATTTGATTTAGAGAAACAATTTAAGTGCTTCTTCATTCAAGTTTAAGGGAGAGAAGAAGAAGAGTAGAGTATGAAATATAAAAAGAGTGAAGGGCAGATTTATTTTTATTGAAGAGTTGCAGCGATTTATATATGTGAAGGGACTGAAATAGATAAGAAGAATATTCGAGCAACAATTTTGTTCTATCATATGTTGAAGTAGCAACATAATAAAAAATAGAAAAGAGTCTGTTTTTCATAAGGAAGGTTGGTGCCTTCATATTCGAAGGGATCGGTGTCTCTCTTTGAGTTGGTGCTTAACAAAAAGGGGTCGGTGCTCTTATAGGTTGGTGCCTACAAAATTGTAATTTGGGGATTGGTGTCTCCCGAAGGTTGGTGCCTACAAACATTTGAGAAATATAATAAGGAATATTTTCTTTTTGGTTTTCTCCCGAAAGGGTTTCCACGTAAACTGTGTTTATTTGTAGTGTGCTGGTTTTCTTTGCATTCATTGATTGCTTTGATATATTCAATGTGAAACCGATTAATTGTGATTACGGATATGAGATTAAGTGTTAAATTTAAAAAAATAGCATAATACTTGATTCACCCCCTCTCAAGTATTATCTTGTGATTAACATATTATTCCCTTTTGATGAGGGGCTTTGTTATTATTTTCTGCATGCACGCAAAGCTTCGGCATGCATAATGACCAATAATAGTTACTATGTATACAAAAAATTCTTAGGCTACCATTGTCCTATCGAGTGCACTCATCTTCAACAATTGTTGTGCCCTTATCTGTCTTATTTTTACACATACGCACATATAAGTTTGGGCAATCCTCAACCTTATGCCCCTTACCATAGTATGTGTAGGACTGGTTCTTGGGACATTCGCGCTAATAATGGTCTGGTGACCCACATATGTAACATGTACCTCGATTGAATCTACCTCCGCGACCGCCACGTCCTCTCCCATGATATCCTCTTCAAACATCCCTCATTATTGTGATTTCTTCCACTATTATTCTATTGGATCTAGTATTATTATTTTCTCGCTCACATCCTTAGGAGCTAGTTTCTATACTAGTTAGTATCAACCATGTCTCACAAGCCTCATGGATATGGTCAATCAGTCGACCATTTTTTGTGTCATGGGTGTGTGTGTCACAAATTTTGCAATACATAAACACCTTCTTTTGTGTGGCACATTTCAATAGTGGGCAGTCTTAAGCATCATGGTTCTTATGGCATATCTTGCAAGCTGAGAGTAGTGCATTCACACTTCTGCATAGACAACTATCCTTCGCATGCCCCTCTATGTCACAATTGGTGCACCATAGTTCACTACGGGTATCATGGGATGAATTAGTAGATAACTTCTTGAGCTAAGATGTTATGACTGCAATATGAGCTTCAAGGAATGGGATTACTCCAAAGATCTCGTGCTTCCAATCGCTCGCGTGTAGTGCTACTTCCAAAGCCTCATGCGGGCCAGTGAACGTCTTGTGTGATAACGCCCTTCAAAAAGGTGTCAAAAATCCTCCTATAAACCATTGCACATGTTGTATCTAATGGATATCATATGAAAGTTTAGAAAAAAAAGTCTTGAAACATGCATCATACTCCCTAACACTTTTGGCCAAGCTCTATTTAATGTCTTTCATTGGTCTCGATACTCTGTTGCTCAAATTCAGGTATGTGGAATTCAACCAAGAATGCGGCACACAACACATCATAGTCCACTGCTATTTGGTGTGTGTCATACTTCCTAAACCAACTATACACGCGCCCTTAAAGTGTGGTAGAAAACTAGCTAGCATTTCTTTCTGGAGTTGTTATTCCTTTGGCCCTCCACAAAAGTTCGCACTTATGCAAGTGGTTTGTTGGATCTTCCACACCTTGATACCTCGGAAAATAAAGAGACATCTCAAAGAAGATCCGAGGGGGTTGTGGGGGTGAGTTATTCCCTTGTCTCGAATTATGTGGGGGTGAACCGGATCTCGACCCCAAACCTCCACTAGAGTTTCCTCCACTTGGGGATGACCAAAGCCTCCCGAGCCTCCCTGTCATTGGAACCAACGATGGCCTTGATGAAGAACTAGTCTACTCTAGAATTGTATTGTGCACCAATTGTTTGTCTTTATATTCCCCAATGGGATTACTTCCACTAAGTAGAGCACCAATGTTTTTCCCCATCATTGCACCTATCAGATTATACCCAAATAAAATTTGATGTCTAGCTATATGAGCTTGTTTCCGCCATATGCACTACCTTTATCTGTTGTGCCTCCTATGTTGATACTAAAACATGTCTACTTGTAAATATAACCCGACGTTGTGATTCCCGATTACCTTATTTTTCACCGTCATTATGATAATCCTCTATAAAAACTTCTAAATACCAAACACCAAATACGTGCTAATGGTTCTTAATATTTCATTAGACTCACTGTCATCACGCTTCCCCAATTTCTAAGGGACATGGTCATATGGTCCCTTACCTTCTGTAGGGTTCTCATCACTTCCGTCCGGTCCCATTCCTCTCATTCTTAGTGCCTCTTCAACTACCCTCTCTCGCACATTATTATATCTATGAAGTCTCTCTTCCTTATCTCTTTCTTTCGCTTGGATCGATGCCATCCTTCTTAGACCCGTTCCCTCCTACGTGCAATGGGGTTTAATCCTACCATAACTAAGTTCTTCATTCCTATCTCAATCATTAAGATCTCTCTGTTGCTAATGGTAACACACGTAAGTATGATCCTCTTGGCTCGTGCAAAAACTGGAACTCGATTCTTCTAGGAACGAGTATGTTGAGATTGCATATTCCAAGGTGTAATTATGTAACACACCTTCCCACCAAGAGTCTACTACACGTGTCCACAATTCATCTAAATCATAGAGTTCTTGGTACTTATCCTAGCTCCATACTTGCTTCTTTCCTAGCCGGATACCCCTATTATGTGCATAAGATTATAACCACTCATATAATTCTACTCGGAAGAAATTGAAAAACAACTTATACAATGAATCATATAAATTATATTCCTCCCATTTGCGCACATTGAAATCTCTTCCAGTGCTATATCTTTGAGAAAATTCATCCCAACCGTTGTGTAGCCAACACTCAATATTCTCTAGTTCATCGAAATGCAATGCACATGCCACATCTTGATGAACATAAATGAATAGAGGTCCTCTTGGCTAGAATATTTTTTGGGTGGAAAAATCTATGGATTTCTTGCCAATGCTCTGGGAATCTAAGCCCCTCTACTTAAATAATGTAGCTTCCATATGTGCATGCATGAGTAAAGTGAGTTTTATCCGGGTTGGCCTTACGACCGGGGATCCAACATGGACACTCCACTGACCTCGTGAAAAAAGCTTGCAGATACTTGCAAGAGAAGAATTTGTTAGGAGAGCGGGAAAGGGAGTGAGAATGTTAGATAAGAGGACTAATGTTGTAAGTAGAAAATTAGAGTCTTGCATACATCAGTTAGAAGTTTCATCACATGCATTAAAATTAAGAAGAAACAATTCTATAAATAACAACAAGACCAATTGGAATTTATGAGCACAAAATATCAATAAATCCCTTAGTCAAAAGAGGCTATAAAATCCTTCTTGTATTGATTCTCAAGCAAAAATTGTACATAGTATAAGAATGGGAAAAATTTGAGAATAGGGGAAAAAGGAAGAATTTTATATCTCTTGGCTCTTTTAAGAAGGATTTCTCTCTCATGAATTCACAACAACAACTAAGAAGAATTTCAGAATTAGAACCCCTTTGAATGAGGAGCTCATTACAATTTATAGAATTTTGGAAGTCTCTTCGCCTATCCCCCATTGACCCTTCATATGCCTTGAAACTTTTCACATTCTTAGGAAAACATTAAGTCCCCTTTTATAACTTAAGGGTGACTTATTACATTAGAAACATTAAGACATACAAAAAGTGCAACCCCAATGTAAAATTAGAATATTGAGAAGAGAGAAATTTGGGGGTGAGAGGAGAGATAAAGAGAGAAAAGAGAGAGAGAGAATAATGCCGATGAAGAAAATGCCTCGTTGATCCACTATGCTACTTGACCGATCGATGCAATGCTCTAATGTAGTGAAATCTTGGATCCTCAAATGTCTTATACCACGAGAGACTTCCTTTGGATGACACACAAACACCACGAACTAAGTGTTTAAAAACACCGTTGAACAATTCCATTGGTGACCGTGAGAATTACTCATGAAGATCCCTTCGAGGAGATAGAAGTTCGGAACAAATTCTACCTTGACTCCTACACAACATTGCCGCACCGCTCGACCGATTTAGGCATGATCCGATGAAACATATTGTGAATAGTCGACGGTGTTGATTGAAACTCCACATTGCAAATACCAATTGAAGCATGAAATGAGTGTCGAAAGACACTATTGAGATCCATGTAAGTAACCTCATTGTCATATACTCCCGCATAGTCCGATGATAGAGACTGCCTTGTTTTTCCCCCTACAAATCTAAACTTCATTATTTCTTGACACTTACTATATTTGGAAAGTGCAACTATTTTTGGTAAGTGTCAAGATTTTTCCTCTTTGGTCCCCAAATGGTGATGTCAACTTGGATGTTCAATTCCCGGTACATTCCCTTTGTGAATTCTACCCTCTGGAATGACTTACTATTTTTAGTAAGTGCCTATGAGGCAACTTACTATTTTTGGTAAGTGTACAAGTTAGCTTTTCCCAACCTCAACCGACTATGGTAGCTTGAACTCCTTCCTCATACTGTATTCCTCTTGCCTTCTGGACCAATCTTCTAATTTTAGCAGGTGCTTGTGGGACCACTTAATATTTTTAGTAAGTGTCAATTTCGGGCTGAGGTGACCTTTCCAATGATTTTTTCCTACGATACATCCTCTGTGTTCATCACCTCCTTCACATCTTCTTCAGATGATGGCTTACTTGAAATAGCAGTCTCCCATGTAGAAAGGCATGCTATTTTTAGTAAGTATGTTTAGGTGGTGGGATAACGGTGAAATGATTTTTTCTTATATGGGTTTTTGCCCAATATCGCCCCTTTGAAATTTCAGGCTTTCCTGATCAATAGTTTATGAGATTTTAAAACTTTTAAATTTTCACCTAGCGGCGCAAATTCTCATGAGACACAGTAGCCATGAATGGAGCTTGGAAATTGCAAGTATGGTTTTATCCTCATATTGCGATGAAAATGATATTTTTGATATGTGTTTTTGTTTCTCGTTCCACCGATGAAGTTTCTCTTCAAACCGATTGTCGGTTTGACGGGAAATCAAACTTTTGTCTTCGTTGTGCTAAGAGGGAGATTTCTTCACTGCAAAAATATATGCTGCAAACGGAAGATCTGTTGGTGAGGTTTTTATGGCCTTCAAGAATTATGAACACAACAATAAATGGTTCTTCGATTCGTGCCTACTGGTTTTGCAAGATACATCGATTTCTTCATCTCATGGCAGTGATGATGATTTTCAGATGAAGATCTTTGTTTTTCTCTTCCGTTCTTTGTTCCTTTGATCAAATTTTCCTTTGAGATATCTGTATTTTCATGATGTGGAGGATTTGATGGAGTTGGTTTAGTGCAACAATGGTGGATTGAGTGTCTGGAGAAGAATGGACAGAGTTCTGGTAGGGTGTGAAGTTGTGGAGAAGAAATGGAGGGAAAAATGCTAAGTCTGGATTTAAAACATTCAAAAACACATACCAGGTTGGGCACATTTTTGTGTCCCTAATGTACCTTTAGATAAAGGGATGAAAGGGACATCAGTTTTCACATCGTGCCGAAGCCGACACTTGTCAAGATCTGAACGACTGAGCATTAGGGCTAGGGAGCTTGAGGGAAGCACTGGGGTGAAATCTAGACGTATGGAGGACCAAAAGGCATACCTAGGGCTGAGTGCATTTTAATGTCCCCTATTTACCTTTAGATAGAGGGACAAAAGGGACATCAGTTTTCACATTGTGCCAGGTTGTGACACTTGGCGGTCATCCGTGCACTGAGGGGATAGGCTCCCGCAGCTCCCGAGGGCCTGAATTGGTAAGTTTGAGGGTCGTGTGAGTGACTTGGGGGCCAAAAGGGGCTGGGCGCATTTTACTCTCACCTATGTCCCTTTTCTTAAGGGATGAAAGGGACATCAAAATGTGCCAGCTTCTGGAGCTGACACGTGTCCTCTTGAAAATTTGGCTAAGTGTTGAACGTGTTCCTTGAGCCAACTTGTGATGGTGATAACTCAGGCTCCCGGATGAGTTCAGAGGTAAAATTTTATATGATATTGACTAAAAAAACTCAATGAATTGAATGGTGATGGTTTGGAGCTCCAATTATGACTTAATCACCTTAAAATTCCCCCTTTTTCTCGGGATCGCTAGTTGTGCGCCGAAAGAATGAGTTGCCTAGGGAAGTGTATGATGTTTCATGAGGTCTCATTTTTTCCACCATTTAGGGAATGGAAAATACCTTCCATAGGTACTTTTTTGGGATATTGAATCTTTATGAAGCTCCTAGAATCCTTTCTTAAATCTTAGGCACTCCTTCGCGGTGTATGCTCTTTTAGGTCCAAAACCCACTTTTATTGAATCAACTCCAAAAAGGCTCTGCCGAATTGATCCTAATGCCTTCGAACCATTTGGAAAATTTCAATCCTCCTTTGTTGATGATGCATTTCCATTTTTATCCAATTTATATTTTTAGTATGCCTCGCCATGGACACATGCTATTTTTAGTAAGTGCACTGCGGGTGTCAAATTGCAACAAAACAAGTCTTGAAATTCTAGGTTTTATTCCGGGGTTCCACGCTCCAAATTTTGGGTAATTTATTCATCTGAACAAGTGGGAAAATTATATTTTCAGCAGTGGGGGAAGAATACTGATAAAAATAGGGACTTTGTGGTGCGAAAACTAGTTCATGTGAAACTAGATTTTTCAATGATCATTCCCTCCAATTTTCGTGCGATTTCACCCACTGGAACCTTGAGAAGTGAAGAGGTAGCTCGCTGCATTTTTTTCTGCTGTTATTCATGTGACATGGTAGAATAGTGATAAAAACACAACCCTCCATATCCCTAAAAATAGGGACTTCGTGGCATGAAAACTAGTTCATGTGAAACTAGATTTTTCAATGATCATTCCCTCCAATTTTCACACGATTTCACCCACTGGAACCTTGAGAAGTGAAGAGGTAGCTTGCTGAATTTTTTACTGATGTTCTTCATGGCAGACATTAATGGAGTCTTCAATCTTCAGATATCACAGAGGTGGTGATGGAGGAGAATGAAGTTATTTGTAGTTGAGAATGAGAGGGAGGCTAGGAAAAAGCATTTAGGAGCTGACTTTCAGGCGCATGAGGAACCACAAGGCTCAAGTGGGATGGGGAAATTTTTCCCCTATTTCCCTTTACTAAAGGTATGATAGGGATATCAATTTCCACTTCACACCTCATTGCGACAGTTGGCAATCATCCGTGCAGGGAGAGGGAAGGCGCAAACTCAGCTCTCTGGGGCTTAACTAGAAAATGAGATTTCATTTTAGTGTTCTGGGGGCTAAAAAGGGTTGGGCGCATTCTCATGTACCTCATGTCCCTTTGCTAAAGGGATAAAAGGGACATCAAAATGTGCCAGGATCCTAGAGCTGACACGTGTCCACTTCAAAAAATGACTAAGTATGAGGACTTGAGAGTGAACTTGTGAAGGCCGTATTTGGAGTTCCCGATGGAGTTTCAAGGTGAAATTTTATATTAATTTGACTGGAAAATTCCTTATGAATCCAATGGTGGGGTTATAAGATATTTATTCCTCCATTTGAGATTTAAAAAATCTGGTTTTTATTTTGGCTCCATGACTAAACATGAGAAAAACTAGATATAAACATATTGCACCTAGCTGTTGTGAAAAATATTATTCCACCATATTGTAGATATCTGAATTACCTTTCCGATGATATATTTTTTGTCTCCTAATTATTTCTATATCTCCTAGAACCACTTCCCGAAGCTCAGTAGCTTTTTTGGTCATGTGCACTACCTGGCCACGAGAACCCCTGTTTCGATGAATCTGGCCCAAAGCTTCCAAATCTTCCCTGAATATTACAATATCATTTACTTGATGTTATTAGATATTTATTTCATCTCCATGTTTAATTTTTCTATTTTTTTCCACTGGGGTTGCACTAGTCCCGGGAAGGCCAGTGGTAGCCCTTCCCAAAACTGCCCAAAATTGGCATTCTTTGAGAACTCCTAAAATCACCTAGGGGATTGACTTGAATTTCATAATTCACCTAAGGGAATGAGTTGAAATCCACTGGGGGATCATTGGACTAACTTGGTAAGGCCAGTGCTGAGGATGGGTAGACTGGGGTGTCTTGGAAAGGTAAAATTTGAAAATTTTGACACAAGGGTATCGTTGTCATGCTTGAAAATTGTAAATTTTCTGTTACATATTTGCATGAAAAAAGTACGAACAATGGAACCAAAATGTACCATTTTATTTACCAACACCTAGTTAGGCATGTTGGCACTTCACTTAGACAAATGTCTAAGTGCTCACCCAAAGCACACACAACCTACTAGGTCCCTCTTTAGTTAGATCATGCAAGATGTGTATTCATCATAAACCATTGCACAACATAAGATAGAAGAGAAGGTAAATGAGAACAACAGATAAATGAGAACAAGAGATTTGATCATTCATTCATAAATAACTAACAACAAGATTTGAATGTCAATTACATCATGTTCACTTCTCCTAACCTTGGCAATCCATACAATATTACCCATTACAAACATATGAGTAGTACGTAAAATAAATTGGTTTACATATTCAACAACAATGTGCATACCTCATGCCGACTTATAACTCTCTCTCATACATAAACACACACTTCTTATCCAACACTACTCATATGTCCCACTTTTTTTTTTTCGAGGTTACCTAGGAGAGGGCCTTAGCCCTTTCTCGGCTTCACCAGCCCACACCGGCAAAGTGGAACCATCTAAGGATGGAAGTTTAAGCTCTTGGCTAGCCCACGGATTAAACCACATTATCATGGAGCCCCATCACCGGGGTATCCAAACCGTCGGTAGTAGACCGCCTTAACATGGAGCCAAGATTTGAACCTTGAACCTCCCAATTAATAGGAGACCCAAGAACCATTACACCATTACCCATTGGATTACTCATATGTCCCGCTTTACAATGGGTGTGACACAAATATTTATACACTGTGGGAACTTTTTCTTTATCGCCTACATGCTTTAATTCTAATAATATACTTCCTAACTATAGATTGCATGCCTTTATCCTTCTGCTTCATTCTCTAATCCATGTTATAAATAACTCAATCTTATCCATGCCCACATCCTATAATTAGATGTCCATGCATGTGCTTTATCTAACCTTCATGTGCTTTATCCTCATTGGGTCTATTTTTGTACTTTCCTCGACAATCACGCCAACTCTTTTTCTTCTATTTTAAACCATTTTAAAATTTGACTAACTCCTAAAATTCACCTTTGTGCAGATACCTTCATGCCCTAATGTCTCTCCATATTCCTCTTGCACCTTTGCGCACTTGTCTTAATTTCTTGTTCTCGTGCGTACTCCCGCACGTTCCCTTTTGGCCTCTTAGTGCTTGTCTAAATTTTATGTGTGCCCCCCGCACATGATCTTCACCTCGCGCGTGTCTTATACTTAGTCACTTTCTTAACGCAACAAGATTTCATTCATGTTTGACTGAAAACTAATTGTCCACTGTTTGGGTTGGATTATCAAGGATATGAGCTAATGGATGATATAATTGATGATCCTATTGGCGCACTCTTTGATTGAAACACATTATTTGACTAAATAGTTTATTTGAGGAAACCCCAAGGTTTTAACCGTCATCTAGTCGTATATGTTGTCTAAGACCTCTCTATCATCATATGTGCCTTTAGACATATCCATAATGTCATACTTCTCAACTTCCTTAAGAGTTAATCTACAATAATCCCTCTTCATTAGGTAACTTCATCTCTATAGTTGATCCAAATATATTCAATCTTAGACACATAAATGTAAGGTTCCACGAGTATTCAAATCCCGTTTATAATAAAAACCAAGCCTTGGGTCAAAAATTCAACGCCACCCTTTGTATTTCTGTCACAACATTCTTACCTTTAAGTGTGAACAAACATGTGTAATGACAAATAGAAATAGGTAGATGAATTCTTGCCTTAAGTTTTCCATGTTGGAGCTTATGCGGGTTCATTAGTTACCTCACCAACTCCATGAGAATCCATTTATCACTAGGGTATCTAGGAAGTAAATATGGGGATCCTTGGAACCCTCCTACCCAGATGTAAGTGAAGGTGGGGAACTGAAGGAAGATCCATCCACATTGAAAAAAATATTCCAAGCCATGTTGGTGCATCTACTTTTGACATATCTTTATCAAAATTTCATATGTTGTTGTAGAAAAAGGAATCATTCATCCTCTAGAAGTGTTTTTGACTTTCTTTGAAATTAAATTGAGGGTATAAATCATATACCTTGACTTGGTTTATTGATCCTTTTATTGTTAATTTGGGATATATTCTCATCCCCGCGCAACATAGACAAGTTAGGAAGCTATAAAAATCTTCTTATTGTATGCACTTCCTTGAGCTATTTATATAAGGATTCACTTATCTAATCCCCGATTTGATGTACTATTTGTTATTCCTTATAATGTGGATGTACCTATACATCCATTCTTCAAAATCCTTGGCAATAGGAAGGCCTATAACTCTGCTAAACAAGGTAATAATATCATTTACAACCGGTATGAAGTAACTTCAAGGAAAAGTCTTAGAAACCAACTAATTGAATGGTTTGGCTTCTTTAAATAGTTCTTATTAAGGTGTTTAGTGTAAGCTAAAGAATCTGTCATTCCATGCCTGTTGAACTAGTTTTTGATTAGTGTCAACATACTTATTGAGATTAGAGAGCTTGAATAACTCCTCAAAATAATCAACATCTAATATGATCATAACCTCTCCGTCTTTATTCTTTAATGTCCTTATATTAACATCATAGTTACTTGTAGCTATAAGGACAAAATCAGGACGTTGGGATGATGTAGGGAATTACACTACAAGTGCTAATCCACCATCATAGATTGCTTGAATCCAATTTGATTTGGCTACACTATTTACCCTACTCCAAAAATCAGGGAGGTCAATGTGCCCTAATTCTATATCTCGTATTTGATCTATATTAGAATCAATGTTAGAAGGGGCACCACCCCTTTAAATTTGTATTTCATTGTTTTATCCTTGCATTTATGTGATTTCGTCATAGGTGTAAGAAAAGAACTGGAATTTTACCAAAACCTTCCAGAAAGCTTCAAAATCCAAGTTTGAGTTTTCTACCTCCTTAGAACCTCACAAACTTGAAAAACACTTGTTGGGTTTTTTCCCTTCTTCAACACTCCAAAAATACTAACAAACACATATTCAAATATTTGATCTTTCTTGACAAACAAAGAATCTTGATACACTCGTTAAGATTTTATACTTGTTTTAAACCTTCAAAACCCGACTGGAAGCTTTCATGGTTTCCTCCTTAACGATCAACCCGCAATTCACAACAAAGACCAAGTCATGGTTTATGCCATTTTTAAGACCTTCAAAATCGTGATAGACTCATCATGGTTTCTTACTTGTTGAAAAAAATTAGAAAACTTGAAACACTTTAGGCAAGGTTTTTACCTCGACAAGTAGGCTCAAAAATCCCGACATGAAAATTTTCAGGGTTTTTAACTTGTTTGTCAATTCAAAAATATCGATTAATGTCATAATTAGATTTTTAATTAAACCCATTTTCCTCATGAAAGATAATAATCAAAATTTGATGAAAAGCACCAAGTAACTGATAGAGAAAGAAGACAAACTTGGAAGGGAAAGAAAAAATAGGGTTTAAAAAAACCAAATACCATTAAACTAAAACCAAATATAAAATGAGCTCAAAAATGAAAAAAAATCAATGAGGATGCAAAAATCACCAATTTGTAAAATGGGTAGGAAGAATTTTATTGAAACGATGCCGGAAATGGAGGAAAGCTCGATCGGGTTTTGAAATCCATAAGCAAGTTGTAGTAAAATATGAATAATATAAGGTGAAATTGACACGGAAGACCTTGATTTTATAATTAGAATGAAATTAATTACACGTCAACGACACTGTGAAGGTCAAATCTAGTTGGCATTAAGCGGGTTGACCTAGGGATCGAGGTTTGACGACATATGTCATGACTTATTCTTGTGCATGTGAACCCCGAAAACCCGACAAAGAAGGACCCTTTGCATTTCGAGGTTTGAGGATTGAATGGCATAAAGGATGTCTGGATGTTCGATGTCCTTAATGCTTCGCAATCATGATACACTAGATTTTTTTGG
This sequence comes from Taxus wallichiana var. yunnanensis, assembly GCA_018340775.1. Taxonomy (NCBI): domain Eukaryota; kingdom Viridiplantae; phylum Streptophyta; class Pinopsida; order Cupressales; family Taxaceae; genus Taxus; species Taxus wallichiana. The sequence continues at coordinate 89,595,170 of CM031239.1, forward strand.
AGTATGATGAACATCCTACACTTTACATGTCATAATGTCTATATGTCCCAAAAGATCGAAATCTCAACAAACACTAATAATGTATTTTAGTGGTTGGGGTTAGAGAAACAAATAACATTTTACATGCTTACATGTTTAGAAATCCTGAAAACTTGAAAAGCAAAATAAATCTCTCAACTTGATCAAATTTCTAGAATTTTACGGGAAAATGACTAACTCCAAACTTCCCAAAGACAAAAATTTGGTAGGTTGTCCCAAAATTAACATGAAATTCAATTTTGGGACAACAATTTGAATCTTTCATGCATCACATGTTCTTCCATAGTGGACATGTGGTTCTAACTCTCAATTTTTGATCTATTGTTTGGTGGAAATTGATGACACTTGTAAAAGTGAGTGCAATGCAAAAGGGGAGAAATCCATGTAAAGGTGAGAGAATTTGACCATGTGAAGAAAGTGTGGAAGATCCTTACCTTTATGGTATTTTAAGCTTTTAAATATAACTTTTTTGGGTTAAATAGTCTAAAATTGTTATAGGTTTGTTTAGTTTATATGTTATTCAAATTTAGGCATTTGGTCATTTTGATGATGTGTCATGTTATTAAATTGTACTACCAATTGTTTTTTTTTCATATTGATCTAGTTATAATTAAAATAGTGTCTATTCAATTAAAATAAATTGTGTAATTGTATCTAAAAGTGATCTTTAATTATTTTTTGTTTGTCTAGTCAATAAAGTGTCTTGTGAGTCAATATTTAATGTTTTGTATTGAAATATAGAATGGGTAATAATAATTATAGTAAAAATAATAAATTTTTATTACTTTTAAAATCACATTTATTTATTTGTGAGTTTTTAATATCAAAGTTGAAATTATGTCATTACTTGTAAGTGTCATCAAGACACAAGTCGAGTATTCAAAGTCATTGTAAATGTATAAAAAAATTACTTACATTTCAAATGGATACATTGTCGGTGGAATATGATGTCCTTTGACATGCAATTGAGCCTCAAATTAACATTCCACCGAGTTAACAACATTCTATCGAGAGGATGGAGGCAATGGGAGAAGGAGGAAAATCAACATCCTCTTGTCACCATAAATAGTGGGGATGCACAATGATGTTGCGACATGTTTGTGTTTGTAGTGTGTTTAGTTTTCAATTTGGTGTGGTATTGAAAATAAGAACAAAAGTATATTCATGTTCGCATATGTAATATGTGAGCAATTCAAATATAATTCCCTTCCGTAACGATATAGTGGAAAGCTAAAATAAAATGTATTACAACATCATGAAACTTGAAGAGGATGAATATGTGTGTGTGTCCTTGTTCATACTTAGGTTAGTGGTCATCCTATGAAACCATTCACCAAGGATTGAACAAATGTAGAATTCATGTTTGTGGTTCCCACATTGGTCTAGTCAGATTAGTTCCTAGCAGTGCATTATTGATGAGAGGTTGATGAGTTCCTTCTCTACCTTTAGTTCAAGTTGACGGACCAAGATCATGAGAAAACATATGCGACACATTCTGCAAAGGAAGTGTTATTGTATTTCTACCATGTTCGCACTAGGGGAATATTATGAAAATATTGGTAGTGCTCCATTTGTATGGGTTAATACTCACATGTGTGAGTAATTATGTTATGAGTATAAATATAATAGGTTAGTTAATATACATTATTAAGTTTTTTAGTGATTTTATTATGAGAGAAACCTACCGAATTGGGGGCATATCTACACAAATGAGGTTATCATGATCATATCTTTCTACACTTGTCCATTGTAAACATTATGCTACTAGTTTCTATCTTACACTAAGTCATTACTTATGAAACTTGTTATATATCATGATTTATCTCGATGATCACATTGAAATATTGAATTGAATATTATTCATTCTTATTTTCATTATTATTCACTATTATTGGCCACAAGCTCATGTGTTGGCTACGTGGCATTTTTGTTTACACCATTATTTACAATATGTCATTGATTGATTTGATTGTTCCATGCATTTGTATATTACATTCACTAATTTCTTTAAGACCTTGATTGATTTGACTACTTCATGCACTTGTGTGTTACATTCACTACTTTGTTTGAGACCTTGATTGATTTTATTGCTTCATATCCTCGTATCTCACATTCATTAATTGTTGATTGACATTGCTTGATTTGATTACTTCATGCCCTTGTGTGATTGCATGCTTTGATTATTGATTGACATTGAATTATTTGAATACTTTTTGCACTTAAGTGATTATGTGCTTTGATTTTTGTATGACATTGATTGAATTTATTACTTCATACACTAGTGTGATTACTATGTGATACTATTTACTTTGATTGTTTTAGACACCTTTTAAAGTTGTGATATTCTCCACTCTAATTGCTTCATGTTTATATGATATATGTTGTGTTTTTTCATTTCTTGTATGTTATATTTCATGTTTGCTTTTACACTTGTGTTCTATATGTTATGTTTTCTTTGTGCACTTATATGCTTTATGCTCTGCTTGCTCATATATTACATATGTCTATGTGATTTCCATTGATTGTTACCTTTATGATCACTCACATTGGTGATTTAATCCAAAATTAATAAATAGGATAAGAGGTAGTGCATGGTTCTTATTTAACTTTAGATTAGGTTTATAAGTAGGAGATATATCTAGAAAAGTTATTTTACATTGATATTTAGATCAAAATATTCCTATATAGAAATTTGTAAGATAGATTGAAATAAGTGATAAATAACACAAAACATAAGAGGGAAGGTTCACTTAGTTATAATGTTGCTCTGGAAGAAAATTTGATTGTGATAGAAAGATAAGATGATTGGAAATGCTCTAAAATTTACGCTGTTTTAGAAGTGTAGGATGAGCATGGATGAAGCTGGAAATTTGTTCAAAATCATTTGGAGATTTTTTTACTTATTCAATAGTTTTGTAAAATGAGTTGTTGGTGTTCTATAAATTTTTCTACCTATGTGATCAAATAGAATATGTCTTCTTGTGAAACAATGGGTATTGCAAATGTGAGAAACCCTTTGTATGACCTGAAATATCTTCATACCCTAACCATGGGTAGAAATCCTAAAAAGGTTTCTGAGTTAGGTTAAAGTTTTATCTCGTAGACTAACTATATCGGCACTTTCGCTCACAAGAGGCTTCAAACCACATGTAGTTATCCACCTAGAGATGTGATATCTACATGTATGTAACTATATTTGTCAATGTGCTCACTTGATAATACTTTGGAGTGCCTTGATGTTCTTATGTTTGGCTTGTAGACCTTGTAACTTGTGAAGCTAGACTCTTGAACCTAGTCGAGGCATGCTTGAGCTATGCGGGGATACTCCTAATGCGTTTTGTTTCTTTAGGGAAATTTAGGAGAGATTGGAGTGATTTTGGAATGATATTTGTAAGTAGTGCTCTTGAAAGTGCCAAACAGATCCTAGATGAGTAAGTGAGTGTATCTGAATTATTTATATAGGATTTCATTGGTTTAATTTTTCATTAAGTCTAACCTATAGGAAAACTATTGACCCGTCAAAATATATCAAATTGAAAAAATGATCATTGGGTGTCTTTGGATGAATCTTCCATTTCATACTAAACCATTTGGTGGTTTAGTCATTATTTGATGTTCACATACAAGTATGGAGTGAGGTGCTGTAGGAAGTTATGTGCACAAAACTTGGGAGTGGTAGAATATTGTAGATTAATTGAAAAAATATGTGAATGAATCATTAGTGTAATGAAGAGAGAAAGTCATTTATATGACTAAATATAGGTAATTGAGCTTTGAATACGTACACACTTCATGATTTAAGAACTAAGAAAATACGCCAATATCAAGTGATAATTTACCAAATTTAGGTGTCTACATTTCCCCTCTTTAAGATAGGAAATGATTTTTTTTTCTTATAAGAAAATATACCGAGTGTGCATACACAATTTTTCTTCACTTGATGTGCTTGATTCTCTTGATTATTAACACAACCTCCATAGTGAAACCTGTAACATAGAGTGTAGTCAATGTCCATAAAAAGAATTGAACTTTAACTCAAATTTGAAAATGTATTTGAAACTTGTACATTTGAAAAGTGATCAAATCTAGGAAGGAGCACACATGTTTGTCTTGCCGAAAGAGAATATCCTTGATGAAGTGCTTAGAGAAATGGATTGGAATAGAGATGTTGAAGGATTGGGGGTGACCACTCCCAATTTGTTTAAGGAGAAGATGGAGCCAAAAGGGAATTGGGTGTCACTTGACCTAACACCAAAGAAGGGTGTCATAGGGCTTTCTAGTCACCCTAAATAACTTTATACAAAGAGAAAAGGTGTCATAGGATGTCTAGCCATCCAAAAACCTCCCAAAAAGAGTGAGAAGAAGAGTGTCATAGGGATTTCTAGTCACCCCAAAAAAATTCTACCCATAGGACAACACTAATGCAAACAAATCGAGGTCTCAAATGTGTAAAATAGTGCAAAGTCAAAAGGGAATGATTTATACACATGTCCTTACCATGTGATATTCTAATATATCAAATGAAAAAAGTTAAATATAGAAGGAGGAGGTATATTCCCTCACACCATGCATTGTAATGGTGTTCAATATGCACAAAGTTGAAAGTGAATGAAGTACTAATAACCCCCACATTTTGTATTAAAATGTAGTAAAAATATGCTAAGGACTATGCCAATTTTCCTTCATCATGAAACCAAACCTATAAAAAATTGTATGTTCTAGAAAATTCTAAATTTACTATTGGAAAACTACCCATCTTTGGAACCATCCATCATTGATATTAATGTTTGACACTTATGTCCCATATTAGACATTTTTCTATGTAAATTATGATTGTAAGTTGTATATTTTCACGTTCTTATTTATCTGTACCCTATTCCCTTTTTTCTAATTCTATATATTTTTTTGTGCCTGGATTGCATAAATATTCATCGAGAAAACCCTACTAAAATCCACCTCTTTTTTGGTGCGTGATATGTTGATGCGAGGAGGGTGGTGGACCACAATCAATCAAGAAACAACAAATGTTAGTTTCAAGAGCAAATCATCAAACATGCCCAAATATGCTAAATCAAGAGGATTCCTAAAGGCACAAAAGTTTCGAGTTTCATATCAAGACTAAATTTTTTTCTATAATAACCTATTACCTACTTGAATTCATCAAAAAAACATTATTATAACCTTCAAGAAGGACCAAAACATTGAAATGTCTCTTTCACGTATTTGTCCTTGTTCACATGCTTCAGTAGCCCTTCTTAACCACAAACTTTATTGTCAGGACACCTTGCACAAGGACTTAGAAACTTATGCTAATATTTTTAATACCCTTTAAGGGTTTATAGCTCCTCACAAAATTTCAGGTCTCAACTCTAAGCCCAACTCCTTTTATTCTCCTTTTACCGTTTTCAACTAGCTCTTTTCTAGTAGCCTTGTTTTACTCTAAATCTTGTTGTTTAGAACACTTCATACATTTTATTGAGAAAATAATCACCTTACATGGCACCTATTATCACCTTATTGCTTTCCACCAATTTTTATAATCCATCTCTTCATAAACTTTGCCCAACTCAATTATCACTTCTTCAATTAGCCCTATTAGGCCTCTTTTTAGGTATTCATATTGATTTTCAAAGGTTTTAATGTTTCACACATAAAAATGATTCATAAGATATTTGAACAAGTATAAACAATTTTTTTCACCACACAATTCCTTGGTAGGACTCAAGCCTTGTATTTCTATGAAGTTACTTGTTTGAGCATAATGTTGCCATGCACTCCTTATCACTAACCTTGACTAGTTTTCCAATACCTTGCTTTATTTTCCTAACACTTATTTAAAATTTATCAATATTTTTTGACCATCCTCCATATTCATGTATCCTGCATACACCTTGTAATCAAGTTTCACTAAATGCTTACAAGGTCTTCTTGAAATTTGTTCCTTAACACTAGTTCTTGACTATTAAGAAAACATAACATATGACTAATTTTCTAAGTTTTTCTCTTGAATTACCTCGTGTTTCTTCTTATCACCTTATCTAAACCGTAATTAAGTCTCCATCTATCTTATCAACAAATCTCAACAGTTGTTAAAGATTTATTGTGATTATTCAATCAAATTTACACCTTTCTTAACTCACTAAACCCATATTTGCACATACAGATCAGAAAATACTGTCATTGATAACTATCTGTACAATATTCAAATCATTAAAACCTTTAAAACCCACTTGTAAAATGTCACGCTTATTCCACCCTCCAAATTTCAAAACAATCTAGTGAGAAGAGACAAATTTATGTTAAAAAATGAAGTCGCCCTTGTGTAAACTATATTTTCCTCATAGTCATTGACTGTATTTTGATGATATCTTCCTCAATAATTTCCCATTAAATATGAAATTTCTCCTACAATTTCTTAATGTCCATAAAATTATTATCAAAAAATTTTAGAACTTTTCACCAAGCCAAATTTGATTTATTCAAGTTTTTGTGATTTTAACACTAGATAGGGTTTCTCATGCCAACAAGTGTCTATTTTGGATTTATTTTTGTTTTCTTGGTCTCTAAAATTTTTCAAGACTCAAACTCATTAAATTACACCCCATATTCATTCTCAAATTATCTCCAAAACCAAATAACCCTGCAACTTTGTTTATAACCTCTAAACCCTGGTCTACCAGTCATTACATAGACTGTACAACAATATTCTTTAGTTTAGATTCTTGTTCATACAACCACCAGTATAAGCATGAAAGTGTGCCCATTTAACATTCCATATCATTTATAAAAATTCAAATATGATATCTCATAGTTCAAAACCCTTAGAGTCCTCTTATTCATTCAATAACTTACATAGACATCAATACACTCCCTTACCTTATATAACACATCACCTTTGTTCCATGCATGACCGTGGATGTACTGAAGCTCTAACACCTTCAAACATATCCTTCATGTTCGTCTTAGACCTGGAAAATTCCCTTTACACCTGAAATAACATTTATTAATCCATATACAATGAGTCTAAATCATTATTCATCAATCATTCACATTTTCATCACATTTTCACAATCACTCATCACATTTTACGAGTTTATACTGAAGAATCCTTTATTTTAATATCTTCATGATACATTACTTGGACTATTGATATTATTATCTCTATAACAAATTTATCTTATTTTCCTAAAACCCTACCTCCACCTCTCTCATTCTAATACATCCTCTAAATGACCGAAATGAGGTAGCCAGGTCACTAATTTGCCTAACTCAACTATGGTGAAAGTGACCATAGTTAGTAAAACCAAGTTAAAAGTATGTCAAAATATAAATCACACCTTTTAATGCTCATTGGAATCCATTTGTACCATGCATTCATCCTAACCTATCATTTTGACCCCTAAACACAACATTAGCAAATCCAAATATTTGAATTGGTGATTTTAGAGGGAAACTCAAAAAATTACATTATTACATACCAAGAGAGGTCCAAATGGACTAAAATCCATCACACAACACCTTTGAGGACCCCTAACACCTAACATACTAATAAAAACAAAAAAAAATATTTACAAGAAATGATGCTCCTGCATCATATGTGCAATATATGGCTTGGTTCAAAAGAAGTGAAGCGTGTCCATGTCGAATATAGTGTATAGTCAACATTGGATCACATTGAAGGTTGTTGTAGGTGGTCATTGTAGAGATCATGTTCTTGTAAAGGAGTGAATGGTCGATACCATGACACAAATACATAACAAACAAGCATAAAAACATATAAGTACAACAAACTATGTCACATAAGTAATTATAGAAAAATGATAAATGTTGCATACGGGGGACATAAAGTGTCCACACACAAGAAAGTGTGAGAAAGGGAAATAGAGGCCATGGAATGCATACATGAAAAATATATATGAAAAAGTAAGTAAATATGATAGTAGGCAAGCTAAAAGGCACATAGATCAAGAGATCCCGGTTTTGCATAAGGCATATGTGTTAGCAACATTAATCCAAATAAATAACATAAGAAAAAATAAGAAAATGAACATAATGAGAATGTGTAGTCACAAAATCACACACTTACTATTACATTTATACCGCGGGGTATGCTATTTTATATATGGATCTCGGGTATTAAAAATATTCACTAATGACCTATCCCCTAGTCATGTCATCAGTTAGTCGGTCATCATTGTTATTTTTTTGGTACACTCATCAGTTGTCTATATAGTTAAGGTGTATTTTGGGAGTCTTAGGTGTCGTAATTTTATTGATTATCATCTCCAGTCCTACAATGGGGCACCTAGGGTAGCAGGGGCCCTGCCACCCAATTCATGATTTTAGGCACCCTAGTTTCCGTAACTATTGGTCCTAATTTTTTCTTCGAGGTCGGTCTTTGTAATTACCCTATTCATTCCCCAGGCGTAGTTGGAATTTCTGTAATTAGTGTCGAAATTTGAACAAGATATTCCTATATAAACATAACATACTCACCGCATTATGAAAGGAACGATAACCAGATCATACCAAGCCAAGAACACAGATGCTAATCAAACACCACGATCAATAAGATGAAAGCAATTCGCTAGAATAACTTTACATAAAACCTTTGCAAACAAATGAGAAACAATATCATATATTATTATGGAACTCAATGCAATACATTGAAAATGGGCCTTGCTTAAATAGGTAAGGAATAACAATCTAAGAACCAAACCAAGGTCGTATATCAAGCCATAAATCAAGGAAATAACTAGTCATCAAAGAACTAGTCAAGACCATAAATTTAGGAGAGAACTAGACATCAAGGATCTAGTCAATACCATAGATCTAGGAAAGAACTAGTCAATACCATAGATCAAGGAAAGAACTATAACTAACAACTAGATAATATCTCCTAATATCTAAATAAGATAAAAGAAATATCCACACACATAAGTGGGTGAGGATAAATACAATAAAGATAAATAAAGTACCTAGGTGAACATGAGCTAAGGTAAATACCTACTCTAACACCCCCCCTCAAGTGAAGCTAGGGGCCAAAATAGATGTGGCATGTCCACAGATGAGTCCCAACAACTACGCCTGATGAGGTACTCATGTACAATAATGGGGAAAAAGGGACACTGCGTAAGGTACCCAAAACCAATAATAACAAAGTAAAGAGAGTAAAGACCCGCTCCAAGGCATCCCAAGAAGCTTGGCTCAAAACTCGTACAATGCTAAAGAAGTTTGGTGTGCATTGTGGTCTGAATCCACAGCTCGATCATAGAACTCAAAAACGATCGACACCGGGTTTCACCTGAATAGCTCCATGCAAGGAGACCACAGCGAGTGATGTCGAAAGTGCAAAAAAACCAAACATAATTTGACCAATCTGCTACATAAATAGGTGTGCCACGATCCAAGAACAAAAACCAAAAGCAACAAGGCAATGACACAAAATCCAAAGTGTCACAATCCAAGAAAAGCTAGGGTACCAAGGAAAGGACACGAAACCCAAAGAAGCAGGATCAACACCACACCCTCCCATACTGCTGAATGGGTGGAGTGACGCTACAAATCTATATGAGTTTCCCAAAATCAACTACTCAAACACTGACAAACTAACACTGGGCTCCACCAGAATAGCTCCCCCATAAGAGAGACTATCAACATGCCAAAAGTGTCAAAAATACAGATACAAAATCTCTCAACAAACAAGAGAGATACACTACACCTACTAAAGAAAAATGCTCAAAACAAGAAGCATCACAATGCAAAAGGTATAGAAAGTGGAGCAAGAGGCCGAATGGTGGAGGAGCCATGCCTGTAGAGTCCTCTCAATGAATGCCTATGTCGCCTCCACGAGTGATCAGATATCCACCCCAAATCAACACGGATGGATGAAGAAGATGCCTGCATATGACTTGGTGCAAAATGCACAATGGGTGCATGCAAAAGAACATCAGAATGTGTGTCAGGTTGATCATGTCTGACAGCTGAAATCTCAGGTTTCTCAAGCCTGAGTGAAGGTATAGAACTCATGTGTTGCTCATGATCCTCAGAAAGAGTCGAGCGAACAAAAAAGGAGCTCTGTCAATGTGTGATCCCAATGAAGTATCTACTCGAAAACCAATGTCATGACAAGAATTCCACTTAACATGTGGAATAGAGGAAACAATACCATGTGAATGTCTGCCAATGACTCTGCTAGTGAGACCCATAGAACGGAGCATGCGAGAATTGAATGCAGTGGTATGCTTCTTAAAAAGCCATGCGGTGAAAGGTAAGTAGGATACACAACATGTGGTATCGTAAATAGGCACGAGATGTGGAAGAACATGCAGTAACAAGCCTCACAGGTTTAGAAGCATCAAAAGTAGGTTCAGGTTCAAAGAATGGTAGATCAATGTTAGTGGGTACAAGAGCAACAACTGCAAGTGGACTAGGAGCATGGATATGGTTGTCCACAATATGATGGTGATGTTGTAGGCTAGTAAGTTTGTTCTGCAGGGAGTGTATTATTGTATCCTTATCGTGAATGAGTGATTGTAGAAGAGAATTTATTTTCTTCCACAAATTTTACAATATCCTCTTGAAGTCCACATACTTAAGAGAAAAGCATATCATTCTCAGAATCCATGATAGGTACAAACTACAACTCCCAAAAATTTAGGACGTCGGGCTCAACCGAAATTGCATCCACAATTGATTACAACACTCCTCCATATTTGGCACTTTATAATTATAGTGCAAGTCTCAAAATAAATAACTCCAATGGAAAGAGCACGAAAAAACAAGCACTTTTGAAAAAATGGCACTCAAAACCGAGTTACCGATCAAAAGATACAAGCTTTTTAATATTTTATCTCGTTATTTATTTTAGTTGCCACTAAAACAAAATAAATTGTTGTTGCCTTCACCACACAAATAAAATTAAAGGGGGCTGAAGTTAAGCACCTACTAGTAGGAATCATAAGCTTTAAGCCCTCATATGACCATACCATATGACCAAGGGCTAAGGATTTTAATGGGGTCCATACCATGAAAGGAACGATAACCAAATCGTACCAAGCCAAGAACACAGATGCTAATCAAACACCATGATCAATAAGATGAAAGCAATTCGCCAGAATAACTTTACATAAAACCTTTGCAAACAAATGAGAAACAATATCATATATTATTATGGAACTCAATGCAATACATTGAGAATGGGCTTTGCTTAAATAGGCAAGGAATAACAATCTAAGAACCAGTCAAGGTCGTAGATCAAGCCATAAATCAAAGAAATAACTAGTCATCAAAGGACTAGTCAAGACCATAGATTTAGGAGAGAACTAGACATCAAGGTTCTAGTCAATACCATAGATCTAGGAAAGAACTAGTCAATACCATACATCAAGGAAAGAACTATACCTAACAACTAGATAATATCTCCTAATATCTAAATAAGATAAATAAATATCCACACACATAAGTGGGTGAGGATAAATACAATAAAGGTAAATAAAGTACCTAGGTGAACATGAGCTAAGGTAAATACCTACTCTAACACATTATGGGTGGACATCTTACTATCAAAGGCATATATCTACTAAGGAAAGGGACTACATTTGGGCATCTCCTACATCCGCTTCACACAAGCATAGGGGAAAGAGTTGTATTCATTCCATTCCATTCCATTCACCATTTACATTTTTACATCTAATTATTGCCCCTACTTCTGGTCATATGGCGCTTAGGGTACCCTAGGAAGAAAATTGCACACACAAGCACACATAACTACATTGGGTTTGGAATATAGTGTAGTGCTTAGTCGTGAGTCCACCATTGTGGAAGCTAAGGTCAGTCTGACCCCTTCATTTACATCTTTATTTTTAAGAATTGATGCTTTGTATGGGGTTTTGTAGGTAGATCTTCACATCATATTATTGGTGACATAAGCAAAGATACAACGACAACTGTGTGACAAAAACAAAGACACTGTGAAGACTTAATGACACCCTTAAAACCAAATCCTAAGATTTTCTATAGACCAGAGTGCCGGGAAGATAGACCAAAGCATCCCTGTGCACCCCATTTCTCTCCTAGGTTCCCGGTTCAATCAAATCTCTAACTTATGCAATTTTCAGAACAACATCTTCACATCCAGTCTAGCCCGCATATTAGCCTGTCTAGGTCTAACACATAGTAAGGTAAGTTATATTCAGGTTAGTATCTCATCCCTTCCATTTCATTTATTTTACTTCATTTAAAATCAAATAAAAATCATCTAGCATTAATATTTCAATTCGTATGAGTTATTTCATTACTATTTTCTATTTAGATTAACTATTAGGTCCCAATAAAAATAAAATTCCTATTTTAGTTAATCATTTTGGTGAACCCATCTTTTCGAATAGTTTTCCTAGGATCTAATAAAACCATAATGAATAAAAATACCTCATCTTCTTCGCCCATCGTGTCTCACTTTAGTGTTAATCGTATTTATGATGAGGCCGCTATAACTAAAATCAAGGCTTTATATAGTGTTCACTTCGCTACACCGCTCACATCCAACAAATCTTAGATGGCCAACAACATGTGCCTATTACAAATTTTCCTATAGGCATTTAACATTGTTTATGATCATATTGCATTTACCCGTCAGTACACCATGCTATACTGATCACATGTGATCCTCCTTCGACCTTTCACAAGAAACTTTAGATGATTCCCTTATTGATTACTTGCTAGGTATTGACAATCATTCTTCTACTAATTCTTTGGCTCTTGACATAGTTCCTCTCATGGCTCTTCATATTATGATATTGCTCCCCGCTACATCTCATTCTAGCTCGCATTCTCCTTTATATTATGTTGATGATCCTATTAATAGTCTTTTTAGTGACAACCTTGTTCCATCAATGGCTTTGGTGTGTAAGATAAGGGTCATGATTCTCCTTCTTTCCATACTGTCGAATGTGTCTCACCTACTCCATTACTATCTTCCCCTGAGATCGCATCTAGTGCTACTCATGAGTCACCACCATCTACTACTTCCTCTTCACCTATTATTTCATCTCCTCTTAGTACATCTTCTATACAGGTTTCCTCACCAAGTGCTTCACCTATTATGGAGGTTTTATTGCTAGTCCAACTATTACCATGAATATTCCACCTATATCACATGCTATACCTTCTTCGAAAACCTACTATTAGTGTGCCTTTAGCATCAGATTCTTCTCCATCACCTTTGGATATCCCTATGATCACTCACAATGGAAAATTACAACCTCTTAACACATTATTGCCATCTTCCACCATCCCTTCACAAGATATCCTTTCTCTCATGCACATTTGTAGGATAGTTACAATCACAAGTTCAATCTCTCACCTTAGAAAGTAAGGCCTATTATGCTTCTATCGACAATAATTCATTACATGAAAATCCGGTCCCTAATAAGATCCATAATTTGGCATTCCCTCATGACTTCACCATGCCTACTTTCACATGTTTTGATGGTATGGGTGACCCTCATGCTCATCTACTACATTATCGTAGGGCTATGGCTTCCTATTCCAATGATAGATTACTACTTAAGGATTTTTGTTATAGTCTTACCGATGAGGCGTTACAATGGTACACTCATCTCCCTTTGGATCCATTAGTACTTTTTATGACATGGAGGACACTTTCCTCCGTTGGTTTATAATCAACAATGGCCCTAAGGTTACCTATGATCGATTACCTACTTTACATCAAGGATCTGTAGAACCTATTAAGGATTATATTCTTAGATTCAATTCTTGTATCCATCAGCTTATTTTCCAACCCATAGATCTTGAAAAACAATTTATTTTGTCACGGTTTTATTCCTCGACTCAAGCAACAATTACAAGTATGATAAACTCGAGTCGTTCATTTTTTTGTATTATATAAGGTTATTAACTTAGAACATGATCTTCTCTCCACACACATCATAGATCACCCACACACCTCTACGGCTATTGCCTCCTCTAGTTCTCCGCCGAGCCTATAGTTGAGCATCCTACATAGTCTCCATCTTTTCCTTCTAAGAAAAGAAAACAAGCTCAACCCTCTTCACCACAAAAGTATACTCCTTCTCCGGCTCCGTGACAAGCTACTCCTTTTACCACTTCACCTCGGCCGCGCCAACCTTTGCATTTCTCCCATCACTCTCGCCCACATGATGTGCTGCGAATTTTACTTACTTGAGTAGTTAATTCGCCTACCTTCTAATTTACATCATCTACAACATTGATTACAATTTTAGAATGACCAACCTTATTGTAACTATCATCACATAAATGGCCATAGGGACAATGATTGTCTTGCCCTTAAATATAGGTTACAATAATTAGAGGATAAGGGCATCATCTCCCTTGGTTCTTGCCCATGTGAGTGATCCATGTCTCCTCCACCTCAACGGAGAATTTCTCTTAAGCTTCAGTCTTCTCCTAAATATGATGCTTCGGCTATGATGTATCTGCTATAGTCTACTATTCATACATGTTCTCCACCGCATCCATCACATTCATTGCATCCACCTCACCCATCACATTCACGATATCCACCGCATCATATTGCTACTTCACATTGGCCACCACAACACTCCACTTTCACACATCCCACGACAACTCCATATGACATTTAGTTTGGCACATATTCACACATTTCTCTCATTCCACATGCTTCCATTGCTTCACGCCATCTAGGTATTTGGTAGGTGATTTATATCACCTTACCCCGATGACACACTTGTGTTCTTACGGTTCTTACACAACTGTTGAGGGATTTTTTCTAAGAACCTTTCATCACGCGCTCCATCATCTCATCTAGCACACTCAATCATTTCCCAATGATGCACTCTTACTTATGTGGCTCATACTCGACTGTTGAGGGGTCTTAATTACATGAGCCTCTTCATTCACACACTGGGGGCATCGCTAATCCTCCCCTTTCATCATACTAACATATTACGACTACATTAAGTTTTCATACATTCATTATGATATATTCATTTTACTATCATCCATTCTTATCTATTCTACTATCATCATTATATTAGCTACACGCTACACATTCCATTCAATAAACATTTCATCATTCACATTACATTTGATATTTATTCTCATTTACCATACACACTTTATCTACCATTACCAACATTATAATGTGAATTTATATTTATCAAACACAAACAATACACATTACATATACTAGGACAATAACCATAGAATCATACAACATCATTTACATTATAACGACAAAACATTCCAACATAGATCTATCATATATCAAAAATAGGTGTCCATACATATATCACTAGTACAATCATCATCACAAAACATTTCTCACAACTGGGGGGCAAGGTCCCCACATCATATACAATAATCCCAATCAGACCTCATCATTGCTATCACTCTTGTGTACTACAAGAGCCCTAGAACTAGATGCCTCTCCACCAATGCAATGTCGTTGTTCACGGATCCGATACGCTCAACCTACCTCCTTGCAATAACGTCATTTCTATAGACTACTCCAAGAACTCGACCCTACAAATCTACATACCATACAAACACATCCTAGGTAAAGGACCACCACCTACCACCTCTTGGGATCATTGAGTCTCCTCACATGCCTCATCCCTCTCACCTAGCATTACTATACACATCACGAATGCTATGCCTACTCGGCTCAAATAGATTGGGCATGCTCATCCGCCATATCGTCCACACACTCCAATATACCAATGCCTAGGGCATCGGTCGACACATTATACGTCAATGTAGGGGTAGATGTGTCCATAATCAATGACCAATAGGCATCACCTACAAACACACACAACAATGCGTTTGACCATTATACAACACAACATTAAAAACCATAACAAACATAATGCGCATATACAAAAATACTTACGATCGCCACATCCACTGTTATAGGATCGGGGGCGTGTGCTTCCCCCTCTCCCCTCCTCTAGGTGGTAACTCTATTAGGCATGTAAATAATGGGTACAACAATACCCATCGATGAGCTACCCACTATGTATTGTACTCCTTGGTGTACCCTGCGTCATCTCTATCAATAGCCATTATTCTCATTGCTGGATCCACCTCATCCAACCTCGGTGGAACTAGTTGCTCTACTATGGGCCTGGCCTAACACCGGTCCGCCTAGGTGCTTTGTGAAATCTCTCAACCATATATATGGATGCGGGGGCACATCCTGAGCCATACCAAACTTCTGTGACACCCTCTCTACTTGGAAAAGCTTCGCCACACACGGAAAGTGATCCTCAGCCACATGGTCCTCTCGAATACACCACAAATCTATCAAATCCTCCATCCATCCCCCGTAGTCATGATATGTCCTGCATATAACTACCTCAGTCCCATCCTATCTATAAGTTCCTTGAAGGTATCTGTGACCATCTTCCTCCCACAAATGTCAACCCACCTCCTCACAAATATCTCTGGCCTATCCCACTCCCCTCATGGACCTACAACTAGTCTCAATATATCTATATGCTCATATGCCCACACATGCAGTAGTGTGGTGACTCCTATCCCTCCACCATGCTCATCCGTAAATCAATATAAATATCTATATAGGTGGGCCAACATGCACCAAGCCCACACATATCTAGTAGCCCCTACTCTATCCACCGACATAGGTCATGCATCTTTAAAATATTACTACCCCTCCCTCCATGACTATACGCGATGCAATCAAAACTACTATGAACTTCCGCAAGCGCGGAAAACTAGACCTCGAATAACATCTAGGCTAATATGGGCCTCGATAGGTACTCGAGTCCCCACAAAATACCATCTTGTGGCTCACATCTTCCATTCCATATCCGCCACTTCCATAACTCGTACTATCTCCCCCATGATTGGAAATCACAGTATGCGATATACATCCTCCAACATCACAGTCATCTCCCTCATAGGTAACCAGAATGTGCATGTATCTACACACCATCTCTAACATAGGGCAGTCAACATAGGCATATTATCGGGCACATCCCCCATCTATGCTATGTGTCATAGACTGAAATGGTCCATCAAATCCCAATCATCATCTGAAAAACCCAATCCAAGCAATGTATACATATGCCACTCACTACGGAACTCTCTTGAACAGATATCTCTCTCGCACATCACGAAACAACAACAAAAGCAATGTTAGAATACATTACAAGACCAAATACACTCATTTATCATACTAGCAACATGTTTAGCAAACATTATGCATCAACTACACACATCCTAGACTTGGGCACCCAGATGCGTAACTGGGGCACCCAAGAGCAGGATACTAGCGCCCGGTTCTAAGCGCTTCGTCCTAGGGGTCACTAGTTCCCTCACCGCTTCCGTCCAAATCTTAAATACCGAGAATATCAAAAATCCCAAATTTACAAAAATTCAACCACAACAACTACTACACCATACATTTTACGAAAATTGATGCACTTACTAACTCTCGTGGTCGTGACGTGACGACGACAATCGCCACCCTCTCAAACCGACTAGGATGCACTTCTCTCACTTGCAAAATTTCACTCATTTCATGCTCACTCTCATAATTGCATACAAAACAAATGAAGTGACTCAAAACTTTTTCACTTCACTACTTATAGTTACTTTTTCATCACTTATCTTTTTACGAGTCATTATTTCACGTCTATTTCCATAACTAATACACACTACATTGTTTTCATCATATCTTGAGCATTTATACTCTGATTTGTACCCCATTTGTGGAATTCTTTTTAGAATTCTACTTTCCAATGTAATAAACACATTTAACACATGTTACCTCTCTTTGACGTTGTCTTCCTAGCGATTTAGACACATTTTGGTGATCTTTACCACTTTTGATATATTTCGTGCCTACTTTCGGCTTAGCGTTTGTTCTTTTCGTCACTTCCCCTTTTTCTGAAAGGGGGCATATCATTAGGGTCATCTTAAAATTACCCTTATGTTACATGTGATTATGCAAGCTTACCAACTCACCATTTTACAAAAAATTCACCACCAATTCCCCTAATGACCTAATCAAAGGGCAACAAACATACCAATTTTTCTAATGTGACATTTCACCATTCTCCCCTAATGACCTAACTTGGGGGCAACAAGCAATTAAAAATCTTCTCATGTGACATTTCACCAATTTCTATCGATTTCCCCCTAACAACCTAACCTCGGGGCAACTTGCGTAAAATCTCTCCACGAGTAAACAATCAAGCAATCAATCAATCCATCAATCAATTAACATATTTCAAATTTCTAGCAAGTCAGCTTGTTGATGTCAAATCACAAGACCTCGAATGTCCTGCAACACGAATTTGAGACTCTCAGTGCGATTGCATAACATGGAGCTTTTCCCAAGTGTGGGACCTTGCAAAATTGGAAAAGCTCTCCGGATGAAGGCCGGTTCCTATTCCTCTGTTCAGATTCACACGTAAAAATGCAGAGGATTTACTCAAAAACCTAATCTAACTTGCCAAGAGAGACAGGTAAGAAGATGCATGAAAATAAACCTAAGCTAACGAGAGGTGATGCACCGAGGAATGAAGAACACCTATCTTGCCAATAAACACAGACCATTAAAATGCAATGCAAGATCATGCACAGATAGCCAGATTCACAGTGAAAGATCAAGAGGATGCAAATGAACACAGAGAGGGTTGAGAATCATCCACAGACATGCATTAATTTGCTCCAAATATTGATACAACACACTGCAAAATGCCAAGAGGCAAGGTTGCATTACAGTTTCAAATGGGAGGTTTTAACTCCACAAGTTCACTTGCCAAAGAGAAGAAGGGAGGGGCAAAACAAAAATGTCCAACCTTTTAAAAGAAGCCCCTCCTTACAATTTATAGAAGGAAAAGAGAGGGAGAAGAGAGGAATTCAAAATCCTACCCCAACCACCCCAGACTGCACCTAACTCATCTCATTATGGCGGTGGGTGAGATCCCCAACAAACTCAAAATATGGCGAACTGTATTTTTGCATTTTTAAGAAGTTGGGTAGAGGACCTCGCAAGCTTTCCAAAAGTCCAACCTTGCGTGAATCCGAGCTCCCCGTAAAAAAGTTATGGCGATATGAATATTTCCCGTGTCAGGGTCTTCTGCCTGTCAGTTCGGGGTTCTCCTCTGCATTTGCATCGGGTTTGGAGGATGCCTCGACATGTGTTTGATGCTTGTGTTTT
Organism: Taxus wallichiana var. yunnanensis; assembly: GCA_018340775.1. Taxonomy (NCBI): domain Eukaryota; kingdom Viridiplantae; phylum Streptophyta; class Pinopsida; order Cupressales; family Taxaceae; genus Taxus; species Taxus wallichiana. The sequence continues at coordinate 89,614,422 of CM031239.1, forward strand.
CCCGAAACCCGCTTCCGCCGGTATTTCCAAGATTTCCTTTGTTTCGGGTTCGGAAATCGGACTTGCATGTGCATCGGGTTTGGAAGGTGGCTCGACATGTTTTCACCCCATGCTTTCCCGACATGTTTTCCCGACTCCAAGACCCGATTGGCCTAGGAAGTGTTTCGGGTTTGCGGAACTCTCAAGCATCGGGACATCCCTTGCGATCTGCATGCTTCATGTCTCATGTTTCCCGAAACCCGAAACCTGAATTCCTTTGTGTCGGGTTTCGAACCTCCCCGACATATTTTCCTTTGTGTCGGGTTTCTTGACCCTCTCCGGCATATTTTCCTGTCGGGTTTTGAACTTCTCCGGCATATTTTCCTTATGTCGGGTTTTTGAACTTCTCCGGCATATTTTCCTTCAAACACTTAGCAAAATTTGCATTTCTCCTCCGACGACGCCCGATGGTGAAGACACGTGGCGATGTTTCATTGGTCATGGGCCATGCGGGCCAAATTTCAAAATTTTCCCTTGCGCCAAACACTTAGCAAATTTTTCACCCCTGCTCCCCCTCTGACACGTGGCACGTTCCGATTCGCCGGCGGACCCGCGGGCAAAAATTTTCCTTTTCCAAATTTTGTTCAAAACTTGAAAAATTTCCTAAGTTCTCCTCCGAACTCCGCCACTTCCTGGGACACGTGGCAACTTCCTATTGGCTGCGGGCCTCTTAGGGGAAAATTTCCCACAAAAACTCCGCCGAGCCATAACTTGAAAAATATGAGGAGTTAGGAGGAAAATTTTACCTTTCTGGAAAGCTGAGAAAGAGCTCTATCCAATGGTGCCATTTCCAGAAAGTTTTGAGTGCCTGAAAATCAAAAAATGGAGACTGAGGCACAAGAGAAGGGGAACAAAAGAGTTAGCCATAAAATGAGCAGGGGGCACATTTTGGATAACATCAACATCATTCAATAAACACAATTTCAACACAACCTGGCCTCCCTAATGACATAAATTGAGAGATTACATTCATCACTTTTCCTAGATGATCCAAATTGGGAAATTATTCTACATTTTGTGCTTGCTTCCAGATGACCTAACTTGGAAGCCCTCTCACAAATTCACATTTTACTTCCAGATGACCTAACTTGGAAGCTATCCTATCGGCGACACTCAGGGAGTGGGGGCACGAGTGCCTTTCCTATATCAATCATATATGGGTCAACTATTTGATTAAAATCATTTGGATCCAAAAACACAAAATTTGATCTGAGTCCATCTGCAGCAGCTAGATCTTGAGGATGTAGTTAGAGATTGAAGAATAACACACTTTTCTCCCTACACTCTTCCTTTGGTGCCAGGACACCCAAATCCTCCGATTATTCATTTGTATACAAGCATTTGGGTTGGGAACTGGTCACTCCCTACCCACTTATTCATCATTATGTCGTGTTCAAAATCATTATACACCATAATCATCACTTTCATTTAGTGCATTTCATCACAATGTTTATTCTTTTTTGTTACGTTACATAGATCAACCCGCTAATCCATGGTTTGGCACGCTTCTACTACACATTTGTGCATTCTACTACAACATGGGCTTCTCCAAATTTTTATTAGGTACACATTTCTATCTACTTTATGTTACCGAGCTTTCCTCTCACCAACATAAAGTGGGGGAAAATGTAGTCACAAAATCACGCACTTACTATTACATTTATATCATCGGGTATGTTATTTTATAAATGGATCTCATGTAATAAAAGTATTCACTAATGACCTATCCCCTAGTCATGTCAGTTGTTAGCCGCCATCAATGTTATTTTTTTGTCAGACAATCGTTAGTTTTCTATACAATTTTGGGCATCTTTTAGGGAGTCTTAGGTGTCATAATTTGATTGATTGTCATCTCTAATCCTACACTGGGGTGCTAGGGTAGCTTTGGGGTGCTGGGCCGCCCTGATCCATGATTTTAGGCACCCTAGTTTCCATAACTCTTGGTCCTAATTTATTTCTTCGAGGTTGGTCTTTGTCATTACCTCGTTCATTCCCCTAGGTGGTAGTTGGTGTTTTTGGGTCATTAGTGTTGAAATTTGAACAAGAGATCCCTATATAAACATAACATACTCACTACATTATGGGTGGACATCTTACTATCAAGGGCAACTATCTACTAAGGAAAGGGACTGCATTTGGGCATCTTCTACATATGCATCACACAAGCATAGGGGGAAAGGGTTGTATTCATTCCATTCTATCCACCATTTGCATGTTTACATCTAGTTATTGACCTTACTTCCGTGTCATTGGCGATAGGGAACCCTAGGTAGAAAATTGTACACACAAACACACAAAACTACATTGGGTCTGGAATGTAGTGTAGTGCTTAGTCATGAGTCCACCATTGTGGTAGCTAAGGTCAGTCCAATCCCTTCATTTGAATCTTTATTTTTTAGGAATTGCTACTTTGTATGGGGTTTTGCAGGTAGATCTTCACATCAGATTATTAACATCATAAGCAAAGATATAATGACAACTGTGTGAGAGAGACAAAGGCACTACAAATACTTAATACCTTTGTTGAAACCAGATCCTAATATTTTCTATAGACTAGAGTGCCCGAACATAGACCGAGTGCCCCTAGCGCCCATTTCTCTCCCAGGCGCCCTAGTTCGGTCAAATCTCCAACTTCTACAGTTTTTAGAACAACATCTTCACATCCAATCCAACCCACATATCAGCGTGTCTAGGTTCAACATACAATAAGGTAAGTTATATTTAGGTTAGTATCTCATCCCTTCTATTTCATTTACTTTACTTCATTTAAAATCAAATAAAAATCATCTAGCATTAGTATTTAAATTCATATCAGTTATTCCATTACTATTTTCTATTTAGATTAACTATAAGGTACTAATAAAAATAAAATCCCTATGTTAGTTAATCAGAATGTGAAAAAGTAGCATGTAATGAAAGTTAATGACACTGATAGTGTAGAAGATGCCCATAGATTAACAAGGCCACTTTGTGAAAGGGACTAGGCTTACGCTTATCATTATGTATAATCCTAAGTATGTTAGGCATCATGCTCATATACCTCATGAAATACATGTGTGTAAAGAGTATATAGAATATGCTATCTATCAAAGCATGTGGAAAATGGCATATACTAAGTAAATAACTAGTAAATCAAGTCATATACATGTCCTTATTTTTTATTTTGATAATATTTGAAAGTTTTTGTTTTTATTATATATTATTCAAATATTTTGTATTTGTGAAAAGTGAGTGCTACCCTATGATACTATCAAGAGGGTGATGAGAGAAACATGTAGGTGTAAAAGGCATGGACCTCAAATTTGCATTATGCACACTAGGAGTAGGATGTATCATGTCAAGTTGGGGCTACATGACATGCTTATGAGATTTTTTACTTACAATAAGAGGCCTAGGAGAAAGCCTACGAGGGATATATCCTCTAGATGTAGCATGAATGGATGCAACATGCGTGGATATAGAAACTCACATTTTCTTAAAAAGGGATTACAAAAAGGAGTCTCATATGGGATACCCTTAGCCATAACATTTTGATTGTGATGGATATATTTAACACATTGATGTACCACAGACAAGATAGCCTTAAAAGTATAAAGCCAAAGGAATCCTAGAATCATATCACATGAGTCAAGAGAAGTAGTAACCAAGAAGAGTATAACCATAATAACGGATCACACAATAAGAGGGAGAATGATGCACCCAAAATAATTTTTAACATCAAATTGTATATGTTGCTTAGTAAAGCCTAAAGAAGAAAACAATTTGAAAGGGCACATATTATGGTTAAATACACTATCGACCAAGATAATATGGATAAGAATTTGACCAAAAAAGGTGCCTAGGAGGCATAACAAAGGTAATTTTACTGACAAGAGAATCAAGTGGATGCATATGTATTAGAAGGAGGTTGCGGCCTCTAAGAATGATGCATATTTGAAGTGATTTTAGATATATAATTGTTATGATAAGGAATTTGATCATTAAAGATAGTAATCTTAGAGTTTTCATTGATAGAAGGTTATATTTCTTGGGAGGAGAGTCAAATTCAATTGCATTAGCATCAATGATGTATTGTATAACACAACGAAGCTTGAAACATTTATTAATATAGTGTCCAATACATCTATAAAAGTCATAATAGGCATTATATTCAAAAAAATCATCACGAGGCTTGCTTGTATCAACCTCAATAGGGGAGGGAGAGATATAAGGTTACTCTCTAGAAAATTTTGTAAGATCACTTGTGGTAAGGAGGGAAACCATGTGAATTACCTTTGAGGAGAAACTTGTAATTGAATCTTTGTAGATTGAGATGTGACATTAACAATTACTTTAGCATAATTCTTGTTATCATTAGGTTTTCATTTATAATTAGATTTGCCTTTAAATTTAGATGTATATGTATTATGAGTAGTAGATGTATACTTAATCTTGTTCAATGAGAGGATCTTGGACTCTTGTTATTTCAAAGAGTGACACAACTCATAAAAATATCCAAAATTTTCTGGTATAATTGGTTCTTGAAAAGGAGATAAAATAATTTGACTAAATAAATCTCAAATCTCATTGTTTACAAGTATATTGTTCATTTTAGTAAGTATGGTCTTATAGAGCAACACATGGTCACTAATTGGTTCATTGAAGCATTATTTCATATTAGCCATATGAGTGTATGAAATCATATCACCAATATTGATACAAAAGTGTGTTGGAAATTGATTATCCAATGGATGAAGGCCCCAGAAAAAATGAAGTGGTAAATTACATAACTATTGTAAAGCACAACCTTTAAATATTCTACCTGAAAAGCTTAGTAAGAAGTAGATAATTAATTATAAACATAGCCTAAGAAAGTAACATGAAAAGAGTGAAGTTTCGCTTAGGATATTCAACCTCATAGATAGGAATCGAGGAGATATAAACCCTAGGAATACATGATAAGAATCTACTCTAGGTGCAAGCACATGTTATGCAAGTAATTGAGTAGAATTGATAACATTATAATGGTCTAATCCCATCTTTCTCTAATTGTAATAATCTAGTTTGCAAACCATGTATAATACGCTCAATATATTATGTGATAGAAGAATGTGAAGCCCCATGGGTGTGCATAAGAGATATAGGAATAACAATAGACAAGGGAATACAAATTGTAATATTTTTATGAGATATATGTGGTACCCCCACCAGAGATAGGCACAATACATGTGGAAATAACACTTGTAGTATTGTGTGCAAAGATATGGTTAGTATAAGCATGTTTTGGATCTATTAGATGTGAAATCTCATCCTTGAGTGATTTTATCTCGATATTCATCACTTGATTATGTATTTGAAAATCATTTTGTAATGTTTGAATATATTTTAGGATATTCTTATAAGATATGCCATTTCCATTTGGTGATGAAGGATCCATAAGAATAATGCAAACCCAAATTTCATAGAGGATAGAGCCGAAATTGTAGACTTGAAAATGCATAAGAGTAATCCCAAATTTATTAATATAGGCAAGCCAAAAGTTATTTTTAAGAAAAAAATTATATTTTTCAAACAACTATTTCTAAAATATATGACACATTTTATGAAACCAAAAACGTTTTTGAGGATCTAAATGTGATGGAAAAAAATCTCAAAGGGATTTCCAAATAATTATCTTTTACCAATGATGCACTTCTTAAGGAAAATAAAGATTTTTTAATTCCAAAAATTGTGCTAAAAATTGTGAAAAATGAAAGTGTTTTTTGTTTAATTTGTCAAAATGTAGAAAAACCTCCAAGGGATTTAAAAATAGATTTGTTAATATTTAGATATGGCTTGAAAGTTTATTTTGCCAATAGAAAAATGTAGAAAGAGGTCCTGAAAGGAGGACAAAGCATGAAATCCATGGATTTTTTTGAAAATTGGATATAGGGCATGAAATAGATAGAAATCGAGTTAGATATGAATACAAACCCTAAAAGATGAGAAATATAAAATCCTAGGGTGAGGGAAGGTCAGGCAAGATCAATATGCGGGTTCACTAAATGATTTAACTCAAATTTAATAAATAAGTCAAGTAATCTTATTTAACTTTGGATTAGGGTTAGAAACAAGAGATCTATATCTATATTAGTTAATTTACATTATCAATCAAAACAAAATATAAGTATATAACAATGTGTAAGATAGATAGATTGAAATAAGTGCTAAATTACACAAAACATAAGAGGGAGGTGCACTTAGCTATTATGTTTCTATAGAATATTATCCGACATTGAAAGAAAAATGAGATGATTGGAAATGTTCTACGAGATGCTTCATTTCTAGTTTTAGAAGTGTAGGATGAGTAGGAAAAAACCTTCGATTGTGTACATAACCGTTCGAGAGTTTCATATTTTTTTGGAAATATTGTACCTATTTGGTAGTCATGTGCTATGAGTTGTTGGAAGTTTATAACTTTTTGTACCTATATAATTAACTAGAATATGTCTCCCTTTGACCTTTGGTCTGCAAATGTTGAAAACCATCTATATGACCCAAAATGACCTCAAACCCTAACCATGGGTAGAAACCCCGTAAAAAGGTTATTAGTTAGGATAAAGTGCAATTTTTACACTGCCTACATTAGCACTACTATGAAGATGCCTTAAAATGCACGCTACTCTCCACCTAGAGATGTGATATCTATTATATTTGGCAATATGCTCACTTGATAATGATTTGTAGTGGCTTGGTGTGTTTTTTCTCGACTTGGCTTAGAGGGATTTCCACTTGGGAAACCAAAATCATGAACTGGTTGGGAGTTATTGAGACATGTGCAGGTTTTATTTTAATGTGTGTTGTTAGTTTAGGGAAATTTAGGAGAGTTTGGAGCGCCTTTAGAATGATATTTACAAGTAGTTATTTTGAAAGTGCTAGGTGTATGCTAGTGAGTAAGTGAGTGCATTTGAATTGATTATACGATATTTTATAGGTTTAATTTTTCATTAAGGATGAACCATATGAAAATTACCAACCCATTAAAAGATATCAAATCGAGAAATTGATTGTTTGGTGGCTTGGGATGAAAGTGCTAGAATCGACCAAGTGTTTGGTGGTCCCGTATGGGCAAAAAGAGCGAGGATAAATTTTTTTGGCATGAAACTTGGGAGTGATATACTATTGTGAAATGATACAAGCAATTCAACTAGTGAATGAAATATGTAATGAGGAGATAAATCCATGCAATATGAGTGAATGAACAATGTAATAAGGAGATAAATTCATGCAATAAGGCTAAGAATAAGAAATTGAGCTTGGAATGTGCTCACAAGTCATAGTTTAAGGATTAATCCAATACTAACATTATCAAGTGATATACTACCAAATCTAGGTTTCTGCAATTAGGTGCTTACCACCCCTCTTGATTATGATGATACATTACTTATTATATTATTATAACAGAATGAAAATCCTATGATATATCGCTTGCTATATATTTTGACAATATTGAACATACAATGACAATATATGGCTTAGCTTGCTTGAGTTATTACCATTAGGTACACATAATTATGAAGCACTTTGATTATGACATGCATTGGATTGACACACATTGGTTTGAACACACAAATTATTGACATATTTTCTTGGCACACATTGCACGACTATATTTTTGGATGTATGTCCCATAGTTGATTCACTATACTATTATTACTTGTTGACATCACTTATTACACATTGGATTTTATCATATAAACCAATGGATAATTGTTTCTTATAAATTTTCTAGGTATAATAATTGTTACACATTATGATTAGATCATTTCTCATTACACATTTCTTACATAACTTTTGATTGTTATGCATTATGATTAGATCATTTATCATTACACATTACTCTAACATTGATTATTATACTTTGTGTTTATGTTAGTACTTATTAGACATTGATCATGACACCTTTATTGTTACATGTTGGATTTAGGACCATTGATTTTTATATCGCACAATTATGGAATTTATCAATACATGATGCTTTTATCATTGTATGTTATACGATGTTTATTTCTCTCGCTTATTACACATTGATTATTACAATACTTCTTACACACTAACTTCACACCTATTTATTTTTATATTGTCATAATTATATGATTTCTTCTTACTCACTTGGTTTTATATAATTATTTTGTACAAAACCTATTCTTGCACACACAAGCTAACAACTAACACAATTGACATTGATCAATTATGCCACGTCTTGTTAGTTATGTTTTTTTTTATGGGCCTATCATGTCATGTCTGTATTGGGTCACTATGGATCTATTAGGCATTGTTTCATGCATTGTGATCATACAACATATATTATCATTACTATTCTATCTTATAGAGTTGTTAGAACAACATAGTTTCCATTTGACGAGAACTTTGACCTCAAGCTAGAAATTTATCCCTAAAAACCCATTTTTTAGTTTACAACATCAAAATCAATCCCCACATTAAAAAGTGGTGCTACAAATAACATATTTTAAATGTCAAAATTACAACATTTCGCAACCATGTCCTTCGCTATAATGTTTCTAACAAAAATCTTAAAATCAACCCCAAATCAAAAAGTGGTGCTACCAAGATCACCTTTTTTCAGTGAAAATTAGAACTTGTTTGAAAATATCACCTTAACAACTAACACCATTCCAATCAAAGCCTTATAACGTATCCCCAAATCAAAAATTGGCGCTACTAGTAGCATCCGTTTGTTTTCAAGGTTAAATTTGCAATATTTTTGAAATCACAACCTCAATAACTAGTAATGTTGCTACAAAAACTTAAAATCAACCCTTGAAATGAAAAATGGTGCTACCAATAGCACATTATCCCATTTTAAAGTCTTTAAATTGTAACATATTTGAAATTATTGCATTAAAGACAAAATCTTTGTTGAAAAAAAAAATCATATAATTAGCCTTAAAATGTTCAATCATTTAAGTTTAATTTATCACTCCAAACACCAAAATATAAATCCGACACAATGATATCACCATTTCATTTGAAAATTCAATATTATTTTCAAATATTTTGCTTATTTATTAAAATAAAAAACTTAATACAAACTACATTCAACTAAACACAAACCATTTCATAAAATATTATTGCATTGTCCATATTCAAAGAAAATAAGTTAAGGAATCAATTTATGTTATTTATAACCAAATCAAATAACCTACGAAATATATAAACGATTCATAACTTCATATAAGATCATGTGTTTGATCAAACACCCCTTTAGATCTACCATACACACATCATATCAAGTAAATACTTAGAGAAATTTGACTATCAAAATCATACAACCAACTAAGTGAAATTGAATAAAAATTTCCTTCCTTTAAATTCCTTGGTGTACAAAATAAATGTGGCATTTTTATTTTTCAGACCATGTCATCATACTACCTCGATACCTCATACAACAATTTTGTTGAAATCTGAAACACTAAAATATGGCCGAGTATGAAATTGTAAAACCTTGAAATTTGGCTAAGTTAGAAATGTTAGAGGATCCTCCAAAACCTAGAATATGCATTATAACTCCTAGAGGCATAAAATCACTCTCAATCATCCTAGAATAATACATATAATATAAATTTATGTGTAAGTATGTAAATATCCACATGTAAATGTAAACTTATACTTAAATGCTTATTTTATGTATACATTGTATGGTTTGATAACTATTATTTAATAAAAGATAGAAAAGGGGAATACTTGGATAATTTCGTGAATCGCCATACCCCTCCTCATTATGGTGAGGAGAGTAGGGGTGATTAATAAAAACACTATGTGCCCTCTTTATTAATCTTTTAGTTTCATAATTACTTTATCTGATATGCTATTTAAAAATCCTAAAATGTATACATTTTCACCGTAACTAGCTTTCAAATGTATGTTTTATCACTAAATGTTTAAACGTAGTGTTAGTTAGCTATAACTATTAGCTATGCATTGAAGTAAAACCCAAAAAGTGTGAAAATAATATCTTTAATTGTATTTAAAATTTATGACATCTTAAATTAATCAAGAAAATACAGTTATATAAAAATTAGAGCTTTGAAAAAATAAATGGCATATAACATTTTTTTATAATGTTAAAAACATCAAATTTTATTTTTAGAAAAAATACATAAACAATGAAAAATAATACTGAAAAAAAAAAGAAAAACACCATTAATGTTTTTAAAAATAGACATTTTATCAAAATTAAAAGACAACATTTACGTAAAAAAATGTTGATACTTTATAACTAAGCAGATTCAACATTTCAATAATCCTACCTAAAAAATGGGTGCTACTAATAGCACCACGTCTCAAACAGAGGAAAACATAGCTACAAAATGTGACCTCTTAAAAAGAAAATCTGTTATCACAAATTTTGCTCCGAAAATTTGGGTAACTCATTCAAAATCTAGACTTAGTCATTTATGCACAAAGCTCGAGATGTGCGAGACATCTCATCAATTTCGATCCTGTGTCTCAAGAGAAATACAGTTCAAGATGGCTCGAATGAGTCAATGATGGAGCATATGAGTTTCGGTGAAAATGTTGGCATATCGGCTAGTTAACACGATGAGATCCCTCTCCACCACTAGTTCGAGATTTTGGTGCGACGACAAGTCATACATGGTATCAAAGCCAGGCAGTTAAGTGTGTCCGACTTGAGTAGTAATCTTGTGATGGGTGACCTCCCAAGAAGTCCCAGTGTCATTACTTCCTAATGCTATTGGCCCTGATTGGGTGTATACGTGGTGGGTCCAGAGCTCATGTGGTTACATCTGGCTCCATCATGCGGGGGTGTGTTTGCATAGCAGCTGGTTAACATGATGAGATCCCTCTCCACCACTAGTTCGAGCTTTTGGTGTGATGAAAATCATATAGAAAAGGTGAGCTCGATGAGCTGGTTGAAAAATTGAGTTGGACGAGTCAGGACCGAGTTGGGGTGGTGGCTATTGGGTAAGTCGTGTAGTAAGTTTAGCTGCCATGGAAGATAACTTAGCAAGCTATGAAAAACTCAACGGGTCGCGACGACGAGTTGGGAGATAAAACCTGGAGATAACATCAAAGGATACTACCGGCTGGTAGCATGAAATATGCTACCGATTAGTAAGATGTACGGATGCTGCTTTGGCGGCAGCATGAACAATACTACTACCGGTAGCGAAGCGAGACATGGATGACCGGGTTGCATGAGTCGGGATGTAGCGGTACGGGTGAGTGGGTCGAGACCGATGGTAGTGGTATGGATGCTACTGGCCTGTAGCACAAAATATGCTACCAGCCAACACCACAAAACCATGCTACCAACCTGGTAGCATGGGTAAAAGATGGTCAACTCAAGAACATAGTAGGAAATAGGAAGAAAAATGCAACCGACCGGGTAGTAGGATATCGTGCTACTGACCAAAAACAAGAAAGAAGGAGAAATAGAATGCTATAGGCCGATAGAAAATCACTCGTGCTACCATCCGACACAAGGAAAATTGGAGCTACCAGCCATGTAGAGGAACAAGATGTAACCGGTCGTCAACAGGAATATCAACTACGAGTTGAGCATTAATGGTGGTAGTTCAGTAGCTCAACCTACCAGTTAGGCGATTAATGCTTGGTAGGTGGAAGTTCATTCTCTCTATATATGTAAAATTCACCCATTTGAAGGGGTTCTTGAGATTTTATTTGTTGTAGCGGCACCATGCAAAATTTTTGACTAACTTTCCATGAATCCCAGACCTCGAATCTAGCCTCTGCAATGTAATCTCACAATGTCTACTATGAATATAATGAAATTGTGCATATTTTAAGCATCTAAATTGCGTTTTATGGAACATTTTGTCTCATTTCTAGCTAGTTTTACTTTAGTCTTGCCTTTCCATTCATTTTTGGCATATTGTGTGCATCTCTTACTGCGCAGTTCCATTTTTTTGCATTTTCAATGCATGGGCAAGTGGAGTTCGTGGTTCTTGATTTATGGCACGTGTGTTTTCCTCTCTCCCATGTTCCCCATTTCCTTCCCCTCGTGGAGAGAGCTCAACTACCCCAATTTTTTTGGTTCTATCACTTCCGTTTTAGCTTAGGATTTCCCTTTTTTGCATCTCCTTCTATCCTGGTCCCTTAGCATGTTTAGCTTAGGATTTTCTTTCAGCATTAGGAGTAGTTTTAGCATTAGGATTAGGTAGAGGAACTGACCTTCTTTGGAGGTCCGGATTAGGTAGCAGGTCCCACAACTTGAGAGACGGTTCCATGTTGGTGAAAGTAGGGATCTTTAATGAATAATCCCAATGTGCTACTTTTTGCTCCAACGGTTTGGCACGCCTTGATGGGGTGGTTTGAAGCACCTTACCACTTCACTTTATCAAGTTTGATGTGCTCGTGGTGAAGTTTCAGCCTTTTGAGGCATTTTCAAGTATATTTGGAGACTCCAATGTTCTAAAAAATCCATTATCTTGTCAACTGACCTTTCCCTTGCCTCCCCCTCATTTCCATTCATTTTCCCTTTTTCCATTCCATTCAGTTTTCCTCTTTCATGAAGTTGTGCAATCATGGCTTCATTTCTTTCTTGGGATTCTTTTTTCAGCAACAACACCAATCCACTCCATCCCCACAGTTTCAAAACCCTCCTCCAAATCAGTTCTATGAGCCCCATCATGATGAATATGCATATAACCCAGCCCCCATTGATCCATATGGTTATTTTTCTAACCATGATGTTTATGAAGAACAAGGTTATGCAGTGATGGTGGAAACTTCATGGCAAATGCTGATTTTCATAGGCATATTCAAGAGATGGAGTTGAAAATAGTGCATAGTAGGGTTAAGTGTACCATGAAGGCATTTAAAATTAGTTTTAGGGTCCATTGTCCATGGGTCAATACTATACCACCAAACCGGTTCAACCCACAACAGAAGCTAGATTTCATGGTTAAAATGTTGCCCCAAATTTCAAAATGGGCAGAGTTGATAGAGGCTCATGAATCTAGTGTTAGGAAACCTTGCCAATGGGGTAGACCTACACTACCATCTTACAACCCTCTCATTCCTCCTCCCTAACCTACACCATCTCAACTAGCTTTTCATATTCCTACATTTTTGTCCCTGCTTCCCCCATTGAGAATCCCACTTCTCCATCTTCTTCCCTTCCACCCCACACGCAGTTCTCCGCCCTCTTTCCTTCTAAATCTTCATCTCCTCCTTTAGAAGATCCTACACCTTCCCTTCCACCTCAAACCTTGCACAAATCAGTTGAATCCCAACCAAACCCTCCTCTTGCATTCCCAAACCCATTTTGGGAAGAAATAATAAAAAGTCATGGAGGAGGGAAACAAGTTACAAAACCCAACAAGGAAGAGATCATGCAGAATTTGAAGGATTGAGCTGTAAATTTTGAGTCCAATCAAATACCACTACCTTGGTCAAACCTTCAATGAAGACTCGGGGACGAAGAACATAAGGTGAAAGCTGATTTTATAGAATAACAAACACAAGAAGATGATGAATAATCTCTTTGATCTAAACATAGCATGCATCATGGCACTATATTCATGGAGGTTCTTTGATTCATTCAGTTTTTGAGAATTAGTTTAGGAGGAAGAATCTACTCTAAGTCAAGAGGAGCACAATGAGGATTACATCCAAGAAGAGTGTCTGCAGAGCTTGATAATGAAGAGGCTAGTTTTTTTTATCAGACTTGGAAGATTGCGTTGGTGAAGAGGAACTCATTGAGCTCACCACTTCGTAGTTTCACCATCTATTTTCCAACACAGAGAACCCCTCTGCAGTAGGAACTCCCAAGAATCATCCATGGAGGATTTTGATTTATCATGCTTCTTGTTTGATGAGGAGAAGGCGGATCACAAGGAGGCAAAGCTGTTTGTAAAGCAAGTAGAAAAGCCTAGATCAAATTTCAAACAACCACCCTCGGGAAAGTCTACAGGATGTCCCCATCCATGGGGATGAGCTTTAAAGAGACATGAAGATCACAAAGAACAGTCCATTGGTTCATAAGGCCACTTGCCCAATCAGGTATTTGGCTATTTTGGAGCCAAAATAAGAGGTGTAACCAGTCATGCTCATTTTAGGGCATGAGGAAGAACTTCAATGCACCAAGGGTCAACAACAACACCTCTAACCAAATGTAGAAAAACTAAAGGAGATATTTGTCTTGTTTGTTGATACTTTGGGTGGAAGAGTGGAAAGCAATTTTCCACTCTTATAAAAGGTCATGTTCATTGCCAAATTAATTACATGGCCACATTTTGTAAAGAAGTGAAACTATTTCTCCTTTTTTGTTATAGAATTTTTTTATCTTCTCTTGTCTCTAGTTATGGTAGAGTAGGTAGGTTTGTTTTCAGTAAAAAAAGTGCTTGTACACACTCTGTATGTCTCCATTGAGAACATGTATGATTTTTTTTGTACATAAGTTTTTTGGATCATGGAAAAATTCAGATATGGGGAATTTTTCAAAGTATTTTCATTCAGCCCCAATAGATCTATTGCAGTTTAGATTCTCCCCACCTTTCCTTGGTAAAAATTTAGTTTTCTACGGGTTCAATCAGAAAATACCAAAAATCAGTTTCAGGAACAACAAAGGCAATTTCATCCCAATGTTTAGTCCACACGGATCTAGGAGGTAAGATTTCAAAGGAAAGGATCAGTTTATTCAAGGTTAGGCTTGACTCCATGCCTAATGGATTCTTCAAGACAACTGGTCTTCATCATCTAGTAGGCATATGCCAATAAGAGGTAGATAAATCTGTTATCAAAAATTTTTGCTCCCCCGAAATTTGGATAAATATTTCAAAATCTAGACTTAGCCATTTATGCACATGCCTAAGACATGCAAATGACTATCAAATTCATCCATGGGTATCGGAAGAGAAATACAATTCAAGATGGCTTGGCCAAGTAAATGGCAGAGTAGATGAGTTTCGGTGAAGCGAGATAGGAAAGGTGGTTGAAAAATTGAGTGGCCGAGTCGGGACTTAGTTGGGATGGCGGATGTTGGGCAAGTTCCAAAACAAGTTGAGATGGCATGGAAGATAACTCGATGAGCTATGAAGAAATCGGTGGGTATCAATGGTGAGTTGGGAGATAAAACCCACTAGTAGCATATATGGATGCTACCAGTTGGTAGCATGAAATATGCTACTAGCTGGTAAGTATCCGTACATGCTACTGGCAAGTAGCATGCAAGTAGTAGGATTGGGACATGGACAGTGGTGGGCTGCATGTCGGGTTACAGTGGTACGGTGCGGGTCGAGGCCGACAAGAGTAGTATGGATGCTACCATCCAAGTAACATGAAATATGCTACCGACAGACAACACAAAACCATAATACCGGCGGTAGCGTGGGTGAAAGATGGTCAAATCAACAACATATCACGAAACAAGAAGAAAAATCCAACCGATTGGTAGCAAGATATCATGCTACCAACCAATAACAGAAAGGAGGAACAAAATGCTCTTGGCTAGTAGTAAATCACTCATGCGACTAATTGACACAAGGAAAATTAGAGCTACCGACCATGTAGAGGAATAAGATGTAACTTGATCATCAAAAGGAATATTAGCTACAAGTCGAGCATTAATGGAAATAGTTCATGTAGCTCAACTACCTATCAGGAAATTAGTGCCTGGTAGGTGGAAGCCCATTCTCTCTATATATGTAAACTTTTCCCATTTGAAGGGGTTCTTAAGCTTTTCTTTGTTGTATTGGCACTATGCCAAAATGGTGGCCGACTTCCCATGAGTCTTAGACCTCGAATCTGGCCTCTACAATGTAATCGCATACCTTATTCCATGAATATAATAAAATTGTGCATATTTTAAGCATCCGAAATGTGTTTTGTGGCATATTTTATCCGCCCTAGCTAGTTTTACTTGCAGCTTTTTCCTTTTCATTCATTTTTGGCATGTTGTGTGCATCTCTTACTTACAGTCCCATTTTTTCCGCGTTGTAAATGTGTGGGCAAGTGGAGTTGCGGTTCTTGATTTGTGGCACATGTGTCTACCCTCTCTCCCATGTTCCCCATTTCCTTCTCCTTGTGGAGAGAGATTAACTACCCCCTTATTTTTTAGTGCTATCACTACCCCTTTAGCTTAGGATTTCCCTTTTATGCATATCCTTCTAACCCTAGTCCCTTGACATGTTTAGCTTAGGATTTTATTTCTACATAAGGAGTAGTTTTAGCATTAATATCAAGTAGAGGAACTGACCTTCTCCAGAGGTCCGTCTTAGGTAAGAGTTCCATAACTATGAAGTGTTCTTGTCAAGTAGGTAACTATGTTGAACACTCTCAAGACATGTTTCACTCTTATTGATACATACACACTTGTGATGAAAATGCTTATATATTACAAATTCTACATATTACTCATGCTTATAATGCTCACATATTGTGAATTATACACATTACTCATTCTTATAATGCTTATACCTTACAAATCATACACATTTTTACCATGTTAGTTTATACACTAGATATCATTTATATCGTTATTGTTATTATTTATCCAATTTTACAAGAACAAAATGTTTTCTTATGAGCTAAGTGATCCTTTGCAACATCCCTCATCTCAAAATGAGGTATACTATGATTTTTCTAACACACTCATGCATATTATAGATATAGTGCTTTAGATGGAACCATATGATGACATTCATAGAGTTATTCTAATATATTACACAACTTTGACATGTGCCAAATTATGACATTTACACACCATTACGACATTTACATGATTATATAAATTGGCCCCTTAACAATCTCAAATATACATAGGTTGTGCTCACATATACCTGAGTTCAATTGCTATATACATGTTGGCTATATTTTATGCTTGAATACACACACAAACCTAGGTAGTCATGGGATAAATCCCCTTCATTTAACAATGAAGCTCCCATGTAAAATATTTATTTATTCTAACTACTTTACGGGGTATTACTTTAATCACAAAGCTCATGAACCATAGCTTGGCAATTTTGCAACAAGTAAGTAGTTGTTTTGGAAAAAGTTGTGGAAAAATAGAAGAGAAAGGAAAATTCATAGAATTAATAGTAGTAGCTAGGAAAAGAAATGTACTTCACAACAAGTAGATCATAGATATTATCACAATACATGTAGATAAATAAATAAATGCTTAATAATTTCCACAATTTTCAGCAAATGAAAAGAAATGTATATAGATGAAAATTCAAGATAACACAAATTTTACCATAAACTTTCTCAAGAAAACATAACAAGAATTTGCCAAACACAAAATTTCCAAAAAATCCTCCTTATTCAATTTCAACCAATTTACAAAATGAACATGCAATCATTCCAACACAAAGTTTGAAATCTCAATGCACAAAGTACAACTGATTTCCAAAAAATTTATGATCCTCTGGCTCGTAGGATTCTCTCTCTATTTATAGATTCTAGAAGGCAATAAAATAGGAGACATTAATTAGATTTTCCCACATTCCTAGCTACAAACTACAAAATTTAGAAGTTGAGAATTTCTCTCCTAAATTTCTTTTTCTTTCTTGGCACACATGACATTCAAATGTTCCATAATTTAAAACAACCTCAACTACCTTGCATGTTGTGCCACCTATTACTAAGTAATTGAATTTTTCAAAATAACTTAAAGTAATGGCTTTCAACCAAATTACTTAAGTTTTACAATCTTTCTTGATTAATTACATTAGAAAATAAAAAGAAGAAGAAGAAAAGAATAGAAGAAAAGAAAATAAGAATAAGAAGTCATTTTCCAATTGAAGAACCTCAGTCTCATCATCTTTTCTCCTCAACATCATCATTAATTTTTTCCTTAACCTCCTCCTTATTTTTCTCTCGGTATATAGCATTGATACAACATATATTGTATTGATTTTTCATTAGCTTTAGCAATGGCATGCATTTTGTTTCATATCTGAGAAGTTCCTTTGCTAAAATGTTGCTAAAGCCTCTTACTTTTATTAGGTGTGCCCCAAGATTCTTAACATCTTGGTGAAGCTTTTCCAATTCTCCATTGAATCAAGTGAAAGGAGTGGTGGCTTTATCCATTTCTTGCTTGAGGAGTTGAAGAAATTATTCCATAGTACTTGGTGGCTTAGAAATTGTGTATCTTGTGATAAAATAGATACAATCATCTAGATTATCTATAATTTATTCTACCTCTTCTTCTAGCACCTTCATTTCTTCCATCATTCTTTTGAGTAGCTTCATACGAAAAGAAAGAGTCAACTCTTCTTGCTTACCCTTTTCACTGATCCCTCTGGTACCATTTGTTCTTCAATCAACACCTTTCTTTGAAATGAATTTATTTTCTCAAGACTCTCTAACTATAGTTTCAGCAATCCCACATTCATTGTCTATTTCTAATTTCAAACTCTTAATTGATCAAAAATTTTACCTGGCAATCTCTCAATCCAACTAGTACTTTTGAATATTTTTCTTTTGCCTTGTCATTGATCAGTTTAATCCACTCATCCACAAATTTAGCTTTATCTCCTATTTCTTCCACTTTTGTGATGATTTGAGGATTAACTTGTTCTCCTGATATCATAGGATGAGAAGAAGACTTGGAAAATTTTACAATAATTTCACACAATTTAGAAACTTGATCATTCAATTTGGCCTTCTCGGCCTTCTCCTTATCAACTTGAGAAAGAGTGTGTCAATCAAGGTTTGAGTGTCTTGTTTCAGCCCTTCTAGTGGTGACCTCACCCAAGGGCACTCTTGTCACAATCATATCTTCTTCAGTTAACTCTCCTTTTTTTTGCTTGTCTATTCTTTGGAGTGGATACTTCAAAAATTTATGTCCCGATGATTCAATTATTAGCTTAGAAGTTACCTTAGCAGCTTTGGATTTTCCCTCTTTTATCAAGACTTATAAGTAATTGCAGATCCATTTCTTCCAAATTTATTATTTCCTTGGTGTTTGGAAGTGTCTGTAATGCCAACCATGATGAGAAATCCTATCTTGAAGAAACTGGAGTACTTGAATGAACTACCATCTCTGACTTGGTCATATTGCAGTAGTAGGATGTACAACTATTTCTTGTTGTTTTTCAGTTGTAATACCTTGTAACAACACTTTCTCCAATTCAACCATTTTCTGAGTTACCAGCTGATTTTCAATTTCCTTTTCTTAGTAGTCTTGATTGCTCAAATCAAGTTCAACTTCTTTCTCCTTTATTTGCTTCTTCATGTATTTGAGACTATTGTTCATCCTCCACATGAGTTTGTTCTTCCCATTCTTTCCCAATTTCCCCTTCTTCCATACCCTCCATTTCTATAGCAACTACTTTAGCTTCTCCCTTCTCTTGTGTTTTGAAACTTCATGAGGTGAAGGGTTCTCAAGGTAACATCATGTCCTTCCTCATGTTGAGTGCTAGATTGATCATCTGATGGTGGAGGAGGAGGATTGCTTAGTGGAGAGAAAGGAGGAGGATGAGGTGGTGGAGTGTCTACCCTTATTGAGGGAAGAATGAATGAATAAGCAGGCTTCAAGGGTGGTATGTTAACTTCCATTTGTGTAGTAGGAATTTGTATGGAAGGAACAAAAAGGATGAAGAACAATATTGTTGATGACTAAAAAGCTTCATTAAGTAGTGACTTCAAGGAATTGATGCTTGTGTGGATGATGGGTGTTTAGTCTCCCTCACTATTCTAGGATTATTGGTTGTTGATGACTTCTTTGGTCCTTTTCTACTCTCACCCGGTCCTTCCTTTTGGTGCTCTTTTGACTCATCTGTTTCATTACAGATTCCTCTAGACAATAACCTCTTTTCAAGGAGCCAATTTGAAGTGTAAACCAGGACCCTTGATGTTCTTTCTTCAAAATTTTTAACATTATTCCTCATGGGGAGACTGGAGCATTATCTCCTCCCATTTGATTGTAAGAATCAAAAATTACATTCCCATCATCATGGAGATTTTTAGAATTTTTTCTAGGCCAAAACTAATAATCTGTTAGACTGTCATCCTGTTATAGTCTCTTCTTTTGACTTCAAATTCATCCCTGCAATCTACCCAGAAATATTCTAGTTTGGAGGTGCATATAGTCAAAAGATGAGTATTTTGTGCCAAATTTTTGAAGTCAAAATTTGTCTGGCTTCATAGTATTCTTGTTCATAATGATGGAACATCTCTTTCAAAATATTCCTATCCTTATGAATGCTAGCACAATGATAATTACCAATGATGATTGGGAAGCTAACAACGATATGTTGAATCCTTGATTGTAGGTCATGTAGTTCAATCAATTTCCTACACAATTCCATCAATATCCATTTATCATTTAGGGTATCTTGGAGCTTGAGTGGTGTTCCTGAGAAACCACAAACCCTAAGATATGTGAAATTGGAAAACTGAATAAAGACATCCATATTGGGAAATTGTGTCCCATGATACATTGGTCACCCTTTGTCTTCATCTCATATTGAGCTTGCAAATGATTTCATAAAAGAATAATTCATTCACCTTCTTTTATTTCTTGAAATAATCAGATAATACTAATTGTGGTAGTATTCATAGATAGGGTTTGTAGCTAAGATCCCTTTATGTGAAACCTAGTGGAAAATTCCCATTTTGATGTAAAATATATAGATAAGAGGTCATCTTAAAATTTAAAGACTGTCTAACTCCTCTTAGCTGATGATCAATATTTTTGCTTATGATTTCAACCCAGTTGATCAATGCATTGGGTTTGTTGGCCTCAATTGTTCTGATGAAATAATACATCCATGTGAAGAAATTATTAACATTTTCTCTCCATTGATCCTACATAACAACTGAGTTATGTCATATGCTTCTGGATAAGATTTGACCTTACAATGGTTTGGGAAACTTGGAGGCCTACTTAGGTTTCTTCAAATAGTTCAAATTCATGATTCTAATATAGTCACTAGGGTTATCCTCCCATTTCTTAATGGCCTTTTCCATATTCACATCCAATACCTTTCCTTTGTGGGGATCTTCAAGAAATAATTGAAAAATTGAGTATCAAGTCTCACCACTAGATTGCCTGATGTATCTTTAACTGACCTAGTTAGAGGATCATAAAACTTGGCACATTCCAAAACAAATTCAGTGACTAGGAAGCACTAGGAAATACAACTACTTGTATCAATCCATTTTTTTGGTCAATGGATCCGCATCAAAGGTGTCTACCTTATTGCTTTAGATATTTCTATAAGTTTAGTTGTAGATACATGCCCCATGTTTATGTCACTAATTTCAACAAGCTTAGATACAACACAAGATTCAACAAGATAACCCTTATATTCATACTTCATCTTTATCTCCTTGTGTTTCACTAACTGATCTAGCTTTAGATTTTCCTTTTCTATTTTTCTAGCCTTGAGGTTTCTTCAACTATAAGATTGGGATCCTCCTAGATAATGCAACCTCTTCTACTTCTGATGATTTTTCCCCTGCCTCAAACATTTGCAGTGCTTCCTTCAAGTAACAATGTATGCCACCTACTGAGATGTTAGCAATTATCCCTATCTTAAGATGCATATTTCAAGTCATACTATTGATCTCTTAGAGGTAATTTAAAGTCTAAGAGCATATCCAATGCTTATCTTAACATGAAAGTACACAAAAGTCATTTATAAGTGAAGTTTACAAGTTTTAAACATGCAAGCTTGTTTTCTCAATGAAGTGAGGGTTTACAAGAGGCATCTACTTGCAATTTTTAAATCAAGTCAGTAGAAGGAGATCGATTTAACGCAAAGCACTGGAAAGAAAGAGTCCCTTGAAAACCCACTTAACAAATACTTCTCAAGTAATAGGTGATCGGTTCTCTACAATGAATAGGAAACAATAATAATTCTTTGAAAAACCAATAAACATAAGTCTTAAGAAATAGAGGGTCAATTCCATGCAAAACATAGTTGAAGTAATAACAACTCAAAAGTGTGTAAAGCATGGGGAAGTAGTGAGGGTCGTAAACCCACCAAACATAGGTAATAAATGATAGCTCAAAACTCTATAAAATGTGAGGAGGCAGTAATAATGGTTAGAAAACCCACAACGTTAAGGTCTTAAATTGTGTAGGGTTTGTTTTCTGAACAACATAGGGATGGGAAGTCAATCTCAACACCTCAATTTTCCGAGCAAGCAAGGGCTATAGGGCCATAGGGAAATCGATAAGCAAGTGTGAAATAATGAGTAAAAGTGCTAGTCAATTTTAAATCAATGGTTTTCCAACTAGGGAAAATATAGGGTTCTTTTAATAGTTGAGATTTCAAACATTCATGGCACCAAATAAACATGAATACAACTAAGTCATTCAACCCTAATCCTCTTTTGATAGACCTATCTTCAAAAAAATTGACCTAGCTTATGAATTATTTTATGAAAAATAGACCTTAAGAAACGGAGAAAATAATGACAGGATGGACACAAAAATTTGGAAAAACAACAATGGAAATGAAAAGGAAAAAAAAATGAAAAGAAGGAAGTGGAATGAAGGACATACCTTATTAGTAAATGGGTTGAGATCGAATTTCTCAAAAGTTTCTCGGTCGGTTAGCATGAAGTTACACGGGGTTCATAGAGAAATTACTTTTCTTGAATGATTAGGATGCGTAAAAATGACATGGAATTAATTTTTTTTTAAACCCTCCACATCATTAATTTCATATGGTATGGATGCCATGTCACTGTGAAAAATAGGCCGGGTTTTGTGAACAACTTTGCTTGTTTTGGCTTGTGAAGTAATAATTTATCACAAACCCAATTGGGTCAATATTTGCGGGGTTTGGTCTTAGCTTTTCTCAACTACTTGATGTTGTTTTTAGGAGTAAAGTAATTTGAAAAACCCACAAGGTAAAGGAATTGGTTTGCATAGTTTTGGGTGAGCTTGACTTGACCAAGTAGAGGCGGTTGAAAAAAATGATAAACTAAGTGCATGGGTTACGGGGTTTTTAAACAAATTTACTTGGTTTCTTTCATAAGTAAAGTAATCATGTTTTAGCACAATGAAGGATATAGTGAAAGTAAAATTTTCAGGGTGGATTAATTCTTTTAAGCAATAGAGCAACATCATTTTTACAGAAAGAGGGTAGGGGATAAATCAGTTTTGGGGTTTACTTTGCTTTGCTTAGTTATTTTAAGAAGTAAATCAACTAAGTAAACCCGCCAAACGTGAGGCAGTGTAAATCGGGTTTTGAATGGTAACTTACTACAAATCATGAAGTAAAGTAACTTAAAAAAAAATGCTTAATAGGCTAAATACTTAGCTTTTATGAATTTTGAGCAATTTTTGGCTAGTGGGTATTTTACAAATATGACAAAGTAACCTCTTGCAACCTTATGAAGAAATCTAGAGCAATCTTGCAATCCAAATGAGTTAAGGCAACAATCTAAACAACTAAGTCTTATTCAAGGGGACATAAGCAACACAACCACAAATCTTCACAAGGCAAGAAGACCAAAATTTTAAAGGGGTACCCCAAAATTTCCATGTGAAATCTTGGGGACACCAATACGGATTTACATAACAAGCATAAATGTTAAGATTGACTTCACATGGTAGGACTAATTGCTAGAGTTGGCTTCATATATCAATCTCAATTACTACATATGGCTTAACCTAGTAGGCCTAATTGCTATAGTTATCTACACATAGTAGGCTCAATCACTAAAGTTCTCTTGAATACAACATTGACATCCCTTACATATGACATTGGGGTCATATAGGTATATATGTTTCTTGTTTTCATTTTTAGTTTATTCTCTTTGCTAAATTTGTATAAGCATCTTGATTGGACTTTAATATATATTTTTGCATGTGGAAAACATGATCACATGTATGTCAAAATACAAAGGAGAAGGGAACAAATACATTCCAGTCTCGCACATGCCTTATCCTTATAGGATGTTTGCATTTACAATTCATTTATTTCAATCAAGAAATTTTCAATGACTAGATTAAAATGGGGAAAATGTAGTACCCTAAAACTGGACCAATGGAATTTATAAATTATCCTCAAAATTTATCTCAACCCATTTCTTATTGTGCACTTAAATGACTAATTCCTACATGTATCTTGATCAATGCAACACTTTTCGGTGAGGTCACACCTATTACACATCCTTATCTAGTAAAAACCTGTTTACTAAATATAGAACACATCTTTGGACATTTGGCCACCATCTCTAACTGTCATAATTAAATTTGCATCTTAGCGGGATATAGTCACATATGAGGGACAAAATGAATCAACCAATTTTATCCTAATGCCGATGGTTTTTTCCTCCAATCACATAATGATCAAATTTTTAAATGTGCAAGTCAATCTAGTTGACCTAGTGTCAATTGAATGGAAAATCCTTTCGTAAAAATCACATATAAAAACAAACTTACGCCACCCTTTGCAAGGGTGTCTTCTCTCACATATTCGGGCTACATAGGAGATAAAAAAATGCAACCAATTGAAAATTCACTCTCTTAATCACTTCAACCAACATTAAGTCTACATACACCTTTACAGTTTCCCTAATCCATCATCACAAGCTATATTGCAAATTAAATATTATTTGCAAGTGCCAAAGACCATTTTAGGACCTCACAAATACATTATTTGATGCAAATTCATAAACATTCATAGGGAGGGATAACTATGTGAGGCTTGATCCTCTTTGTAATATTGGTACATAAAATAATGCTCATCACAACATGTGGTAGGGTGAGGTTAGTCTACCCCAATTGGAATAAAACCTTTTTAGGTCTTCAAGGAGAGAGATAACATTTGCATAATGAAGTATCTATTATATATGAAAAAGTTGTGATCATGAACATCTAAGTGTAGGATTATAAACTCAATACACATAATATCACAATGCTAAATCTAAAATTCATATTAAACTTGCAATTGAAAAAACTATCCATAGAGGAAAAATATACCTAGATATTTTTCCCAACACGAGAAGATTCGCCCTCCTCTCGCCATCTCCCTAATTTTTAGGACAATAAGACAATAATTTACACACTTTTATATCATTATCACCTTGTCTTATCTAGATTTGGGTGAATATATTCTAAACCCTAATACTATTTAACTTTATCAAGTCCGAAAATCTAAATAATTGCAATACATTCTTCTAGAATCTATGTATTTAATGTCATTGCTATATTTTTAGTTCTAGATTCATAATACACATCTAGTAATTAGTCTCAATTAGGAAAATCCTAGTTTTGGTATTACATTAGAGTAATTATCATTGTATCCCACTTTCGTATCTACATTTTTTTGAACTTGTGCTTATGTGCAATATATAGCCCTTAGGGTTTCCATTTGGGCAACATTGGCTCATCTTGTACTTGTCATAGGATTTTCAATTTTTCAAACCCTCATTTCTTATAACATTTATAAGGATTTCTATTTCCTCTTATTGATTGTCCTACGATTTGTTTTTTTATCATTTCAATTTTCTATGCCTAGCTTTTGTATGCATAATATTGGTTGTACCATATTATTTTACATGTTATTTTATGTCATAAAATTTGATTAAATCCAATAATCCAGCCATACAAATGATAAAAAAATTCTAACCTAGTTGATCTTCTATCAATTCACTTAAATTATCCTAGTGTTTTCACGAACAATAAAGTGGTTACTCTCAATGAGACTCAAGCTCACCTTGAAAATAAAATAGCTTCTTCTAAAATTCCTATAGATGATTATATTGAATGGTACTCCTATATATAAAAATGTTAAAGAGATAAATGGAAAAATGTTGTTTTAAAGGATCAAAATCAAATTCAAGACTTACTCAATATTGGATAAGACCTCTTAAAACATCCTAATAAAATAGTTGATATATTGTGTTAATAATGTATATTCAATCTAAAAATCAAGGTCAATAATGTCATACTAATGGGATTATCATTCAAGATCATATCTATAAGGTGAAGAAAAAATATGTAAATATTAGTGATTATCAAGCACTTATTAAGAAAACTTCCATTCCTTCATATGTGACCATCTCTCATATTATTCTAACATCATTCCCCCTCATGATTCTCATCATGTGTATGTTTCACTTTCTCTTACACATCCTAGTTATGGGTCTCACATTACTTTTTAATATTTATAAACTCTTCACTTGCTTCTCATGTTTCATCTATAGTTTCCAATGTTTCACAATTTGTTTCTTTTCCTAATTTGTTTATTCTAGTGTACTATATTGTTACTTCCCTTCCTTTTAAGGTAACTGTTTTGTTACACACCATGTACAAATTAAAAAATAAAATTGAGGAATTATCCTAAGGTTATTGAAATCCATGTAATGAGGTCACTTTCAATGAGATATCACTTAACACTTTGGCTTATTACGTGCTTTATTATCCTTCCCAATGAATTTCATTGCCCCTAAATTCAAATCATATAATGATTAAGGAGGCCCATTTCACCACCTTGGGTAATTTTATGCCTCTCGCACATGAATATTAGTTATTAACAAAGCTATTTATTTTATAGGATTTAAAGATAACACTCTCAATTTATTCTATGCTCTACTTTAGGGTCTATACACACCTTCACCTCGGCAATTGATGATTTTCCCGCACATTTTTCAATCAACATCGGTGTGAAGCTGACTTTTATACATATTTCTCAATGAATAAAAGGATCTAATGAACCTTTATAGAGTACTATTTAGATTCAAATATATAACAATAATTATGACACCCAAATTGTTTGAACTCAAACTCATAAACCTATTTTCTCAAATATTGTTCGTACTATCAAGGACAAAGTAATATTCAACACTTACCGATCATTATATAAAATTTATCACCCAAATAAGAATATAGAGATCAAATTTTTAGAGGCTAACATGCTCAAATCTGGATCATACCCCTACATGTAGTAGATAAACAATTCAAAAAGGAAAACTTTAAGGATTAATGTGATGATAATTCTTTCTAGCCTAATCTCGAGGCCAAGAGTATGACCAATACAATAAAACAACCAAGCTAATTACACCCTAAATAAATAAATATTTTTTTGTGTTACAATGTGGTTCTTAATTATTTAAAGGCATAAGGGTGGTACAAGTTACATACACACATTATTTAATAATCATTAACATAAAAATAAGAATATGATTCCCAAAGCATTTTTCAAGGCACGATGATAGATGTGATTGCTCAACAATAAGAGAAGTACACTTAACTATTTATAGAAGTAGAGAGGTGATACGGGAGTGCAAAGTGACTATGTAGAATTGAAATGAACATGATGTGTTGTGTGTTTGGAATCTGTAGCTACAAATTGAGTCAAGTATAGAATCATATGACTTTCCTTGGAGTGTGATATGGTTTGAGTACATCGAGTTGTATAGTTTCAAAGAAGGATGTGTTGAAACTCTATAACTTCTTATGTGGTTGTGACACCCTATGACATCCTTTACACTAAAAATATAGGTTTATCACATATGTGAAACCCTCTGTGTGATGTGAAAAACCTCTAACCCTTACCACGGGTGGGATACCCTTACAAAAATGTTATTATTTGTGTTAAAGTTCCCATATTACACTAACCTACATTTGTGATACTCTAAAGAGGCCTCAAACCACATGTTTTTATCCACCTATCATCTGATATCTATATGGGTGCACCTACTTTGGAAAATTGATCCTTTGTAATAAGAGAGAATGGCTTGACACACTTAAGCTTGAATTGGAAGGTTTACATAATATGAAACATGGATCTTGAACCTAGTTTGGCTAGATTCTAAACTCGTGTATAGGATGATCCTAGGTTTTACTAATATTGTGAAGGAATTTAGGATAGGTTGGAGTGATTTAGGATTATATTTTTAATAAGTTCTCTTGAAATTGCTAGGTGAGGTAAATAGGTTGGTTAGAATTACTTTTATAAGTATTTGTTGATTTAATTTTAAGTAAGGCTAACCCATTGGATATGAACCGATACATGAAAATATATCAAATTATAAAGTGACAGTTGGGTGGTGGTAGATAAGACCAACTTGGGACTAAATTGTGGGATGGTTTGGTCCCATTTGAATGGTTCTCGTATAGGTAGATCGTTGGATTTCAAAACATTTTGGAACTGTACTTATGGATATTATACTGATATAGACTGATATGATTCATTTTTGGAGGGATTGAGCAATCTAAATAGATAAGAAATTCATGGAAGAGAGATAAGGATAATTTTCCTAGGCTTGGAATGTGTGCACAAGTCACACTTTAGATGTAAAGCCAAAGTTGTCATTACTAAATGATAATAAGTAAAATTTAGGTTTCTACATCTACACCCCAAGTATGAAATAATAAGTACATGCTCAGAGGAAAATAAACTTGTGTGTGTAAAAACACTTTGTCTTCTCTCATGTTGTACGATTCAAATTGAGTTTTGGTATGCTACATAATGAAACCTACAACACAAAATGTAGTTAATGTCCATAAAAGAAATTGAATTGTAACTCAACTTTAGAAATATTTTTGTAACTTTGAAAATTGAGTTTGTAGGGAAAAATAAAGAGGCAAAAACATGGAAGGAATACACTTTTATATTTTCCAAGGGATAATCTATTGAATTTGTTGCACTTAGAGATTTGGATACGAATTGAGTTGGTAAAGCAATGTGGTTGATCAATCATTTTTTTCTAAAGGTGTTAGGAACCCGTGCTCCTACCCTTCTGTTTGCTTCATAGCAGATTAGTTACTTTGGACGCATGTGCTTTGTGAGTCGCCCCTTCGGCATATTTTAACAATCCCACGTGTGCGGGAAGCAGTAGTTTCTTCAGTAGGAATCAGTATATAAGAAGGTGTTGAGGCTCAGTGAAGCATCCACGAATATATTGTGTTGCGCTTGCTCGAAGGAGGTTGCCCCCTCGAAGAGGCCTGCGATTCAATATCATTCGAGTTATTTACAATATCATTTTGAGTTATTTTTCTTGAGTTATTTACTACAAGTTGTTTCCATTTCTAGTTAAAATTGTTGTGATTGGTAAAATAGTGTTGCAGGGTCCTCACATCTGGTATCAGAGCACTTTCTAGGGCCATTTTTTTCTTTTTGTAGTATATCATGGTGATCTAATTCTTCCCACCGTATGCTCTCACCTCACCCAAACATGATCTTGGTGATCAGAAAATGGTACAACTATTGTTTGCGTAACTGCTCACACTGTTGCATTCTATTCTCGCATATTTGTGTGAAAGCCGTGAGATGTGCCGTTTCCAACAATATTGCATTTCCTTCGCATTATGTTAACCATCCCTTGAATGGGCTTCTGTAGAAACCAAATAATGAGACATCCAGAGCCGTAAGAAAGAAAGAGCAACACATTCCACAGCACTCCTTAGCTTTCACACGTAAACTTGACACGAGCATTGGCTAGAGCCAAAAACCTTGAAAGTTCCAGGTGGTTGTCTCCATTTCCAAACCACAAGCTTCAGAAGTCATCCTTCATCATTTTCTCGAGACCATTCTTCTTTGTGCAAAACCAAATCAGGCCAAAATCATTTTGTTCTATCAATTTCAGGTATGGTTTCATTTCTAGTTTGTGTGTAGGGTCTTCGGTGGGTGCTTAGCAATTCTCCTACTCATGAATATCCTAAAAAGGCATTGGAATTTTTTTAGCCATATATTTTATATTATAGTTCCGTTTTCCCTGAAACTTTCCCGGAACACCCGAAATCCCTCTGCACATTTCATATGTTGAGGTTCTAAGACCCAATTCCACTTCTATCACTTAGAAATTGCCATTTTCAATTTTTAGGGTTTGCCATAACTTCTTCATTTTTTACCTGTTTTCCCAAAATTCGAACACATTATTCCTTTCACTATTTCACTCCTTTTTGCTTCATTTAATTTTTTTTTTCAGTTCTTACCATTACGGCCCCCAAATTGCATTTTTCCTCCGTCAAAATTGCCTAGAAAGTGCCAAAACCCCGTTCAAGTCCATTATCCTCGTTTTCTTGATCTCAAATCCCAAATTGCCATTACTAAACGTGTTTTAGAAATATTTTTTCTATCCATTGCCAAAAAAATACTGGTTATGGTTGTCACCAAGATCACAGGCACAAAAGTCACGGAGGAAGAATATGTCACATCGCTCAAAGGTGCGCAAGGATTGAATCAACATAATTATTTTGATCAAACAACGAAAAAGAAGGATTCCTCCTCACACAAATCCTTCTCCAACCAATCCTGTGGGCCCAAGCTGGAATTTCCCAAGTTCAATGGTACAAATCCTACAGGATGGATTTATCAGGCCGAGCAGTTCTTCAACATTCACGACACTTATTCTGTCAATCAAGTCCCAATCACCTCCTACCATTTGGAAAAGGATGCACTATAATGGTACCATTGGTATCTCATAGAAAATGATGAACCTAATTGGAAGAAATTTACATCCCTCATTTTGGGTAGATTTGGTCCCTTTGAATTCAAGGACTTCACCGGAGCTCTCACCAAACTCCCGCAGAGGCCGGTAGTGTTCGGGAGTATCAACAGGAGTTTGAGAAACTGGCTAATCACACTGAAGGGATAACCAAAGACTTATTATCTTGGTAAAATAATAGATCAAACACACAAAAAATCTTAATTATTCAATCACTCGACATATTATAATTATATAGGAGCAACATCTCCTAGATTATACTAAGCTATAATAAGCTTCGATAATAACTCTTCCCTATTAGAAGTTTGTTATTAATTACGTAATAACTCAAACTCTAATTAAATTTATTCAAAAAGGAGCACTAATAAATTAGTATTCCTAACATTCCCCCTTGGTGTGAACATAGGAAAACCTATATTTGTACTTACACCGCTTTCATGATTAGGTGATTTTCACAGGATAATCACAAACACGACGGATGGTTTTACAATGGTTGACCACAAACCGATACCGGTGGTTTTCAAGGGGTTTACCAAAACCACATCATGATGTGCCAAGTAATCTTTTAGCCCTCATCAATATTACATCCGCAGGAATAACACAGAAACACAATTCACCAAACAGAATAATAGAACACATACCGGAAAGATTTCACATTTCCACCTCTAAGAATAAAAATGTTCTTAGTTGCGTACCACTCGATCTTGAACAACATGACAATCGCCACTACCACCGGAAGATGCCCTTTACTTTATCCATTTTGGCACGTAATGGGAATGGAACATTGGTTATTATTCCCCCCCACAATGTGAACTTCCAAATAGGAAGACAAAAGGAAAATTATATCATGTTGCATCCTACTTTCCAAATCTTGTTGTCTCGGATCTTCTGCCGCACATGATCACCATTGCCAATGAATGTATTCACTGGCTGATCATATTCCAACAAAGTATGATAGTCGATGATCACCGCAATGAGGATCACCGCAGCTTATCCGCCATCCTATACAACCATTTTCTAATATACACAATACACATAAAGCAATAGGAACACTACAAAGAAACACATCAAAGACCGATAAACACATACTCACACTACACATATGTCACCACAATTTGAAGCAATCCTCGTCATTGGTAATCGACGAGAGGTCATTGATCGATCTCCAACCTTCGATCCCTCCATCCTCCAATGTGATGCTACTAGCTCAACAGAATATGAACATGAATATCAAGTTTACATATTGGACATCGTGTTCCAAAGCAAAAATGCGTCCGTGAGGCAATTTTATTTTATTTTGACGTTACTTTGACTTTGACTCATGATGACGATTTACAAAATAACTAATAAAACCTAAAATCACCTATATGACTCAAAATTTAGACTCGATGACATACTAACACAAATTGACTACTTCAATTTTGCACTCTAGAGAAATGATGATACTAACTCAAATTTGACAAAGCAACATTTGACTTTGACTTAAACTTTTGATTTTGAAAAATGACAAAACAGATCTAAATGACTCTAATACTTATTTTATAAAAATTGAAACTTAACAACTTATTTATTGACTTCAACATAACACAATCCTAAGAGACACATACGCTAAAACAAAATAATCATATTAACAAATTTATACTCCTAATAAGCTATAATGACTATACTCAATAATAGTCAAAAATGACTTGGGCAATGAAGACTTGACTCAATATTTTTTTAAAAATCACCAATAATGATCGCGTTCATAAATTTGAACTCTTCCCCTCTCACTGCAAATCAACCATGTAGATCAGTGGTGTGGTATGTCAGTTTGAAGCCATCAAATGCTTGGTGATGCCAATACAATCACACATGATATTTATCTTTGAAGAACCAATTGAGCCGACTTCTCACCGCACATGCACCAATCTTCAATAAGAAAACAAAACCCGTGATTTTGATAAAGAGTTATACAAATAATCCAATATGTCAGTGGATTTTGATAGAGTTAGCGACGAATTTTACGAATATTCAACCCAAAGTAATTCAAACCGATTTAAAGGGATATTTAGCAAATAATAATGGCCGATCTACACCGAACGCAGAACAAAATGGATCTAGATGAAACATTGGGACCGACAGCCTTCGACAAGTAATGGTAAGATTATAGAGATGTTATCTAATATAAATAGATGTCATATAAAGTGCCTAGATCAAACATGTATCCCTTCAATCTTTGAGCAACCCGATGCAAAGTACTAATCTTAACTAATGCAAAACTATCTACATAACTCATTTCTTAAATGATAATAGTCATCACTCGGAGTAGTAGAAGGCTGCCCCTTCACAAATTAACAAGACATGGAAGATTAAGTGTCTTTGATACCAAATCTTGGTACAACAGTAGATCAAACACATAAAAATTCTTAATTATTCAATCACTCGACATATTAAAATTATATAGGAGTAACATCTCCTAGATTATAGGGAAGCTATAACAACTCCTATAACAACTCTTCCCTATTAGAAGTATGTTGTTACCACGGGGGGTTCACTTAGTAAAAGTATGGTATAGCACGTGTGTTCGAAGGGTATTAAAGAATACCCTTAATCCTGGTTTCTACCTCTAATTATTCAATTGATAATACCCCTCCTATTATATTATTAGAATGAAAATACCCCTATTTTTTCCATGTACCTTACTTACCCATTTTTCAATTACAATTTTATTTACCCTTTTTATTTCTACCCTAATATATTAAACAAAAATATATTATATTTCTCACTCAATTTTTTTAATATGCATTTCCTCTTGAAAGATAGTTTGAAGCCATTGAAGACCTATTACAAATCACCTTATAAATGTCAAGCTTTAATCATTTATCAATAGTTCTTCAAATAATTAAGATGGTGAAATAATATTACTTGTGTTGAAAAGCATACTCAATCCTAGTTTTCTACCATCTTATTATTTCTTGGTTAAGAATATCTTAATTGAGATTTCTTTATTAAAAAAGAGATTATAATTTAATTTATGACCACACTCTTTTGCAATTTTAAGGTATTTACTTTTAAAAACTAGGGTTCAAATGTTTTAGTTTTATATTAAAATTAAACCTCCCTTTCCTTTGGCCCACCTCTCTAACCTACCCCAATACCTGATTCAAAACATTAATAAAGTATAGCCTTTCACCCTCTCATGTCTACTGGTATATTGAATTTAATTTTATTAATTTTAATTACCTCAATATGAACCCACATGCTAGGATATTTCCTAGCTAATGAACCCCCGTGGTGTGGTTTTTACTTATGTAATAACTCAAAATATAATTAACTTTATTCCAAATGGAGCACTAATAAATGAATATTCCTAACATCTTCAAGAGCTACTTTGTTAGTGGCCTCAAGGAGCCAATCCACTCAGAGGTGAAAATGTTTCACCCCACCAACATGATGGAAGCCTTGGGCCTAGCTAAGTTGGCTGAAGATAAAATCTCAAAGTGCAACATCAACTCCCACTGTCATCCACAACCAAGAACCCAACCAACCAACAACCAACGTCCAACACCTAGATCAAGCATCTCACCGAGGTCAAGATGTGGGCACGTAAGGAGAAGGGATTATGTTACAACTATGATGATAAATGGGTTAAGGGTCACATGTGCGTCACACAAAATATTTACCTACTAGATGTGGAATCACCACCAGAGCAAGATAGCAAGGTCAATAACCAAGACTTCCAGTGGTGCTCCTGCATTTAACCAAGCCCTACAGAGGATTCCGCACCTGGGAGGACCAATAAGAGATCTCCTTGCATGCACTCGCTGGTGTTACCACCCCGCAAACTATGAAGGTCAAGGGGTGCTTCAAAATATTCCTCTCACAATCCTCATTGACTTAGGCAACACACACAATTTCATCGATCCCCGCATTGCTAAGGTAGATTGCTTTGTGTACCCTTGTTCTAGCTTTGAAGTAATGATTGCTAATGGGGAACATTTCCTTGTAAAGGGAAATTTTGGAATGTACACATTGTGATAGGTGACTACACTCGTGCTATGATATGTTTGCCCTACCTCTAGGCAGATGTGATGTGGTTTTAGGTGCACAATGGCTCCACACTTTGGGACCCATTCTATGGGATTTTCTGAGCTCTAGATGCAGTTCACAGATAACGGACAGAAGCACACCTTAAAGGGATTATTTCTAGGATCTACTTCCATCATCAGCTCCCATCGCATGGAAAATATTCTGAAGAAAGGATCCCATGGGATAATTTCCTAGTTGCACTCCATCCAACTCCAACCCCCACTACCGCTAGCAACCCTGCGGACTTACAAGCCATCCTCGAAAAACATGCTACTATTTTTATCAAACCAATGGGTTTTCCCCCTTCACGACCGAAGATCACCACATCCCACTCCTCCCAGGAAGCATCCCCAACATCCATCCCTACCACTATCCATATCTGCAAAATACTGAAATTGAAAACCTAGTCCAAGACTCCTTAAATATGGTGTCATTCACCCCAACACTAGCCCATACTCCTCTCTAGTACTTCTTGTCCACAAAAAGGATGGATCATGGTGGCTCTGCATTGAATTTCTTTCCTTAACCACCTCACCATCAAGGATAAATTCCCCATTCCGGTCATTGATGAGCTTCTGGATGAGCTCCATGGGGAATTTTTTTCTCCAAATTGGACCTTCACTCGCTATCACTAGATTCAAGTGCATCCTGAAGACATTCCAAAAACAACCTTCCACACTCATGATGGTCACTATGAATTTTTGGTCATGCCATTTGGCCTTACAAATTCCCCTTCCACCTTTCAAGCACTCATGAATAAAATCTTTCAGCCTTTCCTCTATCAATTTTTCCTGGTTTTCTTTGACGATATCCTGATCTATAACCGCACATGGGCCGAGCACCTCCAACATATTGACAGGGCATTACAAATTTTGACAAACAATAAATTATGTGCCAAACAGTCCAAGTGTTCCTTTGGCCTCAAATAAGTGGAATATCTAGGGCACATTGTCTCTACCGATGGGGTCCGTGTAGATCCAGACAAGATCGAGCAATGCAGAGTGGCCTCGACCAACAAATCTCAAGAGCCTTCATGGTTTCCTAGGCCTTACTAGGTACTATCGCAAGTTCGTCAAGGACTATGGAAAGATCATGCCCCCCTTGACTACCTTATTGAAGAAGGATGCCTTCACCTGGAACACAATAGCTGACCAGAATTTGTGGCTCTTCAATAGGCTATGTGTAGCACACCAATTTTGGCCATGCCAGACTTCACTCAAAATTTCACCATTGAAAGTGATGCATGTGGGAATGGCTTGGGTGTTGTCCTTCTCCAAATGGGTCACCCAATTGCCTTCACTAGCAAAGCTCTTTCGGGCCAAAACTTAGCCTTGTCTACATATGAGAAGGAAATGATGGAAATTCTCCATGCAATACAAAAATGGTGGCCATACCTACTAGGGAATCATTTTTGCATAAAAATGATCACCAAAGTTTGAAATATTTCTTGGAACAATGGGTCTCATCCCCAACACAACATAAATGGGTCAACAAACTCATGGGGTATGATTATGAGATAACCTATAAGAAGGGTAAAGACAATATTGTGGCTAATGCTCTCTCACATGCATTCGAGGACCAGACATCCCTATCGTCCATCTCCATTCCCATCCCAAACTGGTTGGAATCTATAAAAAGGGGTATGCACTTGATCCTCATCACAACACCTCATCCAATGATTAGCCACTGAATTTGTAACCGTACCTCATTATTCATGGGATGGTGCATTTCTGCACAAGGGTCATCTGGTGCTTCCCCATTGCACAAACCTTCATCAAGTTGTCTTCTATGAAATCCATGCTTCTCCATCAGCAAGACACTCTAGATTTCTCAAAACCTATGAGTGGGCATGCCGAAACTTCTTTTGGAAAGGAATGAAGGGTGTTATTAAATAGATGGTGGCAGAATGTGATACCTGCCAACACAACAAAGGTGAGACAACAACAATTCCTAGTTTGTTGGAGCCCTTGCCAATTCTGACTAGGATTTGGACAAATATCTCTATGGATTTTATCGAGGGTCTCCCTAAGTTGGGAGGTAAATCAGTGATCTTGGTTGTGGTCAACCACCTCTCCAAATATAGTCATTTTTGTTCCCTCACCCATCCATATAAAGCCTCCATGGTCACCCAGATTTTCATGGATCAAATTTTCCATCTGCATGGCATTCCTTCCTCCATTATCTCTAATCGTGATGCAACTTTCACTAACAAATTTTGGATGATCTTTTCCGACACATTGGCACCTAAGTGAAGATGAGATTTGGGTATCACCCCTAGATGGATGACCAAACAAAAATTGTCAACAAGTGTTTAGAAATGTTCCTTCATTACTTTGTTTTAGAACAACAACACCAGTGGAAAAAGTGGCTTCCCCTTGCAGAGTGGTGGTACAATACCTCATACCACACTTCTACTAAAATGACCCCATATGAAGCAGTCTATGGTCAAAAGCCACCAACCCTTCTTCCATATAACCTTGGCAGTTCGAGAGTTCATGTAGTTGACACTACTCTCTGCAATCGGGATCAGATTCTCAACACTCTATGAGCCAATATCCACATGGAACAAAACCGCATGAAGGAATAAGCTGATCAACATCACTCGAGCTTAACTTTTAACTAGGTGATATGTTCTTCCTTCATCTCCAACCTTACAAACAGTCATCCTTGAAGCTCAAAGGGCATCATAAGCTTTCTCCAAAGTTTTACGGGCCATATAAGGTCCTCCAGAAAATTGGTTTAGTTTCTTACAAGTGGAGCTTCCACCTTCCTCTAGAATTCACCCAATTTTCCATGTTTTTGTTTGAAGAAAGTTCGGGAACCAATTTCCAAGCACAAACCACTTTACCACAGCTCGATAATGAAGGATCCATCCTTCTCGAACCAGAAGCCATCCTAGACAAGTGGACCCACCAACTCCACTCCCACTCCATCACAAAAGTCCTAATCCAGTGGCATGACATGCAACTAGAAGACGCAACATGGGAACCACTTCTCTAGATTCAACACCAATTTCCACATCTGAAGCTTTGAGGACAAATATTTTTCCAAGAGGGAGGGGATGTTAGGAACCCATGTTCCTACCCTTCTATTTTCTTTATAGTAGATTAGTTACTTTGGACACATATGCTTTGTAAGTCATCCCTTCAAAGCATATTTGAATAATCCCACATGTGTGGGAAGTAGTAGTTTCTTGGATAGGAATTAGTATATAAGAAGGTGTTGAGGCTCAATGAGGCATCCACAAATATATTGTATTGAGATTTCTCAAAGGAGGTTTCCCCCTCGAAGAGGCTTGTGATTCAATATCATTCCAAGTTATTTGCAATATCATTTTGAGTTCTTTTGCTTGAGTTATTTGTTGCAAGTTGTTTCCATTTCTAGTTAAAATTGTTGTGATTGGTAAAATATTTTCAGGGTCCTCACAAAATGATATGTCGAGTTGTATATGAATTGAGTGTTGCTTGACCTAAAACTAAAAGGTGTCGAGGATGTTTTTCCCAAGAACCTAAAAATAGGGTTACCATAGGGTTTTCTAAGTAACATTGATATCTTCTAATCCCACAAAACACATTATTTCATACAGATCTAGGCCCAAGTGTAGGATATATTAATCTTATTATTAGATAATATGAATGGTAAGAAAAAAATGATATGGATATATATAATCGTAAAGAAAATAATATCTATTGTACATAGTTTGGTAGCAAGATCTAGTCCTAGATGTGTCGACCTCTTTATAACATTAGAACTACATCCAACAATATCTATAATGTCTTGAAGTTCCTTATAACGTTGCAAAGTTTGTTTAACTCCTTATGAGAAGTATATGATCCAAACAAGTATTATCTCTCCTTAAAAGGAAGGTGATCAGATTCATCAAAGTATCATGTACCGATTCTTCAATACCTATCATAAAAGAATATTCATGTATTATGTTTTCAAATTTGAGCACGTTTATTCAAGGAAAATAATCATTAAGAATATCACATATATAGATTGATCAAAATATAGTATTGACCGAGAGATTATATTTATGAATTAGTCCCCATATCGAATGAAATATTCTAATTTATTTATGTTGATCAAAATCAAGGATAGATAACTTTTTTCCTACTAGGTGTAGGTGGAAGCGTTTAAACAAACACAATCTATTTATCAGTGTAGCTGAAGTTAATGAAGGTACTCCACATGTAGTTTGTAGAAAATAACCACATATCTGTACTCCACAATTAAAAATAAATTGACCTCAATCTCTTTATATAACCAAGACATATGACTAATTGGATAAAAATATGATAATTACCTCATTTCCACCCTTGAACACAAACTTATTCCTTTGACGTTGGAAGAACAAATAACTATGATTTATATTGGAAAAAACATATATATAGATGTATTAGAAATTGTACAGATATGATATCATATGATATTGATATCTCATATGGTAAAAAAGAAAAGAATTTGACCCCAAATTTAATTCTATTCATGAGTATGAGTAAGTTCATTTCTTATCAAAAATTCAAAATGGAATGATTGGTCTCATGCCCTCGCGACATGATGTAAGTATGAGTCTCAAATATGTAATGTTGAATGTAGAAAATGGAGAATAAGCCCAATGCCCCCATACCTTAAATTTAATTTTTTCTTGAGTCATGTAATGTTGAAAAGGAATGAAGTAAACAAAACCCCGACATTCTAAACTAAAATGCAATAAACCCTATTTTGAAACATGTAAATTTGTTCTTGGACCTATATTATAAACCCGTAACTATATGTGAGGATCTAAAATTATGTAATCTGCTGAAAATTTTCCTTTAGGATGAAAATGTACATCATGAACCATAATGTAGATGTTGGTTTTGTCCTCGGTGGATGGTTTTGTAAATGTGTAAACTATGTTGCTTTTATGTATGCATACATTCTTGAGTATATGTACCATTTTCATTCTATTTCTAAAATTTTGTATTTTATTTGCGTGTGATGTGCAAAAATATTTGTGTGATAAACCTCACTTAATTCCCCTTGTTTTGAGGTGAGTGATAATGGTAAATAGAATAATTAGATCAAAAGAGAAGTTGTGTACCCATGTCATATATGTTTGATAATTAGTATTGGATAACATGGAAGGATGATACATGTGGCCACCATGAGATCATGTTCTTGAAGGGTGTGTATGGTAGAAACCATGACACACAAAGATAGAAAAAAAATAAAATAAGCAACAAGTGTATACAAAACATGTGTAGAAACCAAAAAAGAATAAAGACAATAAAGTATAAAAGTAAATAAACTATGTCACATGTGTTAGTCACAACAAAGGTGAAAAGGCCATAAGAAAGGGACACACAAAGTGTCACTCATATAACAAGTGTAAGAAACACGCTATAGAAGTTACAAAAAAGGGGCACCAAAGTGTCTCAAAGATAATTATAGCAAAGGCCATAGGCCACATATATGGAAGAAATCATATAATAACACAAACATATGAATAACAAAGCGGTCCAGAGGCACATAGATCAAGATAAGCTAGCACTGCATAAGACACATGAGTTAGCCAAATTAGTATAAACAATATCATATTTCACAATATAGAAATTGATCATAATAAGGAAATGAAAGTAATTGTATTGAAACAAAGACACCTAAATAGTGTAGGAGATGCCTCTCAATTAATAAGGACACCGGGATGGACTTAGGCCATCTCTAATAATTATTTATAATCTTGTGCATGTCCTACATATGAAAGTGTAGCAATATATTTACAAAACAAAATGATAATAAAACTCTCTGTATGTTATAAAACAATATGAAGGATCTTATATAGCCATGTAGGTAGGGAAAACAATATGTCGTCCATCCAACCAATCATGAAATTGTCTTCCTACGCCACCAAAAAGTCATCCGACACACCCGACCGACTAACCCATCCATCCAACCCACCGAGATACCCATCCGACCACCTTGTGCTCCATACGATTTGTTTCTTGTAAAACTATGCATCCAACCCAGGCCCAACCTAGGCATCTAACCTAGGCGCATCCAACCTGTGTCCAACCTAGTGAAATTTTCCAATTTACACAATGAGCCCGACCACCGAATCTAACATTCTCCATGGCCAAAACACGGGTTGTATTTTTCTTTTCGATCGGGGCTGAATTTGATAGTCGTCTCTGCAAATACTTAATTATGTACTTTAAACCTTGAATAGGTTAGATGAATTTGCATGGGAAAATTTGGGATAACAAGCACTAACATAGGATTTCCTAACATTCCCCCTTAGTACGAACATGTGGAAACCCGCCTTGTACAAAAACGTGCCACTTCAAAGCTTTCTTATGATTTGGATGGTTTCTAGGAAAATACCAACAACCTCTGGATGGTTTTCAAGTGGTTAACCAATAACCACACAACGGATGGTTTTTAGGACAATACCAACAACCTCTGGATAGTTTTTCCAGTGGATTACTAATAACCACAATATCATGATGTTGCAGTAGTATCATCGGCTCTCATCACATTCTTCCTTTAGGAGATTACATAGGAAACAACTCACTTATCACAACACTAGAACAATAGAACATATACTAGAAAGATTTCACATTACCACCTCTAAGAATCACAATGTTCTTAGTTGTATCCACTGCATCGATCGTTTCCACTCGATCTCGAACAACATAGGAAACTACCACTGCCACTGGAAGCTTCCCTTGACTTTATCTATTTTAGGCTCATAATGGAAATGGAACATTGGTGTCATGTTCCCCCATAATGTGAAATTTCCACACACAAACACTAAGAAGAAAATTGTATCGAAGTACATACACGACCGGATCTTGTTGCATATGGTCAGCATTGTAAGTGAACATATTCACAAGAGGACCATCTTCCAATGAAGTATGGTAGTCATAGGATCATTAAAAATCATCTTTGCTCCAACACAACTCTTTTTCTAGCATCCAGAACTACACAAAATAGGAACTTTGAAAAGAAACACACTACAAAAACTGAAAGCAAATAATCACACAATAAAAATGTCACCAAAGCTGATATGTGGCCCCATTATAGTGACTTACAAGAGGTCGTTGATTGATCTCCATCCTCCTATGTCTCTTTCCTCCAGTTTCATGCTACTAGCTCATCCGAATTTGAATTGAGACTCAATTTCATGCCTAAATCGAATGTTGGATTCAATGACTCAATTTTGACACTATGACCCTATTACGACGGTATACACAAATGACTATTTTGACCTGGATAATGATATTTGACAAGGACAACACTTACTGATGATACACAATTTTTATACTAAGAAAATAAAAATATAGAGAAAAGTAATAGTTTAATTACATGACATGACTATAGACAATACAAACTCTTTGAAGACTAGAACATTAGTGACTATGAAATTTGTTTACTCAATGACAATAATACTTAACACGAGACTAACCTACATGACACGAGACTACTAAATGGTGAATTATTGCAATAGACTCTAAAAAGAATGTAATGGTTATATGAAAATAACAAAATATAAACTAAACCTAAATACCTATCCTTGATAAAAAAACCGATAGAAACTGCTGTTGTATTTCACCGGATTGGTTTGAGGAAAAGTGGAATGAATTTAACGAAAAGGAGAAAACACAAAGTGTGTGGGGACCACAAATAATGATGGTATATTTGCAAGAGACAACCAATTGATGAACCATATTCAATCTATCTCGATGCATGTGGTGGACGAGCTCAAGGGTGTTGATGGTCATGCAATATTCTAAACACAATACACACTTAGTCCTGGGTCAATTTTGTTTGGTCGATAAACCAATATCAGAACGATCTAGTTGGTTAGGAAGTTTTATACATCACCTCGTAATGAGGGTGGAGTTCAAGTTTTAATGCAAACGAGTTATTTTGACTTCGTGAGTTATGACACGACATTTCATTGTTTTGCAACGAGTTGAA
This sequence comes from Taxus wallichiana var. yunnanensis, assembly GCA_018340775.1. NCBI lineage: Eukaryota > Viridiplantae > Streptophyta > Pinopsida > Cupressales > Taxaceae > Taxus > Taxus wallichiana. The sequence goes on from CM031239.1 coordinate 89,656,884, forward strand.
ATAAACAATTAACTCGTGATAAAATCCTAATATTTTAAAATTCTATTAAGTTAAATGGGAACTAAAGCACAAGAATTATGAGGGGTAAGGGGAGATGAACCATGCCGGAGGAAAGAATTCGTTCAAGTTGTGGAATTTGGTTCAGCATCTCACTTCGGCATTTCGTCAAACAGTTCATTGTCCTGACATAACTCCCCCTTTTTTTTAATTCAAGGGTGCGGTTAGAGGGCCAAAACCACAGTTCATCTTCCTTTGATGTGTTTCCACACTACAATAGTGATCCGATCATACACCGAATTAGAAGGTGTTGGCAAAACGAAAAGGGACATACATCCTCCCCACCCATAACTTCTCATTCTACACAGCCGAGGCGTGTAGATCTCGTAATCCTCGAGTAAGGACCTATATACATCCATCATAAATATATTTATATATATAAAAGTGTAGTTTAGATTCTTCCCAAAATGGTTAGGCGGCCCAACAAAAACACCCCCAAAGGATCATTATAGTTCCATAATTCCGCATTTATTTTGCCCTCGCTGCACAAAAGGCTGCCCACATCCTTCATTTAAGCCAACAACTATGCTAACAAACTAAGAATGAAACCTTATACAGATACACCCCGAAACCTCCTCTCCTTAAGGCATTTTTACAAAACACAACAAGAATCTACCCCTGGTTCTCACCTGAACCCTGCTCCAAAGATTCCATTTTGGAACAGTGGACATACGCTTGCAAATGTAAATTGAAAAGGTTGGAGGCTAGAAATGGAACAGCTTCACATGTGTCCCTCAAAGCATTTGCAACTACAACATCCGATGAGAATCCTTCTTTCTTTTATGCTTTGAAAGTTGTCCATGCAAGTCAAGGGTTTGTGTTTGGTGCAGGCTAGGAGAATTTTGGCGCAGGGAACTCCACTCTGTCATAGCCTTATAGAAATAATCCTCAGTAGTATTTTGGGTCAAACCCTCCTCAACGAGTGCAGAAGATGGTGCCACCGGTGTCAAGCATAATCAGTTCGCCTTTACCATTCACGTGGCTAGAGACAAAAGCAACATACTCACGCACCAAGGAAATGAATCAGAGCAGAAAGAATACAACAAAACCAAATAAGTGTGTGGCCAGGAGGGTAAGGTGTCTAATCTGCTCTGCGGAATCAGTAAGAATCCACATAGAAGACAAGAGACGACGAACCATAAGAAAATGGTCAATGCACTAGCAAAAGTGTTTCAGACTGCACAAAACAAGGCACCAATAAACAATGAAAATGACCCAAGCCAACAAGGAATTGCACACCATAAATCTTCACGCATCCAGAGAACTATTTTCGAGGTTGAAATCACGTACGAGAAGGGATAAAAAAAAGGAAGGAGGTGATCCAAAAGAAGGCGATAAAGAATGATTAAATTAAAACCACAAGGAAACAAGTAGGTGGCCAATATTAAATGTGCACTTACTCCACCAAACATATGACAGGCATGATTTGACAAGGAAGAATAGTTTAAGAGGCTAATAGGTTAATGTTTAACATGGGGAGATCCACAAACAAATTTCGAGAGGATTAGGTGAAACCATAATTAAGAAAAAGGTGATGATTAGATATCCAAACAAAACACATTTCCATGAAATGGTGGGACGCCAACAAAAGTTTCCAACGTGGGTGAAAGCATCCAAATATTCTCATTAAAATAGGTATACATAAAAACAATATGAGAGGAGAATCGATCGCCAAGGTAGAACTAGTGGTAGGAGTTCAAAACCGAACGTAGGACAAGGAACGACCACGACGTCATAACAAGAGACCGTCTTCTTTGCGCGGACCGAGGCGACCAATCCAAACAATAAAATCACTAATCAAAATAATAATATTACTATTATTATTACAACTTAATAATACTTTATTAATCGTATTAACAAGGACCAACATTTAAGCTTGACCAAAACAATAATAACAAGAATTGACAATTCAAAAGAATAATTAGTATGTAGATGTTCCTTCAAGTTGGACATGCCCTAACAACATCAAGACATCATTAAAACCACCTATAGAATTCAAGAACGAGATTTTCCTTAACAAGGTAATAAAAAAGGCACTGTGGAGGCCCTCCACTAGCAACATCGGCAAAGACACGACACGGGAAAGCCCGACGGGGAGGAAGGGCATTAATCATTCTCTCGAGACAGGTTGAGGTCAACTAACAATGAACAAACTCACACCCACCACCTACCCATGCTTATCAACAGGGTCGTCAGAGAAAGGCTGGGGTAATGTTGAATGGGGCATTACATTCTCCTCCCCTTAAGAAAGCATCGTCCTCAATGCGACATACAAAGAAGAAAGAGAAATGGTAAGCAACAAGGAACAAATATGGGTGAAGGTACGCTCTAAGGTTAAGATTTCAGACACAAAATCATGGCCACGGGGTGGCCCTAGGAACATCTGGTAGAAATTTTAACTTTCAAGGTTCTGTGAAGATTGGTAGTTCCATTTTACCTTATTACTTAGTTAGCATTTTCTTTTACAGTATTTCTTATCTCAAGATTATAATATTCATTGTTTATAATTTTTTTTTTTCAATTATCTTAAGTTCGTGGGTGTCCAACAATAACTAACATCAAGATGTCACACAAAACTTAAAACAACACAAACAACCCACGAGACATCTTGTCACCTAATTTCATGACTGCATCACACCACAAGACCTTTTAATTCCTCCATGGAATGACAACAAGCAATCTACATAGCAAAGAATTTTCAACAATTACGTCCTAGACATAGATCTAGTACACACATATGACTGAAAAACATAATCATCACACTGATACAAAGGTAACTGGTATCACATGTCTCAAAACCATGACTGTTAATGACATAGTTCCAATCCAATATCCAATAGTCAATACAAATGGAAATTTCAATCCTCAACCATAACAATGTCTAACGAGACTCACAAGAGTACACATAACTCATTATACCGAACTCCACACATAACAAGACATCATGAAACAATCCCCAGATATCTCCAAAAGCACAAAATAAAACTCCATATACCTTCCCAAAGCATCACCAAATAATCTCCATATACCTTCCCAAAGCATCACCAAATAACCTCCATATACCTCCCATAGAGAAAGAAACATAGTGTCAAAACCAAGCCGGGTCACTCAACCATAGAGCCCCATCAAGAATATCAGGTCACTCAACCATAGAGTGTCATAAAGAATAACAGGTCACTCAACCATAGAGGTGTGTCTCCTTTCTCCTTTTAATGAGGCCGGGTCACCCTATTGCCCTAGGCACATAGATCCTCGTCACCCCCACCCAAGTGACATAATAACTTGTGGTTCAACAACCCACTAGTTATCTATAACTCCTTGGGGTGTACCCCCATACAATGAAGCGGGTCCATAGGTTCAACCACTCCATGGTTAATCCCATGACCCTATTCCAACACATTACGACATTAGAACCAACATAACAATCCATTCAAATGCCAAGTGGAAAAATCAAAAGCCTTGGGCTAGGCTACAAAAATTTTAAATATGACAAGAAAGTTTTAAAACTAAGAAAAACAAATGGCTAATTAGCCATGGTTAGTGCAAAATCCAAATGTTAATGCAACAATCAAATAAATGCCCAAAATATAAGAACATGTCAATCAAGAAAACGGCTGGTTCTAGCTAAAAGAGATAATGATTAATTTACGAATAAAATATGTATTGAGAAAATAGCACATTACAATCACTATGTGGCCTCATATCACCACCAAAGGGGTACTCATTGAGTTGCTGGCACTCGGACATCGAGCCTCAGCTCGTAAAATATACATGTAACCAGAAATGAGTATATCAAATAATGTAACTGTCATCATCTCTACCTGAATCATTCCTCCAAACTCCCACAAGGATCAACATAGTCAAAATTACATAGGATTGTCCAATGAACAATCCAATAAGAAAGAGCAAGGAACTCTAGTTGCATAAGTTGAGCCTAAGTTGGTGCACACCCACAATATACTGAGCAAGCTCGAAGTATACTAAACATATAGAAGTGGGTTTTCAGTCTATATAAGACTCCACTTCCTCACTCGTACTCGGCTCAAGATTATGAAAACCTGGTCCACGCCTCCTCTCTCCACACATACACTCTTGAAAATTTATCCCCTTAGGGTCGTCTAGTGTAAGGTTCACAACATACACATAACTACATCACTAACACAATGGTGATTCACAAAAATTAACCATAGCATCTTACGCATGGTATTTATATACGGGGTATAACACAATCACTACTTTCATGGGTTATGATACATCACATTACCACATCCCGCACCCAAAGTGCAATCACTGTACACTAGGGATCATACTCACCATATGCCCCTAACTCACGACATGAACCATCACATATTACATGAATTATATGTATGAGGAACACAATGTCTAACCTTACCACATATAGTCAATTGCGATACAACATGACGATGCACACAACTCAACACAATACGGTGATGACATCACGATAAAATTCCATTCACTTTACATCAATTTTGTCATGAAATACATCAATACACCTTCACATTACATAATGCCAAAATGTTCTAACCCTCAGCAATCCACAATAACATTCCGTTCACAAACAACAAGGTAAGTACATTACACCCGAATTCCCCATTGAATCAACAACATAGAGAGTGAATACTCTCATCACAAGCACATCAATATGATAACAAATACACACTAAGTGACATGCACCACATGTGCTTTCATAAGGTCACAATTACAACATAGTTCACATCACGCATATATCACATTACTCTTCCAATATCCACCACCATCATGCAACACCATCACAACTCCAATCTGCCCCAGAGGTTCGAGAGCATGAACCTCTGCTCTGATACCATATGTAGTGCCCATGTTTTACACACACAATTACAACAGTAAAATACTAGGATAAATTTTTTTTTGACTTACATTACTCACTACACACAACACAACAAGCGCTCCAAGTACAAAACTCGACTCGCATACGACAATCACATAAGTCATCGACTCACATAGACACATGAAAACAACATAGGCATGTCGATGCCACACTTTTCCCAATGAATGGTTACTAGTAATGGCCCAACCACAAGAAAAATGACTTCAAGGTATGGCGAACCCACAACACATCATTTCTTTAATTGTATTTTAGTTACGATTAACATTCCAAGAAACATTATTGCACAAGTATAAATTTCCAGTTTGTCCACCTATAGATTCTTAAGTTCATTCCATGGTTAAATTACCATTCGACCCTTTTAAGTTGGCTTCTTATTCTATACAAAATTTTCCATAACTTGCATACTTATTTGGCATAATTTGAATGCATTTAAAATACTTAATTATCTTGTTCTTATGTTAAAATATTCTTCTCGAACATATATTCAACGTCTACCTTTTTACTCTTACAACTCAAGTGGATGTGACTTGGTGTCCATATAGCGATATTAGGATTTAATGGAGATTTAGATACAAGATAGCTTTTTACCAAAACATTCCTCGATCACGGTATAGTTATTTCCCTACCATAGTTATTCTAATTCAATGACTTGTGGAATTCCATTTTGATTTATATAAGTATTTTTTTTCTCGAAGGTTGAACACACCAAGACAATTCATATTCTTTGAAACAAATATATATTTAATTGAGTTATAAGGTCTTCAAGAGTGGCATTATTCCAAACCTCAACTCTCATTTTTTACTCTTATATACTTTATTTTCTACGTCACATTATGGTCTTATTATTAGCATTGTCTTGAAAAAGGAGTTACGAAGTGTTTGTCTAACCTCTTGAAGACATATAATGATTAGAAGACTTGAAGCTACACATGAACCCTAAGTTAACATCCAAATCAACTGAGTTTTAGATTAATTTCCAACTTCATCTAAGGGTCTACCCCTCAACTATATATGAGTTTTAAGCGAGAGGACAAATTTATGCTAAACCACCTTCCAGAAAGGACCAAGGTGTTATGTTGAGAGAAACCAAGGTAACACATTTTTCTGAGCAAAGCTAAGGATTTCATTAACAAGAGTTTAAGACCTAGAACAACTAAGTCACAACCTCCATCTATGTCGTTTGGATCCAACAGGATTTCAATCGATGAAGAAATTTAATTTTAAAACTATCTTCGGAAGACAAGGTAGTCCACTAGGATACGAAGGAGGAGTTAGCTCTACATACTCCAAAAAAGGTTTGACTGTGTCGCTCCTATCAGACGGGTTTATGACAATGTCACTAAACATACTGACTAAGGTGATAAACCCATTCTTGGGCTCTTGTTTACTCAAACTAGGAGGTTCCATCGAGTGCAGAGTTTAATTTCATTCTACGGTTTTCAATGTCTTCTAGGGTAAAAAGTAACACACATGAAAACAAGTTATGCTCCGATATTAACAAGGGTAGAGTGTTTCGATTAAATCTCTTTATTACATTTACAAAGTATGAATGCACAAGATGACTCATTAATCATTTATTGAACACTAAATATGCACTACAAGATATTACTTCAAATTCATTTACCTTATATAAATATCAAACCTTTTTTTACTGTGTGTACTATAAATCAAATTGACCTATGATTAAATGCACATTTCCTAGATGTCCTTGAAACTAGCATCATCATACATATCAACAAATTATCAAATATAACCTTCTGTAACATGAGACTACATTATACATTTATTCATTTAACAATGAACTATATAAATTACAATGATAATTAATGCATTACACAACGCCTTTATGTCATCATTCTTTCATCCTGCAAAACCACGTGAGCATGATATCAACGATAAATCGTTGGCATGGCATCCACCCTAATCTAACATAATTATCATTTTTCATTTTCCCATTTACATATGATAATAATTACAATTTGCAATCGAAATAAAAGGTTTAGAGACATGTATTCATTACATTTCATTTTACTTCATTTTGTAACCCAGGAGAGAGAAAGAGAAGGGAAGAGAGAGAAAACACCATTTGTCAAAAGTTCTATTTCACACAAAAAGTTACACTATAGAGTTTTAAATAGTTATTTGCATGTGTTAAAAGTTTCTAGGGTGGTTTGGCAACCCTACGAGGGTCCCATAGCTTTCTATTTTTACATTTTCTCACTAGCTACAAAACGTTCAAAATGGGCTCGGAGGCTAAGAAACCGCTTCCAAAAGTTATCTTCCGATGAGAATGCACACCACGATTAACTTTCTACGTGTCCCCAGATATACCAAGAGTTCAAAGCAACTGACGGAATTGGGAAAAAGTGAACGGTTTGCGTTTGGTGGCTAGTTTTTCGGGGCCACTGGTCGTAGTTGACCCAGTTGCAAATGAACAAAAGTTAGCTCGAGGCTCAGAAAACCATGTCCAAAATGACATTCGATGGATGAGCACGCAACGAGACACTTCCTACAAGTTCCCCTATATAAGGAGAATTCATCAGAGTCGACAGGACTGAGAACTAGAAAACCATTTTCAAACGGTGACAAGTTTTCTGGAGCGACAAGTCAAAATTGGTCTAGTTTGACCTCGTCAAACTGCGACCGAGGCCTACAAAATGGATTTTCCAAACTATCCAGAAAAGTGTTTTTCCCTAAACTAAAAGTTCCATGCAATTTTCTAGTAAAAACACTAGAGGTTTGCGAAGACGGATAATAATTTCTCTATCCAGGTTTCAAATGGCGGTTCAAAACGAAAGCCAACTTTCTAGATTTAACAACTTTCTACTACTGTAAAATAGTGTAACAGGCTCCTATAAGAGCGTCAAAAAGATCACATATGTTCATTCGGGGTCAATCCAAAGGTCAAGGTGACTCCTCACATACCAAGGTACACGAATGAAGCTTAACATCTCATTTTCAGAGTTACGAAGGGTACTTAATGAGTCTTCGAAAAATGCAAAAATTAACTATTTAAACTAGGAGATGATCAATGTTATTACTGGGAAGTCAATTTCATCTGGTCGATAAAACAATATTGTAGCGATCTAGTTGGGTAGGAAGTTTTCTACATCACCTTAGAATGAGGGTGGAAGTTCATGTTTTAATGCAAACGAGTTATTTTGACTTCGTGAGTTACGACACGATATTTCATTGTTTTGCAACGAGTTGAAATAAACATTTAATTGTATTAAAATCCTAATATTTTAAAATTCTATTAAGTTGCAAATGAGAACTAAAGCACAAGAATTATGAGAGGTAAGGGGAGATGAACCATGCCACGGAGGAAAGAATTCGGTTGAAGTTGTGGCGAGATTTGGTTCAAGATCTCACTGGGCATTTGTCAACCACCAAAAACAGCCTCGATCATTGTCCACAACGACATAACTCCCTTTTTTTAATTCAAGGGTGCAGTTTTTAGAGGGCCAAAACCATCAGTTCATCTTCCTTTGATGTGTTTCCACACTACAATATGGATCCGATCATACGCCGAATTAGAAGGGTTTGGAAAACGAAAAGGGACATACATCCTCCCCACCCACAACCTCTCATTCTACACAGGCTAAGGCGTGTAGATCTGCAATCCTCGGTAAGGACCTCTATACAGCCATCATAAATATATATATATATATATATATATATATATATATATATATATATATATATATATATATATATAACATGTAAGTTAGATTCTTCCCAAAATGGTTGGGTGGCCCCAACAAAACACCCCCAAACGATCATTACAGTTCCATATTTCTACATTTATTTTTCCCCTGTTGCACAAAAGGTTTCCCACGTACTTCATTTAAGCCAAAAACTATGTTAACAAACTAGGAATGAAACCTTATATAGATACATTTTGAAACCTCCTCTCCTTAAGGCATTTTTACAAAACACAACAGAATCTACCCCCGGTTCTCACCGAACTCACCGCTCCAAAGATTCCATTTTGGCACTTGCAAATTTGGACATACTGTTGGCAAATGTAAACCGATCACGTTGGAGGCCAGAAATGGAACAAATTCACATGTGCCCTCAAATCATTTGTAACTACAACATCTAACAAAATCCTTCTTTCTTTTATGCTTTTACAATGCCCACGCAAGTCAAGGGTTTGTGTTTGATGCGGGATGGGAGAATGTTGGCGCAGGGAACTCCACTCTGTCATAGCCTTATACAAATCATCCTCGGTAGTCTTTTGGGTCAAACCCTCCACAACAAGTGTAGCAGATGGTGCCACCAATGTCAAGCATAATCAGTTCGCCTTTACCATTCACACGGCTAGAGACAAAAGTAGCATACTCACGCACCAAGGAAATGAATCAGAGCAGAAAGAATACAACAAAACCAAATAAGTGTGTGGCCAGGAGGGTAAGGCATCTAATCTACTCTGCACACTCAGTAAGAATCCACCAGAAGACAAGAGGCAACGAACCAGAAGAAAGTGGTCAATGCACTAGCAAAAGTGTTTCAGACTGCACAAAACAAGGCACCAATAAACAATGAAAATGACCTAGCCAACAAGGAACTACGCACCATAACTCTTCACGCATCCAGAGAACTATTTTCAGGCTGAAATCACGTGCCAGGAAGGGATAAAAAAGGAAGGAGGCAGCGATCCAAAAGAAGGCAGACAGAGCATGATTAAATTAAAACCACAAGGAAACAAGTAGGCGGCCAATAATAAATGTGCACTTACTCCACCAAACGTATGACAAGCATGATCTGACAAGGAATAATAGTTTAAGAGGCCAATAGGTTAATTTTTAACGTGGGGAGATCCACCAACAACTCAGAGAGGATTAGGTGAAACCATAATTAAGAAAAAGGCAGTGATTAGATATCCAAACAAAACACATTTCCATGAAATGGTGGGATGCCAACAAAAGTTTCCAACGTGGGTGAAAGCATCCAAATCTTCTCATTAAAATAGGTATACATAAAAAACAATACGAGAGGAGACTCGGTCGGCCAAGGTAGAACTAGTGGTAGGAGTTCGAAACCGGACGCAGGACAAGGACCGACCACGCGTCACAACAAGAGACCGTCTTCTTTGTGCGGACCGAGGTGACCAATCCAAACAATAAAATCGCTAATCAAAATAATAATATTACTATTATTTTTATTACTATTATTATTACAACTTAATAATACTTTATTAATCGTATTAACAAGGACCAACATTTAAGCTTGACCAAAACAATAATAGCAAGAATCGACAATTTGAAAGAATAATTATTATGTAGATGTTCCTTCAAGCTGGACACGCCCTAACAACATCAAGACATCATTAAAACCACCTATAGAATTCGAGAATGAGATTTTCCTTAACAAGGTAATCGAAAAGGCACTGCGGAGGCCCTCCACTAGCAACATCGGCAAAGACATGGACACGGGAAGGCCAGACGGGAGGAAGGGCACTAATCGTTCTCTGGGACACAGTCGAGGTTGACTAATGATCAACAAACTCACACCCACCACCTACCCTTGCTTATCAACAGGGTCATCAGAGAAAGGCTGGGGTAATGTCGAACAGGGCATTACATTCTCCTCCCCTTAAGAAAGCATCGTCCTCGATGTGACATACAAAGAAGAAAGAGAAATGGTAAGCAACAAGGAACAAATATGGGCGAAGGTACGCTCTAAGGTTAAGTTTTCAGACACAAAATCACGGCCACGAGGTGGCCTTAGGAACATCAGGTAGAAATTTTAACTTTCAAGGTTCTGTGAAGATTGGTAGTTCCATTTTACCTTATTACTTAGTTAGCATTTTCTTTTACAGTATTTCTTATCTCAAGATTATAATATTCATTGTTTAGATTTTTTTTTCAATTATCTTAAGTTCGTGGGTGTCCAACAATAACTAACATCAAGATGTCACACAAAAATTAACACAACACAAACAACCCACGAGACATCTTGTCACCTACTTTCATGACTACATCACACCACAAGACCTTTTAATTCCTCCATGGAATGACAACAAGCAGTCTACATATCAAATAATTTTCCACAATTATGTCCTAGACATAGATCTAGTACACACATATGACTGACAAACATAATCATCACACTGATACAAAGGTAATTGGTATCACATGTCTCAAAACCATGACTGTTAATGACATAGTTCCAATCCAATATCCAATAGTCAATACAAATGGAAATGTCAATCCTTAACCATAACAATGTGTAACGATATTCACAAGAGTACACATAACTCATTATACCGACTCCACACATAACAAGACATCACGACACAATCCCCAGATATCTCCAAAAGCACAAAATAAAACTCCATATACCTTCCCAAAGCATCACCAAATAATCTCCATATACCTCCCCAAAGCAACACCAAATAACCTCCATATACCTCCCCATAGAGAAATAAACATAGTGTCAAAACCAAGTCTGGGTCATTCAATCATAGAGCCCCATCTTTGTGAAGCTTCCTACATCCTTGAAAATATCTATCTTCTGTACATTTATGTCATTGAATATGATGTCAAACACGCGCTGCCCAGGAGCATTAATGCTTGGATCAATCTCTGCAAAGTGAAACCAAAGCATGTAATCCAACCTGGTATCCACTGGTAAATGGTATTCCAATTGACCTTTAGAAGTCAATGTAAGAGTAGTTTGAAACAAATGAGGAGGGAAATAGTCATGAGCTTGATCAATGCTTTTTATTAGATTATGGGTTGAAAAAACATGTGTTATTTCAAGGCTATTTACAAAATTAATGTCAGATTTACAGCAACAAATCCTGCACCTACTAAAGCCTACACCAAATGAGTTGGAGCCACAACAATACTATACAAGCATATTGTATCTTGACCGTCTGAAGCAAGTCCTGGTGCACCTCCACGAAAAACTCAATTTCAAAGCTTTGATCTTAGTTTCCACCTCTACTAAACCAATCTCAATATGGCTCTATTTCCACCGTTAATTATTTTGGCTATCAATAATAGCTACAGAGGTTTCCTATCTACAGCGCTACAATAGTTAGTTCAACTTAACCAGCATCTCCACTCAATTGCAGCATTTGTCCATATTTTTGTGGGTTGAAAGTTGAAACTTGTATTCTCACTTTTGTTTTCAAATCAGTATGATCAAAAGCTTCCCTTTCCACCTCTTTCCTCTTCACATCTCTACTCTTTCTTTTGTAATCAACATAATACATCTGCTCCACTCTTCTATCTCCCTCAACACCTTCAAGCACACATAATGGCTCTCTCTTCATGCAATGGGTTGGGACTGATCCATCCTTCTTCTTCTCCATACTTACATCAATCATCTCAGAGATAATAACCTCCTCTGCTACGTAATGAACCTGATCAAACCCATACTTCTCCTCATGATTGTTCATAGCTTCCATTGCTGTCTGCAATATTTTTTCCATGTTCTCTTCTTCTCCTTTCCATATGGCTAGAGTAAAAATTTTAATTCTTTGGCTATAACATCATCATTTTCCTCTCCTACCTCTATCCTCAAAATGTCATCAAGAGTATCATACTCTATTTTTTATTTCAACCTCTCTCTCTATTATTGGAAAATTCAACAAACTCATTCTCCTTTCTTTCTTCACAACTCATTATTCTTAATCTCAGTCTCCTTATTTCCCTCATTTCTTCTTTTCTCTTTCTCCTCATACCTCCTCTCCGCTATAACAAATACATTTCTTCACTACATCTCTCCATATCATCTTGTCTCTCTTTCTTCTTGGCTGGCTTCTTCTCCTCAAATGTCACCTTGATTTCTCCTCTCCCTTCTTCAAGGAATTCTTGGCCTCAATATCTTTCAGCAATTTGCTACTTGCTGGAAGTCTCCCAAACCATCACTTCAGTAAATTTCAAGCAAAACATGACCTTCACCATTTTCATCTAATTAGTCTAGGCACGTTCAATTTATTTGGATTATGTAGTAGTGTTCTTTATGGAATTGCTACAAATTAAAATTAAATACCAGGTAGCTTCCCACAAGTTAAGTAACAACAAACTTTAACTTACAGTGTAATCTTAGCTACCTACGTAAAATATTAAAACTAAAAGGTAAGAAAAGTGTACTGCAATATAGCTGTAAATAGTTTAGCAGGAAAGACATTGATATGAAATACACAACCTAGCACCACCTCAATTACTTCTGTTTTCTGGAATTTTTCATAGATTCCATAAGGTCCGACACTGCAACCAAGTACCTGTTCCATTTTTTATGCAGCAGGTGGCCTCGTGGAATATCTGGGAAATGCAATAAAGTAGAATCCTTCCCAGAGATTTCGAGCAGCTCCTGAAAAGGGAAGGGCTTGAATGTTTGCACTGACCACTTAAGAGATTTTTGGTCGACATTTTCCCACGATGGTAAGACTTTAAGGTTTTCATGACTTTGATACATTTTGTGTACGGTTATCAGATGGTGACATAATGATGTTGAACGTGGAACACCGCTATCATTTATCCACCATGGACATTGCTCAATCAACAGATTCATGGGTGTTTGTATTTGAGGAATCTATAATTTGGTCTTTCTCCATCAAATTAAGTGTGAGCCAATCAAAGGGGTGGTTTCTATTGTTTTCAAGGATTTTAGTGGGCCTTCGGATTTATTGTTGACTGCCCTCTTTAGGGCATTATTTAATTCTTTCTGATTATTTAATGTTGATTGATCCATGCCCATGTGAAGATATTTACTATTCACACGTAGGAATGACAACACACAAAAAAATTCCTTGCTTCCTTAAGATTATATAACAATCACCATAACAATATTTAAATATTTAATATATAATTATGAAAACACATTAAAAAGTTGAAAAACCTGAAACACTGTTATATATCATAAATTTAACAATCATCATAACAATATTAAAATTATTAGAGCAACAAGTTGATAGCTCAGTCACAAGGTTTGAGTTTGAGTTCATGGTCGACGAGAAAGAAGTTCATTTCAAGTTTCGGTGGATAAAGTTCAAGAAAAAACGTCTTAAAGCTTCAAGCGACAAATTTTTAAATCAATTATAATTTCTGAGAAGAAAATAAGAAAATGTGCAAGGGACAGATTGGCAGAGCTTTCCATCTTCTGCTTTCACTTAGTATCCACATATATACACACATTTATGAATATATTTCAAAATTACAATTTACTATGACCCTTACAATACGTATCAAAGCTTATTGTTAATATATTGCGTTCTTTTCTTATGGAATATTTTCTATTCTCATTACGTTTACGTTTATTTGGGTGTATTCTGATTGAAATTTTCACAGTTGTATAAGTTACTTATCTTTTACACACTTTTGGCAGTGTCAACGTAAAAGTGGTAGGCCCTGTCAAAAATGGAAAATAGCACTATAGGAAAAGCACTTGGCGTGCCAACAACTATTAACAAACTACATCCATATGATATGGCATGGATAAAAAAATATATCTAAAAAGCAGAAGCTGCCCAAAGAATCCATAGGATTTTTCTTGCCCGATGATGATTTAGTTAGTTGATCTCCCTTCATTATCAATTTTACAAATTTGAATGGATCTGAATATACCATATTCTCTGAGTAGGCCCAAGTTTCATATGAATGTCAGAAACATTCAGCTCCACAATCATTTTTAAGAACAATAGACAAAATGAATATCCATGTCAAAGTGCTGATAAAATCAAATGAAAGAAGAATGTAGTAGAGGATTTTTAGGCTCCACAAATATTTCCTAAAATTTTGCATAATATTTCTTTTTTTTAAATCACCAACATCTGGTATAAAACATGTCCAAGAGTCTAGACTTAAAAATTTTTACATCAACATTTCAAAACATCTAAAAGTGTATGATTCCTTCCAGTTTTCTCTAAATCAAAGACAAATCAGCTTAGGAAAGAGTATTCTATGAGCCTCTTATGAAAGGGAAGAAGAAATAAAAGGAACAAAATAATATATAGAAAGAGAAACACTGCAAGGAAAAATACCATGAAAGACGTCTCTTCCATAAAATTTGATAGCAAATTTAGGTCCAGATTTCTTTAAACTCAACCTCTTATACTTCTGCCTATATTTCTAAATACCCTTTTAGTGTTATTTCAGTCTACAAAGTTTCATTAGCCAATTCCTTATAACAAGAACCTGGTAGGAGGAAAAGTTAATTTCCTTTCTTTATAGGCCCTTTTACAATACAAAAATACAAGAAATTTGAAATTTCACATAGAACATGGTAGTATTACCTGTCTTTGAGCAATAACATCAATATCCATCCAACCACACTGTCTTACCTCCTTGAGTAGATGTCAAACATGCTACAGTATAGGGAAGAATATTGAAAATCACACCAATTCATATCAAGTTCCTTAATTTGCTTCTTGACTGTATATTACATAGCAACTCTTGACTGTTACAGCAAACTCTCACTCTCTTCTTTTTGACTGTCCTATCTATTTCTTGCTATATCCCCTAATCATCCATCTATGGAAGATGATAAACCTTGGAGAGGCAAATATTCGTGTTCTAAATTAGCATATAGTTGAGATTTTCACTCAACTTCTCACAAAGGTGTAGGAGACTGTTTCTCCATTATTAGATGCAAGTTACAACTGTATTTTGACTTTCTACGAATAAGCTAAAACTACGTAGCACCATGCATATGACGTTACTAATTTGTAACCCTTTTGTTTTTTAAAATGTTATTCAATAAAATCTTATACATCTGATATTCAACGTAGATCCCACGCTGCATGCTCCTCATGTTGTAATTAAGTATATATTTGCTAATGTTCATATAGATTTCCTGCTGGATGAATAAATATAGAAAACATAGCTACTCCTGTCCATCGCTACATCCCTTCCTTTGCATTTCAACAAATGGAGAAATTATTGGTCATTCACTTGCTTTGTATAAACTTTTAGGCACACGTAGGAATGCAAAGATGATGAAAAGATGCAAATACATGTAATTAGATTTTAATTAAGAAGAGGGGTTTTTATTGTGATATTATAACCTGGTTACCTCAAGAATGGGAAACCTATGAGCTAAGATTTTTATTTGGCCTCTAAACCTTTTTTGAGGTAACTGTTGTTTTCTACCCTGGTAGCAGACACTTTTATACAAAAAAATTATCCCATAATTTTTCTGACTAATCCTAGGTTGTTCTTGAGTCTCAAGTGGGTTGTTTTAGTGGCGTTACACTTGGTATCAGAGCGTGGGTTCAAAATATTGGACCCTTGGGAACACTAGAAAACTTGAGACATGAACATTTAAACCTAGTACAATATTAACCTAGCACACTTTTTAAATATAGAGAGCAACTTGTGGGAAATTACATATTTAGTGGACATGGAAAACTGAATAAAACCTAGAATAGTGAACTAACTCGCCTTGGTCTGTGCAGGATGCATGGAAAAGATGAGGGGTATTTTCACATAGACCTAGACTTACCACCACTAGATCATGTTGTAGCAGCTATCCTACCACAAATTTTACAGACACTTTAGGATGTTAATGCCACTCTACACGGAGGGACCGTAGGAGCACATTTAGTCGGACATGATAGGGTGACATCCATTGAGGCTCATGCATCTCCTCGAATAGCGAGGAGCATAGAGGAGAGAAATCCCATGAGGATTCAGTCAGAGCAGAGTCACCTACATATAGTAGTTTTTTTGTGATTGGGAACACCATAATTTGTTTAAATTCAGTAAAATCTCTGTTTAAACCTTCATTTATTTCCATCAGACGAAGTGCAATAAAGATCCATAAGGACACATAAAGTTTTAATTCATTTCCATATGCAACAAATAAAAGGGACAAACGCCTAGTCACTATGATAAGAGTGTAACCTAAGAGTTAAAGTTTGGTTATCTGTTGCTTCTGCGTATCCATGGCCATAACCGTAGCATGTTGTATGGCATATAGATAGTAGAAAAATGTAAAGGATTGAGCTAGAAAGGCTCGAGTAAAATCCAAGGCCAACAATAAGCAGAGTAGTTCGGACCCCACAAAAAATAACTCAGCAAAACATATCTACAGGTTGGAGACAAATATAGGTCTCTAATAACACATGTACGTTTCTACATAGGTGTTGGACAGAAGGAAAAAGGTTACAGATATTTTCATTATACAAGTCAAAGAGAAGAGTTGTTTTTTCCACACCACAGTTGCTTACTTTTTATCTATCCATACATGCTAGAATCCAAACAAAAAGTGCAAACAGTGATAAAGCCTTACGTTAATGAAGTATCTTTACAAATATGTATTTGCCTTTTATTTAAAACTCTTACATCTCATTACAATTTCACGATATTGTTTCTTACAATAGTATCATCGAACACTTGGCATCACAAGCATTAAAGGAAGGCACATGCGTAGAGGTTGGAATATGATAAATTAATTCATAGATATTAAATTGATTTCTCATATACGATTATATACATCTATATTCCTAAAAAATTTCCAATAGAACAATGTAATTTTATGAAAGGGAGATTTCATTATTGATTCATTGTATGTTAACCAAGTACCTTATCTACAATGATCGAGAGGACTCCTTCTGTACATGGAGGAGTTGTGAGAGAGCCAGTGTATTTGTAGTATTTCCTACTCCCCAACTTTATATAATGGGATCCACAATTATAAGATTTGGCATAATCTCCACTCTTCCAGAGGCCATTTTTAGTAGTTGGGTGTTCTTGATCTTGATCATTTGTGTCAATTCCGGATGGTGAGGAGAAAGAGAGCTTTGGATTGCCTCGACACCTTCAGACAATGCTCTGCTGATTTGGGCCATACAATTATAAGATCTGGAAAAGTTACCACTTGTCAAGAGGTCGTTTTTTAGTTGTTTGGTGTTTTTGATCATTTGTATCACTTCCAGCTGGCGAGGATATATTTTTTTGGCATCGGATATAGGATATTGTAAAATAGTTGGAGAAATTTCAGAATAGTTTGACAATGGGTGCCAGTAAGCTTGGAGGCCAGAAGAAGATTGCAGAACAAGAGAGTAATGGAGGTTTGGGTGTGCCCTCCTGTTCAATGTCCATTGACATGAAGTTTCCTCCCTTGGAAATGGAAGCCCAAGTCAGGTTTGTAAAAACATTGTTATGTCTATGCTTGAAGTGCACTATCTATCAAGGCAACATAAAAAACAATATTGTTTACAATGCTTGCAGAGATGTGTGTAGAAATCTGATCAAGAGATGCGTTGTTTACCTGATACCCACTTCAAGTTGGAGACTGTCTGGTGGAATTACAAATCTTTGTAAATACAACTTTTCATGTTCTGGACTCGGAACTGTTATTGGAAAAATTATTTTAGGCAATGGTAGGCATGGGTTTCAATAGAAGTGCAAAGAGATGCAAATAAAAATGGGAAAATATTAAACAAATACCTTAGAAAAACCAAAGGTAACTCCAATCTAGAACCCCTAAAAATATTCATAAGGATGGCTATCAAGGAAAATTCAATGAGATTCACATTAACAACCAAAAATCCATGATCTTAGCCGCAATTCCTTCATCCAACCAATTACCAAAACAGGCAAATAATGTTCTTAGTGATTCCGTGGAGCTATTGACTCAAAAGAGTATGAAATGGAACAATAATATCATCCATACAATTGACAATAATCAAGCAGTTTCCTTGAACTCAAAATCTGTTGATGATTTCCGTGGTGGAAGTAACAAAAATAGTCTTGGTAGCAGGTTCGAGATGGATAGTCTAGTGAAGGAAATGTTAGAAAATAAACATAATCAACAGCAGCTATATTTCAATGGGTTAGACCGAAATGAAAAAGAATTCCTTAGAGGAAATAAATGACATCAACACCATCAACACCCACACAAAAATTGAAAAATTAGAGCACTTAAACACACAAAATAACACCAACATTCATATGCAAATACATCAAAGTCCACATTGAGCAACTTGGTTCAAAAAGTATTTGCCGCTTACTCCATTTGTCCTCCTCCAACAACATAATATGCCAAATTATTCCATGCCACTTACATTGGAAATAACATCTCACTTTGTATAAAAACTAACATGTAACAGGTAGATATTACCCAGATAGAAAAGAAATACTATTCCATTCTGAAAGGGCTTATAGATCTTGAGCAAGTACCCCTCCAATGGGTACCCAGGTAAAGAATACCACTGTATGATTATCCATTATAATAGTACATTAGTCCCCACAATGAAGCATCACCAAGTCATTTGGACTTGGGATTTACATTTTTAATACAAGTTTTGTGTTTTTTTTTTAAAATTGATGTGAAGTATAGACCTTACTTTTCCAAGCTTCCTACAAAATACAAAATACAAAATTCAAACTTAGATTCTAGAGTTAAATGAATCAAATTGGATATTATAAGATTTCATTGTCCAAGCTTCCTACGGATATTCTTAAATGTGGCTTTCTTAAGTTAGCTTTAGTACAGGCAGAACTGTTGTAATGAGCGCTGGAGATTGTCTCTTTTGGTCTTGAAGCTTGGACATGTATATCTTAACAGAACATTCAATGAAAGTGTAAAACCTCATATGTGGTTGTGTGACAATAACAAAGGTCGAGTTTTATTTTTCATAAATAGATTAAAGCAACTGATATAATGTTCCCTAACAGAGGTGGATTGAATTACATTATTCAGTAATATGTACATTTTTTTGTTTTTGATGCAATGAACATGGACTGGGAATGTGATTGAAGGATTGTTGGTACTGAAACTTATTAAACATAAACCTTTATTTTGAAATCTAATGTGGACTCTGTTGTAGAAAATATTTGTTGTGCCGCACATGTAGAGCTTGAGAATTTGAGGGTTTATTTTAGGTGTTCTTTGCTAGGATTGCAAATGGGGAGGTTTGCAAAGAAATGAAGCTTTACAATGAGAGTGAGCAACTTTGTGAAGGAAAATATCTTCACAGTGAATCATCAATAGATTTTGAGTTCAAGGAAACCGCTTGATTATTTTATTTTGTCTAGATAACTTGCCTACCTCCCTCCAATTAAAGATACTCCCTTGTACATTCCAGGTACCTACCGCCATATGTTATGCACACTTTTTAAAAATACAATCACACATACTGTTAACTTCTACCAACAGAGCACCACCCATGCCCACCACAATTTCCAGAGCCCACTACTAAATGTCAGACACGTTGTTGCTACAGAGCACGACTGAAATCTACTAATGTCACAGACTCCTACAAATATCAACCTGCAGAACAAGCAACTTTCCAAACCGCAACACACCTTTATGCTACAAACACATTAGTAACCATACATAACAAATACAGAATGCGGGCCCTTAACACGCGAATTGTTATAGCTACAGCTGAACAAGCATGCCAAATTGACGCTAGGAAAAGTAGCAACACACAATTAGAGACCAACCTATTGCTCTGTGAAGGTGAACAAGCAATGTTGACAACAAATCTTTGGGTGCAAAGCGGTCTTGTTAATGGTGCACAAGGACAAGTTGTTACTATGTTATGTACGAGCAAGCAACCATGCCCCCAAGTTTGCCTTTACACGACTTAGAAATACTACTACAATTTGTTCAATGTTAACATGTTGATTTTTGATTGCCTCCGCCTATCTAAATTCACGGTTGCACCAAGCCAACCTTCTTGAAAGAACATCACAAACACAAACCCATTTAAAAACCAAAAACTACCCTGACCATATTCGGATACAAAGCGTAATCGGGCCGTATCAAATACTTCAGATATAAACATGTGGGCTACTTGTAGCCATATCTGATTAAAATTTAAATAGAAAATTGAAAAAGAGCCCTTCACAAGACTAAAAAGATAATTATAAAAGAATGCATATGACCTCCTCAAATGCATTTTAGCTGCAACAATTGAGGATGTGGAAGTGAATGAGTGTCAATTTTCTCTATTACTTTAAAATTTCACATCGTCTCTTCTCAATCTGCTATGATTTTATTTGATTCATCTCCTTTGACCTACTTTGTTTCTCTTCTTCCATTTAATCTATTTTCTTTGTGCATGCACAACCAAAAAAAAAAAATAATACCCAACTTCCTACCTTCCCCATGGGCTAGGAGTGTGTAAAACACTTGTAATTTTTATCTAATACATAAATTTCTTTATACTTTAAAATCAATGATCATTATAAATACATTATTTTATAATCTACTTTATTATTATTATAATGTATATGACGTATCCATATCAGGGGGTTTTGGCAATAAGCCATAAACCGTATCCGTATCCATATCCATATCCCTATCTGTATCAGTGCAACTCTGATTTGTGTATATATGAGTGTGTGATATGTATATACACAAAAAAATCGCACTAGTCATAAGAGCTTTGCCAACCTACCAGCATACTCTTAGCTTGTGCCAAAATAAGAGCTTTGGAACATGGTATGGACATCCATCAAAGAAAAATGAAGTGGTTCCCATCATCTACCATGAGAATGGTCGTTGCAAAGGTTATAATGCACGTAACACAGGTGCTCAGAAGCAGAAGAACCAAAATCAATACTGTTAGACATTATGTCCGAATGAAGCACCTTCTAATCCTCAATCTTCTTCTTCTTCGCATACAACAAACAAAACAACGGAAGGCAGTAGTTTCCTCTCAGAGACAATTGAACCTGCTTCAGATACAGATACAAATCCAAATCAATCAATTTATATATAGTAAAATGAGGAGATATTAGGGTTACAGATTTATCTCTGTGTGCAGGGACTGATTTAACCCATAATGGTATTGATTTTAGGACGGCTATTAGTGAGAGCTCCGTTTAGCACAGTTCCCGTAATGTTTTGTTTATTTAATTGTGAGAGTACAGAACCCTACTTAACGTGAGCTCGTAAATCGAGCTCAAGCTCGTACTACATTTGAAACTATCCAATTACTACTAAATTTACAATGTTAACTTGGGTTTCAGTGTGGTTAACGCCTCTGGATCTCAAATAAAGTGCTTGTATTATTATGCAAGGAAAATGACAGGTCTGAAAGGCCATTTAGGATGCGTCGCTCTCCATGTTCTGCTTTGGGTTTTGAAGAGCGCTTAACCCGGTTGGTGGGTTTGTTTGACATGGGTCTATTTTTCCCACTCAACTTTTATTTTCTTTGTTAAATACATGGAGAAACAAACAATAGATATGATACTTTTGAAGCTATACGATTCATATCATATCTTTTCAACCGGACTCTTATCACTAATATCTATATTGAATGCTACCATGGCAGTTGAAATCACATCTAAAAAATTCCCTCTATCCTTTATGCTTTTATGGATGTCCCTACCATCTTCCAAAGCCACAACAGTTGTGGAATTTGGCTTTAAATCTGACTATTGCATTTGATTGAAAGTTTCTAAATCCTTTTCAGCATATCCATTTTGTGCATAGCCTGTGATTAATTCCATTTGCATGTTTGCAGCAACTTATAACATGCATTTACTTGGTAGAATACTAGATGACATTTATTTCAATATATAACTTTTTTCCTGATTAATATCAACCAACCATCTACATGCCATAAATAATAAATACACTTGAAAATTAAAAAAATCTTTGACCCATTTCAATTTGCATGCTCTCTACCTAATTTTGATTCATTTTTGTTTCCATCCTATACACACAAATTATAAAAAAGAGGTTTAATAGGACTTCGGTGACCAACAATAAAGGATATGATATTTGTGCTCACATACAGATTCAACCACAATCCAATTGGTCCGATTCACAATTCAAAATAAAATTATTTTACAAGTTCATTAAATACCAAGCTAAGAGAGTAAATCCTCTCAGGTTTAATTACCTAAAGTGGGAAGATCATGAATATTCATAGATTCCGTGAAATGAAAACTTGCATTCATATGCTAATTCAAGGGCAACATCACCGTTGCAAACCATTGTAACTGTTAGGTTTTCTCTAAATGTAGTGGGAAGATCACAAATCTTCATAGATGTCGTGAAGTGAAAACTTGCATTCTGATTCATATGCTAATTCAGGGAGCAACATCACCATTGCAAATCATTGTAATTATTAGGTTTTTCTCTAAATGTAGTTTGGTTGATACATTCGAAAGATTCAGAAATACAACTGCCATTATGTGATTATCCTTTTTTTATCCCCTTTCCATGGATGTTCGTTCCATGTTTGCTTTCAGTAGTTGCATGTACGTTAACAATTGAAAAGTTGCATGGATAGTCATAATGTTGATAGTAGTTAGGACACTTGCGTTACATGTTTCCTTTTTTAACCTTACACCCAGCTGAGTATGGAAACCTTGTAGCTAGGTATACAGATGATCATCATGGCTTTACAAGTCAAAGACATCAATCATTCCACAGTTCTAATTCAAGTATGTTGTTGTTCTTCCATTATTTTCAAAGTTGCATTAAGACACTGCCTAGCTCAACTTATAAGTATATACAACCGATTGATGATGAAAAACAAAATCCCCCTCCTTAGCTCTCTGTTACAGTCAACGCCACATTTGTAGCCTCCACGTATGCTTCAGCTCGGAGAAAAGCCAATGTGGGATTTCAACCCAATCATCTTACTATATGAGCAGGAGCCCAAATACTTACATCTAAAAGTCTGTCGTTTCCTACATATGTTACACTTCTCAGTTTTAAGTTATCATATGCATTAACTTCTCTCCTCTTCAATCTTAAAGATCCTTTTACTTCTTTCATAATTTTTATCAATCTCATTTAATTTTTCTTGTAAACAACATCTTGATTGCATGGCATTTTGACCTTGTATCAAAATACCTTTCTAACATACTGTGTACCCTCCCCCTTTTACAGGTACTTTAAACATGACAACCACACTCTTTTATGGATATGTATCACATATAGAATTCTCATTTATGTGTTACATATGCAGACAAATATGACAAATGCCCATGTGATGATTATCTCAAAACTCAGTCAGGCAAAACAATCCCCAAAATACCGGGAGATAGGTAGTACCTAATCATATATGTGAAATTGGATATGTCACATTTGTGCCTATATTATACTGCAAATTATGCAATTAAGATCCTTCCAAAGCCTAGCTTCAAACAGAAAATGCATTTTACAAAGCGGTTGTGTGTGTCTAGCTGTCACCATCCTAATACAACTTTTGTGGGATCAAAAGTTGAAAACAAACCAAAGGTTTATATTGATAAAATGTCCTTCCCTCTTGAAAATGTTTATATATTTTTCTTCTTGTACCTGGGTAGGATCTAAGTCAAAAAACCTTTTATCATTAATAAAAAAAATTCCCTTACTTTACTCACTCTTCGGCTAAGAATACGACATTTCCTCCAAATAAATACATAGTAGAGCTCTGTAACTAAAACCAGAAAAAAACCACCATAGATAATGCTTAGCCCAATGTAAACCATGGGGGGTTCACTTAGTAAAAGTATGGTATAGAAGGTGCATTCGAAGAGTATTAAAGAATACCCTTAATTCTAGTTTCTACCTCTAATTATTCAATTGATAATACCCCTCCTGTTATATTATTAGAATGAAAATACCCCCTATTTTTTCCATGTACCTTACTTACCCATTTTTCACTTACAATTTTATTTACCCCTTTTTATTTCTACCATAATATATTAAACAAAAATATATTATATTTCTCACTCAATTTTTTTAATATGCATTTCCTCTTGAAAGATAGTTTGAAGCCATTGAAGACCTATTACAAATCACCTTATATATGTTAAGCTTTAATCATTTATCAATAGTTCTTCAAATAATTAAGATGGTGAAATAATATCACTTGTGTTGAAAAGCATACTCAATCCTAGTTTTCTACCATCTTATTATTTCTTGGTTAAGAATCTAGATTTATTTATTAAAAAAGAGATTATAATTTAATTTATGACCACACTCCTTTTGCAATTTTAAGGTATTTACTTTTAAAAACTAGGGTTCAAATGTTTTAGTTTTATATTAAAATTAAACCTCCCTTTCCTTTGGCCCACCTCTCTAACCTACCCCCAATACTTGATTCAAAACATTAATAAATTAAACCCTTTCACCCCCTCATGTCTATTGGTATATTGAATTTAATTTTATTAATTTTAATTACCTCAATATGAACCCATGTGTGCTAGGATATTGCCTAGCTAATGAACCCCGTGATGTAAACTTGTGTAAGTGTAGCCCTTTTGAGAAAGCACCCTCTTCCTTTATGTCCATATCAACATGTTATGAATTTCTCACACATCTCATGCACCATAAAACACAAATGCAAAGTCTACATAATTAGACATGACACTTTGAAAAGTATATTCATATTCATAAACTATGTTCATCTGCTATACCCGAAACTACATCTCCCTACATGGATTGACATTTTACATATAGTTTCGTTGTCTCTTGCTTTTATTAAAAAGTTGAAAATCCAAAAAAAAAAATCAAGTAATAATCAAAGCATTGAAGTATAATAACATTAGCATTCATAAACACACAAGATATGTGCCTCTTACCATCTTCAAGCCGTGTCACTTTTGACAAGGTACCCACTAGTGAGAATCTACTTGGAAAACTCGCTACTATCTTACAATACAATGTTGGAGAATTTTTACATGCCCAATTCCTAAGAGCTTTAGAAAATGCAAAAATTCACAACTCCACTTCTTACCATCTCATATATGGCTGAAAAAACTAATAACTCTAGACCAAAATGTAAAAAATATTAAGGGCTACCTTAATACAAATTATGTCTTCAAAATCCCATGCAGTGTCTAATAGACTAGAAAACAAACCGTTGCATTAAATTTTGTAGAAATTGTCTCTTTTCAGCTCTTTGAATCCCGAAAATTGCCCATTGTTGAAACTTGTAACTATTGTAGGAAAATAAATGCGACTTAAAGGAAAAATAAAAGGGAAAATTAAATATATTTAGGCCGCAGGTGTTTCTATTTGAAATCTATCCTCGCCTCGACATCCGAGTCAAAATCAATGGCCCATATTTCAAGTTGTGCATGCATTGAAATTATGGTAGAAAGTGCTCCACGTCAATGCAATCACGACGGAACTTGTGTCGAGTCGGAGTCGGGCCGTGAAATCCTTGAAGAATGAGACAAATTATCATGAAAATGATTATGGCGGTGTACAAAAGACATGGGTTCCCTCTCGAGATAGTCAAACTGTTTAACCGTATGCAAAAATAGGTCTCCAAACCCAATCAGTTTACCTTTACTAGCTCACTCTTGGCCTATGCCAAAATACAAGCTCTGAGCCCACTTCAGATACGAATATTAGGTATCTGATTTATTTTTGTGTGCACGTCGATTTAGCCATTAATAGTGTTGATTTTAGTCTTGCTATTAAACCGTTCTCCACGAAATCAACTCAACCTCCGCCATAGTGAATAACGAAACCCACAAATCCATTCAGAGAAGACTCCAAAACAAGCCGCCGCCACACGATCCATACACAAAACCTTCATAATAGAAACAAATAATTTTAAAGGATTGTTGTGGGCTGTGAAGGCACCTATGAAATTTACCTATCTTCATGGGGATGATGAGCCGAATGATTTGGTGGGGGAGGAGAATTCGGATGGGCGGGAAGTGGAATCCGTGGAATAGGTGGCAAAGACCCCTATGTTGAAATCATATGAGGAACAAGTGGTGAATGCAGGGTTTGATGGGTCGGTGGAGACGTTTGCTCACGGGGACATATTTCTCGACGGACGTTGGGTGTTGGATGAAGTTTCGACCTCGATTGTGTTATTTTGGCATGTACAAGGAGATTTGGGGTGCGCCTCGAAGTCGGGGTGTTGGTTATTCAATGAAGGAAGCGATTGTGGTGACCAAGGGTGGACCGACTGGCCAGGGCGAGAGGAACATTTTGAATTTTTCTCCGAGATGGAAGGGACGGTACATAAGGATCAACGTTTGGGGAAGATTCATGATGGGTATGCTTGTTGTAGGCTACCATTAAGGGTGTGGGCGGTGGACATAATTAATGTTAAGTTGGAAGTTTTCCTTGGCCCCGATTCGACACAACCTTTGGGTTTTTCTACTTCCATTCTGGTCCCGTGGGTTGAACGGAGGTCCAACACAAAATCTTATGCTACGCGTAGTCACTGTTATCACCAAATCACAACACCCTTATGTTTACACAAGTGCATATACTTGAACTCACGGTGTGAATGGATAACATGGATACTATCTCCAAGTTGTGGGACTTGCTACTTGAGATAGACCTTCAGAGAAAAGCGGCTCTTGCTCCTAAACTACCCGCCACAATATACTCTAATGCGGGGTAAACTAACTATTCTAATCTAACTTTCCAAGGGAATAGGAGAGAGAATGCATAAAATGAAAGCCTGCACTAAAGTGGTGATACACCAGAAAAGGAGGGTGTGAGAGTAGTCTTCCAATGTGTGAAAACTAGGAGTAGAGTGCATACTAGAAGGGGTGATAACAGTTCTCCACAATCTGAAAATACATTCACAACAACATTTCAAACATACACAATGATAATGGATCCCTCCAAGAACATAAAAATAGACACAATATTCTTGTAATCAAGGTTGGAGGGGTAAGAAGAATGCAAGAAAACACAGCAGGGGAAGATGCATCCACAAAATTGTATTTTATTGCTTCATGATATGCATAGTTCAATCTATTACAAGATAAGGGCCTGGATCACCATGCAAGGAGTCCACTACAAAGGGCTGCAGCACATTGGCTTCACAAAGCAATTTTGGCAGAGCTTTGCTACAAAAACTCCTCCTTTACAATGAACCCAACACTCCAATTTATAGAAAAATGAGAAGAGAGAGAGAAGGGAAAATGGAAATCCCAAAATTTTTCCTTCAACCACTTGTAAGAGGCATTAAATGGAGTGAAATGATTGTATGTTACTTTCAAAAGGATCCCCATCTTGTCCCAGTCTTTGCAGAGAGAAGGAATGATGACCATGCCTCTTAATTGCACTCCCAACTACCAAATAAAACACTGTCATGAATCCGACAACGTTTTATGAAAAACCCCATCGATTTCTCATCAAATCTGGAATTAATTGATTGATGTGCGTCGGGCTCAAAGCTACAATTCCAACAGTACCAATTTTGTGTGATTTCGTTGAGAAATGCAAAAGTTATGGCCTCCTGAGCGCAAGCAACTATTTTAGGTTTGCAGGGCGTTTTATGTCATTTTCGGGAATGAGCATTATCTAACTTGAGCCAAATATGTTTCTTTTATTTAAATATATCTACCCTCATTAAAATTAAGAAATCTAGTTTTTGTGAAGTGAAGTCTAATTTTGTGAAAATCGGAGCTCGAAGTCAAAATTTATGGCCATTTGAAGTTCACGGGTCAAACATTGACTTTTCCTTTGAATTTGTGGGTATTGTAACAAAATCGGTCCGCGTGTCTCGACTGTCCGGGCACATTCTTTCGCATCGGCCGATTCAAGCTTCCTTGTCCCCTTTGCAGCCTTTTCGCCTTTGCGCGGCCCCGCACATCCCGACGCCCCAATCTGCCCCGCGGACCGTCTGGGACAAAATTATCTGACGTAGCCGATTTTCTTTGCATTTCAGCTCCAAAATTGGTATGACGAACCTCAATACGACCCGCAGACCGGTACGACGACCTACAACCTTGAGGGGTGAATTTTGGATAATGATCACTCTCGAGTGGATTTTGGTTGTGAGCTCTAGCTCAGGGTTTTGTCAAGTTTTATGCTTTGTTTTCCACCATGACGGTTTTATCTTTCGACCGCCGGTGGTAGAGGTCATTCCGTTGGTTTTTAATGTTTCATCTTGTTCTCCATTGTGTCTCTCACGATGTATTTGTTTCTTTGTAAGACCTTTGGGAGCCATATTCCATTCTTTTTACCCTATCTACTAAAAATAAGATTTATAATAGATTATTCTATATGTATTTAACTATTTCTATTATATATTTGTATAGTTTACTAATAAATCTATATAAAAAATTGATTGTACTTATTAAAAATGACAATTCGTATGTTATGGTTTTGTTAAATATTTGCAAGTATTTTACAACTAAAATCATGAAAAAAGTCTAAATGACAGTAAAATGTAACCCCTTACCACCGCCTCAAATTCATCTCCTTGATTTTGGTATCGTTTCAGAGAAGACGCTAATTCAACACTACCACCACACAATTCATATATGAGATCTTCAAAATAGAAACTCCCATCAAACATGCTAAACCCGCCCTTATCAGAAACGGAATAGAATTCGTTCAAGTCGAACCCCTAGAAACAAACGAGAACGGGCTCGCGAGATGAGAATTTTACTAGGGAAATAAAAAGTAATTAATTATTTTTTCAATATTGTTAGTTGGTTCTTTACCATATTTCATGTCATTTGAATGGATTATCTTCATATTCAAATAGATAAATAATTATCTTATGAATGCATTTTCAATGTAACTTAATGTCTGATGAGTGTGTTCTATGTGGGACTAGAAGCATTCAGGATCGATAATAAATGGCCTCTATTGTCACGGACGTCCTCTATGGGACCTAAATGCGCCTTTGATGTATTCACATTTTTCATCACTATGCCATATCCTACGAGTTCACACAAGTCCTTGAGATTCAACGCTTTGATTTTCTTTATATCAAACATGGCATCTTGTGCACGCGATGGGAATCATGATTTCTATATTGAATTTTATCCTTCTTTCCACTTTCCAAACCCACAATCATATGGACTAGTTTTTGTCCGAAATTTTTCGTTGGTGTACACGATGATTGGTTTTCATTATTCTGGTGGTAGTCTTGGTATCCCCCTTCGATTGCATATGATGATTGAATCCTTCCATTGGAAACCCGGTGAAGCGTTACAAGTACGTTGAATGTGTACTCCGAATAATATAAAGTGGAGGGCAATTGTTTAGGTGTGACACCGGTCATGTTGTATGTATTGTCGTATCCTATAGTGCTACCCCCTATAACCCAAGTCATAGCCCCTTACCTCAAAGTACGCTCCATTAACCATACTTTAGTTTTTCCATCTTGTTTATAGAGTTATGTAACAACATAATCTCAACATAACATTTTTATAAACAATCACACTCACAAGTATGCACGCACGTACACATGTGTGCATACACACACACACACATAAACAAACATGCATGCAGTGCGCACACATACACATGCACATACACACACACACAAGAACACACACACACACATGTGCACACTCATGCATGTGACATGCGCATAGACATGCACATGCACATAAACACAGACATGCACACACACACAAACAACACACACATGCACATATGTGCATGTGCACACTGAGCGTGCACACGCACTCACATGCACGCATGCACGCACACAAGTGCGCACACACATACATACATACATACATAACAAAAACAACAATAAGATACACACACTTGCATTGGCATGCATATACACACAAGAGATCATGAGACAATCTAAAATATCTCATATGTAAAGTTTACTTTTTGTTATATTAAAAGGATTTCTTTTAATGGCAGCCAAGGTTTTAATGAAGTGAGTTGTTCACTTTTATTGGTAACATAAAATTTTATGTCTATTCATTCATCATACGAACATTCATCCATAAATTTAAATTCCATTGGAGTATCACTTATATGTTTATTTTTGTTTCCAAAAAAATCATTCAAAAATCAAGTAATATATTTTTTTATTATTGGCAAATAGTTTTTTGAAAGGGACTATACCCTTGAGAACAAAAGAAGGCCTAAGAGCCGGAATAAGAGTGAGAATTAGAGAGAATGGATCAAGATCCGAGTGTTACAATGAAGCTCAAAGTAGCCTAGAAACAACTACTCAAACGAGACAAAACAACAAAATTCTTGCAAAAAGCAAAGTAAAGAGACCATGAAAAAACAAACGAAGAAGCGTGCAGCAACCAATACTACTTCTTGGTAGCTTTGTCGATGCTGGTCTTGACTCTCTTCTAGGCGCGAAACATACCCAAAGTCGTCATGTGGGCAGCATCAGTTTTGTCAAGCTCCTCAATGGTTCTTTTGCTCTCTTTTTCATTGCCCCAAAGTGTAGCCGGGACACCGCTGAGGTTGGAAACACTTTTGGCATGACCCTCAATGAACTCCTCAATTGCCCTAAAGGCGGCAATGCTGTAATCATGTCTAGTTTTGGCCATCCCTAAGCGGGAGTCTAAGGAGGTCAGCTTCTTATAAATGTCCTCAATCTGATTGCTATCAATGTTCCCCTCCCCCTCCATGCTTTTCTTGCCTTTCTGTTTAGCCAGGTTCTTGACCTCATCCTTCAACAGTTTCATCTCAGCCTCTAAGGCCTCCAACCTCTTAGAAGAGCTATCCAACTGCACTTCCTGGGGGCAGCCGCTGATGTTCGGTGGGGTCGTGTGCAATCTCTAGTTCTAAAGGCTCCTTCTCCACGGCGGGAGCCTCAAGGTTGAGCTTCTGGAGGCCCTGGTGACCGGTCTTTTAGATATATATCTTAAAATCAGTAATATTAAACATAACTAGATAAATATCTTAAAATTGATATCCCTCCACATATATTATATAAATATATTTTAAAAATCTATATACTAATTTATCAATTACATGGAACAAATGTTTATATATTTTATACCTTCTACTTGAAGAATTAAATAGAACATAAAAAATTAATTTGAAGTGAAAAGGTCCTTACTTATTTTAATTATAATGAAAATATGGAAAAAGTTTAAGAATCTTAGTATAAATCAACTTACATCTTATTTGTCTTATACATATAGAATTAAACAATATAAAAATATAATAAAAATATATAACTAGATTTAGTGTGTAAGTTACTAACTTCATATAACATAACTAAATTGATTGGAAAAGCTACTGACTTCATATTAAAATACATAAAAATTAAAATCTAAAATTAAAACGTGGGAAAGGTATACGGATCCAACAAAATATATTTATTTAAATTACAGTGTTCTACTTGGACTAGAACCTTTAGTTGTCACATATTCTCTACCAATAAATAATAGTTTGTAAATTAATAACTAGTGGTCGGTCCGAGAGGACCAATGTACTAAGAACCACCCCTGCAAGTTATGTGATTGGGATGGCGTGCTACTGAGGGAAAAGATGAGCCTCTGTGATGAATGTATTTGGGGAAGTTAGGTCCATATCCCACCATGTATGAGAGCTACTTTGGATTGTCCCCCAATATGTAGTCCACCTGCAATTAAAATCAATCATTGAAAAAATCATTTACTTTGTTATAGCATAAGAAAAACCAAATGAGGTCAAATTATTAGTTTTTACTAGTTTTTTTGTGCTTAATATGATCTCAAGAAGGATTCCACTAAAATAATTATGATTTTAATAACTAAAATTAGTTGTCCTTAAAGAATTGTAAGGCAATAAAAAAAAGTGGATTGTAAAAATGAAATGGAAATGAAAGAGTGAAACCCAATTCTCATTCAATAGGAAACGTGAACTCTTGGATGCTCAGTAAAAAATTCATTTCATGGAATGCGATGATTACAAAGTATATGCACTATTGTCAACTGGAATAGGTGCATCCATGAAGGGATGAGCTGCCATGAAATACTTGCTAGAATTTTGATTTGCATGTAACAAAACATTTTTGGTTTGTCAAGGGAAATCACCACATATTTGGTTTCAAAAGGCTCTGTACATTGCATCCACCTCCACAAATTTGAGGCGGTGCCTTGCAACGTCGAAGAAGAGCTGGTCATTGAGTGCAACATTGATTATTCTGAGCAAGTAAGTCTTCCCCTGTTTCACTGGAAGCGCAAAAGTATCTGCAATGCTAGAGAAATAAAAAATTGGAATCATTTGATACTAGATTTCGTCCACAACATCGTGTTTGGTTCTGTCATGCTAAGGGCTCACAAAAAATCTGAATTTAGCCTTAATCGAGTTAAAAAAATTTCTGGCGGTGTATTGGGTAAGAGTGAGGATTTTTCTGATAAAATATGTTAATGATTGGTTATGGTTGCAGTTTTTTGGAGGATATGGGTATCCTACTTCATTTGAGCAGACCTATCAATGTTATCCAACTTCTTTTATTGATAAGGTATTTCAGGCTTAAAGTGTTCCTTTTTGATGTTGCCTTGTAGTTGTAACATTCTTTTGGAAAATCATATTAGTATCTGTTGAATTTCATTAGTGGATACAGGTTTGATAAAGAATGCAATAAAAATGAAGTTATACTCTCAATAGAATGCCTTATTGCAGTGCATCTGAGTACATGGCCAATCCTAACCAGCCTCATCGAGACCATAATTATGCAATACAATTATATGTTGCTTTGTGTGTAAAGAGTTCATAAGCAACAAATTGTTATATGCTTCTCCATACATAGAGAGTCTATAAGAATTTACACTTCTAGCCTACCCAGAGTGGCATGTTTCTTAGCATATGTGAAGGAACAATTTTGCACAAATCCTCTGAAATAAACGAATGATGTCAAGCACAAATTATCTTCGCCTTTTTTGGATATATTTCTTTTAATTTGGCCAACATATGTGATTTACATCTTTATACCTCATCTTAGTTTTCCCACATAATGTTTAGGTTTCAACTTTGATGATTGACTTAATCATTGGTGTCATCATGTGTCAATATCCTCATTATAAATACCACATGTACTTTTTGGATGTGTCTGGTTGTTGTCTCCTAATCATATGACTAATTGTTTAACTGAAAGAGAATAGTAATTTAGAATTCTGTAACATAGAAATACCAATAGTCTATATAATCATAATGGATCTCAATAAAAAAACTACCCCCTCATATAAAAAATTTAATCTCCCTCATCAAATATTCTTTTAACTATCCCATCAAATCTATCCCGCCATCTCCATCCAATAAGAATTGTATTGTTAAAATTGATTTGACTTATGTCAGATTGCAGTGTTTTCATTTGGGTAAATGTGAAATGTGAAAAGTGCATGATAGTTTATCATTTCCCATAAAACTGTCTGCCGTTAAATTTATTTGTGTTTCTATTAAGTCATAATCACAGTGGGCACTGGGGACCAATCAATATCTCTATAATTGTAGTGAAGCATAGGTAAGTCATTTGTGGAAAAAGGATGGCTAGTTATATTGATATATATATATATATATATATATATATATATATATATATATATATATGAAGATGATGACATGTTGAAATCTAAGCAATTCATAATAATGAATACAAGAGAGGAGTGGAAGGGGTTTTAATAGAGGGGGTGATGGTGGGAGAAATTTCATGTCTTGTTTGTTTCACATTTACGTGGTGTGTGCTACGGAATTACTTATAAGCTTGTATAACTGTTGGCTAATGTAGTTATCGAGAGTATTGTAGTAATTTGTTTTCTCATTAAATAGGGTGTATTACACATCAAAGAGGTGTGGGTTAATTTTGTAATGTGTAAATGGTTGTTTGAAACTGTAATTTTGAACTTAATGCATAGTTTGTAGGAGTGAAATTTATATTGATATGAATACAACAACTATAGATATAATATTAGATCATAGCATTAGAGATTTATTTGTAATAAACCAACACTAAATTTAAGCATTGGAATCTTAATTATGCTTTTTAACTGGATGATTCTCATGTTTATGCATAGAGAATTTGATGGGTCAATACCTTGTGTTTTGTGTTGGTTTCTTATCATTATGACTGAAGCATCTTCACACTTTCTAAGGACAAATTTATGGCCTTTTTTACGCTTGTTTCATGTTATACCTTTGGCATCTTCAATTTCCATAATCTTTAGCTCAGGTCCATGGTAGGTTGCAAGCAATTATTTTAAGTAATAAAATTTAGGGCTATTTTAAAGCTTATAATAAACCTTAAATAGACGCCTATGCTAAAATAATATTCAAGCTTTCCATATAACTCTAATGCTCAGCCTATTTAAACATGTGTAATATAAGATGGATCTTGGTCAATATAAAAAAGTAATAATGTAGTCAACAATTCCCAATGTAGGGATGTTAGATCCAAAAACTCACTCCCATCAACTTGTTGGTAGTTTAGCTCTATACTATCACATAAAAAAAGTTCACTACGTACTCCAAAGTAATTAATGGTTCTAGATAGCCTCAACTTTGTTATCTACGAGAAAGTAATTGGTGGTTTTCTACGACGGTTCTAGCTCTTTAGGGAGACATTAAAATCTTGACCGCTTGCTTGGTATTTGTCATTGTGGGGTTCATATCTAATGCAAGCGGATATTCAACCTCAAAATATGTGCCATTATGGGATCTTATTTCGTTCACTGTTTTAGCCAATACGTCCATTCTGAGAATGAACTTCACCCTCACGTTGCATTCTGCTGGATTTAATCACGTTACATTTTTCTTCTTCTCTTATGTCCTGTCACATTCAGATATTTTGTCCCATTTTTTTCGCTATGCAAATTTCGAAATTGAGCATGTTTCCTGTGGTTGGTATGACGAAATATAACCTACATAATGCTGGCCTACCTTAAAGTATTATACTGAAGTGTTTCACATGAGATGAATCGGAAATGGCTTTGTCCGAGATCCAACATCCATCCACAATTCCCTGCAGCCTGGGCTAAACAGAGTATTTTAAGCCCTGAATGGCTTGACTGGAACCTTTTGATGGCACAGTGAAGGATACTATGCTGCTACACAAGCCAACAAAATGTTAAAAAACAACAAAAGAATACAATACCCTTACATGACTATGCTTTCTTTTCATTGACTGGAAACCTATCACAAAAACAGACTTCCATGACACATACTTGTGACCACCACAACTCAGATGGACAAATGGGAGGTGTTTTCAAGTTTGCATCCTATAGGGGTTGTCGGCATCAATGACCTAGGCATACTTGGGAAGTGTGATTTTGATCTTTCACACACGTGGCCACAAGCTGCTACTGGTAACCACTTACATGAAATGGGGGGAGATTTCATAGACATTGCTCGCTCAACCACCTAAAATAGCTGCACCATTCTTCCTACCTACTGTAAATAGTTGTACCTTATCGCCAGAACAACAAGATGCATTACAGAGAATCTTAACCCATGCAAATGCACAACCACAGATTTCCCGTTGTACATGATAATACAAGGAACAACTGGCACTGGTAAATCACATTTGATCCGGGAAATTTCAAGGACGCTCCACTCACGCAGCAACCTCTGTGCCACCGCTTACTCCTCCTAGCTCCAACAGGACTAGCAGCATTCAACATTTCTGGCACAACAATACACACTGGGCTACACATACCAATAGCTGAAGTTACCCCTCTTCGAGGCCAAACCCTCGCTACATTTCAACAAGCCATGGTAGATGTGGAATACATACTAATCGATGAAATGAGTTTTATCGGCCCAAAACTATTGTCCAACATAAATAGCCACCTACAGGAAGTAATTCCTACACTGAAAATTTAAAGTTTTGGAGGACGTTATATTATTTTGTTCGGATACCTTGCCTACCTCCCTCCAATTAAATATACTCCCTTGTACATTTCAGGTACCTACGGCCATATGTTATGGTCACTTTTCAGAAATACAATCACGCTTACTGTTAACTTCCACCAACAGAGTGCCACCCCTGCCCACCACAATTTCTAGAGCCTACTACTAAATGTCAGAAATGCCCTTGCTACAGAGCATGACTGGAATCTACTAATGTCGCGGACTCCTACAAATATCAGCCTGCAGAACAAGCAACTTTCCAAACTGCAACACACCTTTATGCTACAAACACATTAGTAACCATACATAACAAGTACAAAATGTGGGCCCTTAACACGCCAATCACTATAGCTACAACTGAACAAACACGCCAAAATGACGCAAGGAAAAGCAGCAACACACAATTAGATACCAACCTATTTCTCTGTGAAGGTGAACAAGCAATGTTGACAACAAATCTTTGGGTGTAAATTGGTCTTGTTAATGGTGCACAAGGACAGGGTGTTACTATGTTGTACGAGCAAGCAACCACGCCCCCAAGCTTTCCTTTACACGACTTAGAAATACTACTAGAATTTGTTTAGTGTTAACATGTTGATTTCCGATTGCCCTGCCTGTCTAAATTCATAGTTGCACCAAGCCAACCTTCTTCAAAAAGAACATCACAAACACAAACCCATTTTAAAAGCAAACCCTACACCAGAGGATTACTCCGAAACAAATCCACGTCGGCGTAACCTTGCTCCTCCTGGAGCAACCACTAGTAGATATGTATGGAATGAGTACCTCAAATACATGAAAAACACTATTGAAACTTTTGATGTGCAAAGATATTTCTTTGTCAACCTAAATGGCGTGGATAAAGAATGAACATATAGTTACACACCGCTAATATTCTCACACAACTATAGTTACACGTTAAATTTTTAAGAAGTCTTTACCTCTCACAAAATACCATTAATAGGGGCACTAAACTATCTAGTTGCCCCTATCAAATTAGAATACTTTCAAGATTTACAAAAATATGCTATGATACCGGATGAAAGTGTAAAGTAAAGTAGATTTACACAGCAAAATGATAATAAAAATCTCGTATGTTATAAAACAATATGAAGGATATTTTAAAGCCATAGAGGTAGGCAAAACAACCTCCTACAAAATAGGATCTAATAACTCGGGATAGGCACGAGTAATAAAAACTAACAATTTATATTGTTATAACTATATAACAACATAATATCTAATTACTAATTACTAATTACTACGGTAAAACATTAATTACCATGAGCACTAACATAGGATTTCCTAACATACATCAAGCTCAAAATACCTTGCGATTGTATGTATGTAAAGATTACATAGAAAATATGTTATCTATTAAACTATATGACAAAGAACATATGTAAAGTAAAAATTTAGAAAATCAAGTCATATGACGGTCTTGATCTTGTACTTTTAATTTTTTTTTTTTTTTTTGCATATTTGTATAAAAGGTAAGGGAAAAAATAGTTACCCTATGATAGTATGATAGGGGATGGGTGGAACCATCCAACAAAGGAGGCTCAAACCTCAAATAATCCATATGCATAGTGGGATGACGTTGGAGCTTAGGAAGTTCACTACATAACACGCTTAGGAGCCATATGATGTGCATTACGAGACATAGGAGGAGGCATATGGGGGATAGACTAGCTAGAGGTAGTATATATAGGTGTGATTAGCTTAGGTTTGGAAACCATCACTTTTTAGTAAAGGATTAAGTGATGGGGTTTTATATGGGATACCGTTGGTTGTAAAAACTTGCTTACTATAAATATACTTTATGCATTGGTAAAAATAGAAGGGATAGATTTAAAAGATGTATCCAAGGTCAATCAAGATAAATATCACATGAATAAGGGGAAGAGGTGATTGAAAAACAGATAGCCATGTAGTAGCATAAACAATCAGTAAGAGGTCTAATAATATGCCCAAGAGAGGTTTTAGTATCAAATGTCATGTTTTTCTTAGTATAGCCAAGAAAGATAAGCAATTTGAATGTGCATATGTTGTGCCTAACACTAGTATAAATAAAAATGCTATGGGAAGGGCTTAGGTCAATAAAATATTGAACATAAAGTATATTCGAGATAAAATCATGAGTGATATTAGAATCATCAAAGGTAATAAAAAGTGTAGGAGGTGGGATATGAGTGATAGTACCAATAAGAGATCCCAATGGATGATCATATGAACGAGGAAGAAGTTGACCTTCGTAAGTATGGTGTTCTTATGACTTATGTTTAATAGTATTGTGATTAGGAAGTGGGTAGTTGAAAACATTAAGGTTTGAATTGTCGTTAGTAGGCTTATATTTCTTAGGAGGAGAGTCAAATTTAATATAATTTATATCAATAATTTTTGGATAACATGACAAATATTAACACATCGATTATTAGAATGGTGAACACGTTTTTGATAATAATAATATGAATTAAATTCAAAAATGTTACCATGAGGCTTACTTGTATCGACGTCTAAGAGAAGAGGAGAGATAAAAATAAAATCTAATAACAATTGAAGGACCACTTGGGATGAAGAAGGAAATCATGCAAATTAACACTAAGGAGTAGCTTGAATCGAAGCTTGGTACATTGAGATACAATATTGACAACAACTTTAACATCATTCTTATTATCATTAGATTTGGCTTTAAAATTAGGTTTTCATTGAAATTTAGCATTAGATGTATTAGGATAATTGGAAACATACTTAAGATTATTATTTATAAGGAGCATAGACTATTGTTCTTTTAATGTGTGACATAATTGATCAAACAAATGAAATATATTGAAGATAATTGATTTTTGAAAAGGATCCATAAGGCTTTGAGTGCTTAAATATTAAAGGTTAGTGTCATATAGGACATTGTTCATTTTTGTAAGTATAGTCTTGTAATGTAGAACATAGCTAGTAATTGGCTCATTGGAGCCTTGTCACATATTATACATTTGAGCAAAGGAAAAATTATCCCCAATATTGATTGAAAATTGTGTAAAGAATTGATTAGTCAAAGGGGAAAAATCCTGTATTGAATGAATGAGAAGGTCATAAAACCATTGCAGTGCACATTCCTTAAGGATTTTAAGAAATATATTAGTAAGTAGTACATCAGTGTAAGCATAATATAAGTACATGACATGAAAATTGTGAAGGTGTTGTTTAGGATCAATTTCACTATCATAGATAGGAAGCTTAGGAGACAAAAAAACAACAGGAAAAGGTTAGGAAGCCACTTTGGGTGTAAGTGGGCTGCGAAGTAATTGAATAGAGTCCATAAAATCAAAAAGGTAGAGACACCTTGCTGAGATTGTAATATTTGGTTGTATAAATTGTGAACAAGATTCTCAATAACTCATGTATTATCGAGGAATGAGAATTCACATGAGTATGCACAAAAGATGTAGGAATATTAGTAGACATAGGAATTGACATTGCAATAGTATGAAGGGGGTATGATTTTCCCTAAAATATATAGGTATATTGGATGTGGCAATAATAGACATAACCATAATGGAATATGTAACAATGTGTGTACACCATATTTTTTATGCTTGTTAACAATTTATTTTGTGCGGGGGTTATCGATGTATTCTCCTCCGAGCGGGTGCCTGCTAAGATTGGGGTATGATTGGACTTGGTCATGTGAGATAGACCAAATATTTGAGATATGTCGCTATTTAGTCTTAGTCACCCTATAATTGATTTGTTTCTTCAAAATTTTCACACATTGCACTCAATATATCTATTTGTCCCATTGTGTTCACTTACTTCTTCTTATTGCATGCTATTACCCCTACTTTCAGTCACGATGGACCTTCATCATTGACCTTTATTTAATTTCCGGCCTCTATTCCTCACATTTTACACATTTTGACCTTAGGGTTTCCCCCAAGGCTAATGACATCACCCATAGTGATGGTATTTGTTTTGGATTTTCCATATCTCATGTCATTTCCCATGGGCGATGGCATCAAGGATATATACCCTTATATTTTCTTGTTAGTTTCACCACCTACAATCACTACACTTCTTTGCTTTATCACTTGTTTACATTTGCACCTACTCCCGCTTGCAATATTTCACACTTATTGGCTGAATTTGAAGTCTTGGAGCTTACCTATTTTACGTTGGCGTCATCATAGTGAGTTAGGGCCAAATATCTTCTTATTAAAAATTCCCCTTCTCCAACCATAACAATTCTTTCCCAAAGTGTTGTTGTCTTTGGGGATGATTATACATCAACATTCACACACACAATACATGTAAGTATCGGTAAACCTCTTTAGTCTCTTATTTTTCACGTGCTTGTTGTATGTTGGTCATTCATTGCTATAAACTAGAGTAGATGTATGTTTTCTTTGACCTATTGTATTGTATTATTATTATTATTATTATGCCCTTTGGATTTATCCATCCTCTTATCTACTCTTGTTTCTATATCCTAGTAGGATACCTATATTTATCTTAGTTGTAGGCCTTGAAAACTTATATCTATCCTAGGGTTAGGGTCACTATCCTCTAGAATTATGACATTAACGCTCCTTGAGCACATTTGTATCTACACGACACAAATAGTCTTAGATTGAATCCCTATATTTGAGAACCCAACTAGGAACCTCTCATTTACCCATCATACACAATGAACTCGGGGATCTTAGATGCATTTATACACTTTTTTCATCTCAAGCAATGTATAGAAGGGTGTCAATGTGCTAAGGATTTTATCTTGTAAAATTATTAAATACTTGTTCATCATCCTTAGTAAGGGTGCAAGTATTAGTATTAGAATCATCATGGAAACATTCCCTTGAGAATGCTCGGAATAGGCGAGTAGAGATAGTATTAGCAAATACAAAATCAAGTAGGCCACATGTGTGCATAAGTATTATGAACCATAATATAATAAGCCTCATATGTGTCATCATAATCATATTGAGAAAAGTATTCATACCATCGATAATATCCTCACACATGCCTATACCAACTATAGATATAGGTTGATCGATATATGAATAAGACAAGGGTAATGTAGGGTAGGCCATGAAATCAAAAAGGATAAAAATTCTAAAACAAGCAAAAATATTATGCACGAAAGCAAAAGTAAGAACCCTAGGATAACTATTATTTGAGAAAGTGAGAGATTATTGTAAACAAAAATCACACACTTTGGGTATCTATTTAGTCCTAATTACATACTACTATTCATATGATTCCTAAGTAAGAAAAGTACTAATTAACCCATTTCTTTGGCCACCTTTCTTTGCCTTTTGTTGCCATGTTTGGTCTTGTACCCTTACTTGCTTAGTTTGGCTTTTATACCTCAAAATTTATCATCATAAACACCAACGCCCAACTAGGATGCCAATGTCAGGTACCCTCATCCCCTCTGGGTGCCCTTGACCTCAATATACTTTGTTCACACTTTTTGGGTCCTTTCTAGCCATTTGCGCAACTTATATTTTTGGTATTCAGAATTTTCAGTGTTAATTACGAAATTAAAGCAAGGGAATCATATAAATATAAAGTTATGTGATCATAATAAAGGACTAAGCACTAAGCATTAGATATCACCACCTAAGGTTGCATCCATCAAGAATATATGAGCTCCATTACATCCATCTAGCACCATCTAAGGGACACAAGGGCTAGTTCTTCTGCATACACACTTCATAGGAGGGAAGTTCATTCTATTCCATGCACAAATCTAATGCATTTATTTACATCTAGATTACTTAATCGCTATCAAGTGACACACACACACAAGAGCTACCTAGGGCAAAATTCCACACACACACATAGAACTACATTGGGTTTGAGATGTAGTGTAATGATTAGTCGTAAGTTCACCATTGTGACAGTGAGAGACGATTCGAACCCTCATTCCGCAACTTTATTTTTAGAATTTGATGTCTCTTTGAGGGTTTTGCAGGTCATTATTTCATTGCAGGTTTCTAGCAACTTTGGTGATAATTAAACGACCTCATAACGACCAAATGAGAAAAAAAAACAAATACCTCGTGACCACTTAGAGGAGGTTATATGACAATTTCTGCAGACATAGGTGCTCGAAACAAGTCTAGGGTGCCCCGCAGTGCCCCTATTCCTCTCAAAGTGCCCAGTCCGCACAAATCGTCACTCACACACTTTTTCGAGGTGTTATGCAAAAATTATCCATATTTTTCATCGGTCAACACTTCAAAGACATAATCCGTAATTCACTGCGAATCAACTAAGGCTCTTCTTACCCTCTTTTCAACTAGGGTTTCACATTTTTATTACTTAGTTTTCTTAGGATAATTTCGTATTTAATTATTTATTTATTTATTGCTACAATAACAATCAAATTAGGCATATATTTCCACATTTAGCTTAATCATTTTTGTGAACCCAACCTCTTTGAACACACTTAGGATTTTT
Source organism: Taxus wallichiana var. yunnanensis (assembly GCA_018340775.1). Classification (NCBI taxonomy): domain Eukaryota; kingdom Viridiplantae; phylum Streptophyta; class Pinopsida; order Cupressales; family Taxaceae; genus Taxus; species Taxus wallichiana. The sequence goes on from CM031239.1 coordinate 89,699,734, forward strand.
TTTTTCACTTCTTACATCTTTCTAAGATCCTCTCATCATGAATATTTATATTCATGATTTCTTACTCCATCTTGAGCTAAGGGCTAAGATCATCACTCTCTTGACTACTACTTGCGTTCCTTCTGAAATTCATCTAGACTTAGTCTACAACACATTTACATATGCATTTTCTCAGCACATTGATTTTCAAGCTAATCCTACTGCTGATATTGTTACTTTTGAAAATGATCCCCCTTTGCACATCATGATGTGCATCCATAATATTGGTGTCAAGCAAGTTTTAGTCGATAATGGATCTGAACTTAATTTGTGCACTCTAACCTTCCTTAAGGCTTTAGGTATCTTTATTTCTAACATCAGTTCTTCATCTATTTCTCTTCACGCATACGATGGTTTTGTTCGTCCATGCATCAACCATATTACTTTACACATTACTGTTGGACCAAAAACCCTTAATACAATTTTCTTTTTCATGGACTTTCTAGTTTCGTATAATTACTTTCTCGATAGACCATGGCTTCATGCCATCCAAACTGTACCTTCTACAAGTACATCGATGTGTCAAATTATTACACGAGGGTATTGAATACACCATTCCTATTGATCGTGAACCATTCAAATATTGCACACACAATCCCACCACTACGATCCCCACTCCATAATTTGTTACTACTGATGAACCACAACCTATGGATCCTCCACCTAACTTAGAGGCTACTATTTACATGTTGTATGTTGTTCCATCCATGTCATTTCCCCCCCACTACTAATAATACTATGATACTTTATTAAGGGCCTTTCCACACCTTGAACATTGTTTTTTCCTCTCTTGAATAGTTTGCACCCATACCACCTCCTTTTAAATGTACGTTCTTCATCAATAATTCTTATTGGCATCATCCCTGAAATATGAGACTACCCTATCCAAAAAAAAATCATACTTTTAAAATAATGGGTCATTTTGTGTTTTATTGCCAGAAAGTTCTTGTATTGTGTCAAGATATTCCCAAGGAGCCATATTAGCCATTTTCGCCAAATACCCAGATGCCCAAAATTGTTATATTCTGTCGTCGGGATTTACTTGCGGGAAATTTGTATTTAATTATTTTGAGCCCCGTTTGAGGCAATTTGTGCTCCGGTTTAACTCTGTTGTGATCGTACATATCGTTATTCCCATATACCAGTAGGGTTTTAACTAGGAATGAATCTTGGGCTTTATTTGTAACTTCTGACAACGTTTTGTGTTTTTTGTGTTTTCCCGTTTCATTTTCTGTGAAATTTCTCTGGATCAATTCCTTTGCCAGTTTGGCTTGATTCTTGGCCTAGAGTATCTGGAGATCACATAGGCACATGTGCCAGAAGGAATTCACCATCGGAGATTTGGTTCTCTTGGAAAAGACGAAGTCGTGCACCAAAAAGCTTCTTCTGGGCTGGCCGCATTTTTGGAAAAAGAGGGTTTGAAGTGGATCATGGGATTTTTGGAAGCAGCAGGCAGGTGGAAATTTTGTACCTGCCTAACAGGGTACTTTTTCCCATGGAAGCAACGCCACGTAATTCACAATGGGAAAATTGGAAGCAACAGGTAGGCGAAATTTCTTACTCCGCCTGCAGCAGGTAAAATTCCCATTGTGAAATAAAAGAAAAATCACTTAAGATGGGATTTTCTTACCGCTTGCACGGTAAATAATCCCATTATGAAAGTCAAACAACTTAAGTGGATCATGGGATTTTTGGTCGTAGCAGGCAGGTGGGATTTTTGTACCTGCCTTGCAGGGTACTTTTTCCATGAAGGCAAAGTCACTTAAGTTATGATGGGAAAATTAGAGGTAGCAAGCAGGCGGGAATTTCTTACCTGCCTTGTAGGGTAAAAATTCCCATTGTGGAATAAAAGAAAAACAACTTAAGTGAATCATGGGATTTTATTGCTGCCTGGTAGGGTAAATAATCCCATTATGAAAGTCAAATGACTTAAGTGAATCATGGGATTTTTAGGGCTGCCTTGCAGGGTAAATAATCTCATTGTCATGTGACTTTTAAAAATAGAAATTCCTTATTCCAAAAGTGCGAACCACCTTGGGTGAATAATAATGCATTAAATAAATATTTGTTAATATTTATTCACCCAATTTTGGTGCCCAAGCATGAGGAAAAGTCAACAAGGGAAAAGTGGATAAAGGAAATTAGAATTAGAAATTCTAAAATTAAATAAATATTATTTATTTAATGCAGCCCCTTCATGACAAAAAAGTGCGCCCCATTTGGGAGAGAAATAATACTTTTTTAAGTATTAATTGATTTAATTAATTCCTATTTTCAATGGCTAAGGTCAAAGCATACTGTGAGGCTTGAGTTAGTTGAAGTAAGTCTAAAATTAAATAAATTTAATTTACTTAATGGCAGCCATGAACATGCACAAAATAGGCGCCCCATTTGAAGAGTAAAGCTTATTAATAATTAATTAATTGCCAGGAATAGGAAAGACATTAATTAATTATATAATTATGAGGATTATATAAGCAGGGGTTGTCATAAGGATGAATTAATTAATTCAACAACAAAGAAGTGCAGCCCAGACAAAAAGTGTGCCCTATTTGAAGAGGAATTTTGCTCAGAAGAAGGTGTAATTAATGTTGGAAGCTTCCAAATTTGGTGCCAAGGTTGAAGGAGGTTTATTTGTGTCTGAATAATTGTTTGCATAGTGGTACATGTGCTCAGGTGAAGTTGGTAAAATTCATGCTTTCTTTGCATGCAAATAAAGCATCAAATTTTGGGGCAGCAGCTTGATATATGCAGATTTTTATGATTAAAATCCACTGTTCATGTTCCGGTTGCCATCTTTGTCTGAATTAATTGCAGGAATTCATCACAGGTGCTTTTATAAGAGAAAGGGAGCTTAAATCAATGTCCAATACATTGAACATATCCTCCGAATCTGAAGAATTATCCAGATCTACACCGATTGTGAAGAATTCCAGCCGAATAAAGAGGAAAAGAATTATTCAGACAAAGATTGCTCTAGCCATGGTAAAGCGAGATGAACGAGAAAGCTCAATGGAATCATGCATTACTTCCAGATTTGTTGACATCGGAGACACAAATCTAGGCCCAGATCTAGATCCAGATTCAGATCTAGATCTCATAATTGCAAAAGCTTCCGGCAAAAAAATTCATCCTCTTGTTTCTGATGCAACCCGTGTAGAAGTCGATGCATGGAAAATTTCTTCCAGGATCTTATGCATGTGCTCCCAATCTTCCAATTAAAGCCTTCATTGAATTTTCATTCACCGGAGTGCTTTCCAGAAATTTTAATTAAAACATTGCATTGATGCATGTACTGGAGAAGAACTGCAAAAGATTTAAGGATAAGAGGGAAGACAAGGCAAAGGCAACACCCGTAATCAAGTTTCCAGATCCAGCTTGTTTCCATATCAGCTTGCTTCCAAATCCAGCTTGCTTCCAGATCAGCTCGCTTCTAGATCTAGATGCTCCCAGATCCGACTTGGTGAGAATCAAAGGAAAAGAATCATTTTGCATGCAAAATATGAAAAAGGACAAGACTGCAGCTTTCCTCTTTCTTCTTCTTTCTCTTATTTCTTCCGACAAAATAATTGAGCGATCAATTAAATTATAAAACTTAAGTGATTGGTTTAAAAGCCATTACTTGAAGAAGTCAACTACTTGGAGATAGGTGGCAATCATGCAAAATAGAAAGTTTTATTTTTGCATTAAATCATGCATGTCATGCAAAGAGGAATTCGGGAGGGAGATTGCCGGTTGTGTCCTTTCTTACTTCCACATGTGCTAGTTCACTCAAAGCTTACTACTTGTAATTGCCCCTCTAAATGTTATAAGTAGAGGAAGAACCTACGGGTTAAATAATCATAATTTGTAAGCAACATTCTTGTGTTCCAGACTTTGTGTTGAAACCCCTGAGAGCCACTTGAAGCAAAGGAATATACAGGAGCAGATTTCCAGAGAACTTTGTTTCACAGTGTATTTTGTTTCTAGCTTTCTGTCTTAGATCTTTGAATAAACTTTGTGTTATTTTAGATCTAGATCTAGAGCTGCCTTCGCTTATAATTCTGTGTTTATATCTATTGGTTTCTTCTATGTGCATGCAATCAAATATGTTATCTATTGATTGGGATGCACATCTTCCCCATTTCTTCTCTGTGTTTATATAATTCCCTTCTTCTATAAATATTTCCTTTCTTTAAACAAGCTGCTTACTTGCTGCAGAACTATACAACTATGGTTCATGAGCTAAATAGTTAAAGTAAAACCCCATATAGATACTAGCATATTTTAATTGACAAATCTGACATGGGAGCCTCACCGGTAAATGAGGGAGATTTATCTCATGACTACCTAGGTTTTATGCTATGCAGAAAATCTAGCCAACAGTTTTTGGTGACTCACTGGGGAACAACACAAATTAGCAGACCAAAGATTTCTCAAGTTAGAAGCTGCAGATCCAGTCTTTCACCAGGAAGAAGAGTGCAAACTCATATAGATCTGGATCATTTTCAGCATAATCCAAAGAATTGGATTTATTGACAAAGTTTATTCTCAAAGAAGATGTGCTTCATTCATCATGATGCAGAATCAACCACTTGCCCCTGCAGCACTGTTCCATGGGGTGCAGCCTTTGGACCTCTGAATCTGACTCCTCCTATGCATGATCTACCTAAAGGGATGAGAAATAATTTTCCAAAATTCTTTGGAGATGGAAAGTAGAATCCAGATGACCACTTGGCTGTGTTTTTCATATCATGTGGAGTGCTTGCAGTGGAACATGAAGATGTATCTGTCAGACTCTTCATAGAGACTCTACACGACTTGGCTGGAGAATGGTTCTATCGGCTAGCTCCTGGCACCATAACCAACTAGGATACTATGCGGGATGCATTCTTGAAAAGATTCAAACCAGCTGAAGATTCCAGCACATTGATAACTCATCTCACTTAGTTGAAGAAGGAGCCACATGAGCACATGCGGGATTTTATTACAAAATTCCAAATATTACTATACAAAATTCCAACTTCTGCTTCTCTAAATGATGAGAATAAAAAAGTATTCTTCATCAATGCTTTGTTTCTAAAGTAAGCTATCAACCGTGAAGAGCACGTCCTGCTGACTTGTTAGCAACTCAAAACATGGTGGTTGAAATTGAAGATGACCTCATCATGGCTAGAAAGATAAAGAGCAACACTTGTAGAGCTGAAAGTTCATCTTCTACCTCTACTACCTCTACATCCGATTCACTATTGCAAAAGTTAGTAAATGAGATGTTGCAGATGAAGAAACAAATGGCTCAAATGGCTCAAGGCAACAACATTGCCCCTGCTCGAATTTTAACAACAAAACCAGAACCGCATTGTTGGTTCCCAAAGATTAGCAATTGAAGTTGCTCCCAGAAACAATGTGGAGATGAATGAAGAAGACTTGGAAGCTGACATTGATCAACTCGAGAATGATGATTTTATAGGTCCTACTGGTGACTCCAACATTAATTACCTAAACTACAAATCTAAACATGAGTATGAGGAGCTTCTTGAAGACGATCATAGTCATGCATATGCAGTACTTACAAAATCACAAACTCGCCAAGATGAGGCATTAGCTAATGAACAAAGAAGGGGCAGCCCTTTACCTTCTTCCTTAGCTCCGGAAGTAAGCATGTGAGTTCTTCATCTCAACCACAGAAAGTGGCTCAGGTACCTGAATCTATTTCTTCTTTTGACATTATTGATCATGTTAAGAAAACCAGAGTTCAAATGTTAGAAGTTGAATACTTGAGATCCTTTCTGAGTAGTTAAATAGGCTAGTCAAATATGTACAATCACCAGGACAATCCAATACATCAAAAGGCCTTTTGCCTAAGCCCAAAGTTACTCCTCCCCAGAACAACACTATGCAGTTGTTAAATCCTCACCTTCTGAAAGAGTAGAACCTTTCTATGTCTCCTTATTGCTTAATGGTTTCAAGTTAAGCAATTGCATTTTAGATTCAGGTGCTTCTGACAATGTCATGCCAGCTAAAGTTACAGATGCTCTTGGGCTTACCTTGACAAAGACCATAAAAAGGTGCTACTCCATGGAGAGACAAGTCCCTTTAATCGGACAAATCAAAGATGCACATGTTGTTATGGAAACTTTTCTTGACAAAAGATTAAAGATGACAATTCTAGCTGCAGATATTCCTGTCTCCTACGGGATGTTGCTGAGCAGAAACTTCTGCAAAGAGCTGGGAGGAGAAGTAAAGATGGATTGGTCCTATGCTCATATTCCTATCAAAGGGATTAATCAGAAGCTGGAGCCGGAAAAGAAGTCCAAGTACATGGTGACAAAATCTGAAGATCCTAGATCTCATATTCTTTTTCAAGGGTCTGACCATGGTGTATACTTCTTGGAAATGGATAAAGGAATTCTAGAGCCAGAATTTCAACCAGAGCTAGAGCCAGCAAAAGAAGAAGAATTTTTTTTGACTCTGGAGTTTAAAGGCACCCGTTGTTATTTTGGATCAGGAGTTGACATTCTATTAATATCTCCAGATCATGAGATATTCCCATACTCCCACAAGCTAATGTTCGAGAACACCAATCATATGATGGAGTATGAAGCATTGCTTCTAGGAATGGAGCAAGCTAAAAAGAAAGGAGTAAAACTCCTCAAAGCCCAAGGAGATGCTGAACTTCAAGTAGGTTTGAGGAAAAATCAAGTCAAAGGAGATAAGATGAAGCATTACAGAGATAGAGTGCTTTCTGCTACATTCGGTTTTACACCCTTCTCTATTGACTTCATTCTAATAAATCAAAACTCCAAGGCAGATTCTTTGGCAGTCATGGCTGCACTATTGAATCCAGATAGACCACCATCCATATTTAGACAAGGAAACTATAAAGTGGAGATGGTCTACCGCCCCAAAGTCCCTGAACAAACATCTGCATGTCTGCATGTTGAAGGGAGTGAATCATCACCACGACAAACAATCACAGGAAAAGTTGATCCAGGTGATGATGGAAATGGAATATTCGAACTAAAAGGTAACAAAATCCCCAAGGGTTTAGTTTCCTTAGTGGAGATTTTCAACAAGCATGATCAGTACCTGAAGAAGAACAAATAATATGGTGATAGTTCTTCCTCAAAAATGCAGCAAATAAATCGAGGAATGGAGCAAGTTGATGCAGACTTACCCGCCACGAGAGAGAAGAAAGGATGAGCCACCACAGAAGAAGTTGATAAGGACTTGCCCAGAGTATTTGACAAGAAGGCCAGAGAAAGGAAGTTCAAGATCGGAGACTGGGTACTCTGGTGGGACAAGAGACATGAACCAAAGGGCATGCATGACAAATCTAATTCACTCTGGAAAGGGCCCTTCATGATCAAAAGAGCTGCAAAAATGGACTCTTTCTTCCTTGCCTACTGGGATGGAATTGAGTTACCACTGCCTTTCAATGGGCAACATCTGAAGCTTTTCTAGACATAAAAAAGTAGGGTAAAACCTGTATGTATATAAATAAAACTTTGTTTGTATTTCCTTGTTTTGTTTTTGTGTTGTGTTGTTTTTGTTTGCCTGACCCCGTGCCCAAAAGACAAGATACGAAACTAGAGATGCTGGGATCTCATATTTTCCCTTGTCATTCTGACAGAGAAAAAGATGTCCACAGATGGAGCCGACTGGTGTCCCTAGATTTCATCCTGAAATCTGAGACTACCCTATCTAAAAAAATTTCATACTTTTAAACTAATGGGTCGTTTTGTGTTTTATTGCCAGAAAGTTCCTGTATTGTGTCAAGATATTCCCAAGGAGCCATATTAGCCATTTTCACCAAATACCTAGATGCCCAAAATTGTTATATTCTGTCGTCGGGATTTACTCATGGAAATTTGTATTTAATTATTTTGAGCCCCGTTTGAGGCAATTTGTGCTTTGGTTTAACTCTATTGTGATCGTACATATTGTTATTCCCATATACCAGTAGGGTTTTAACCAGGAATGAATCCTGGGCTTTATTTGTAACTTCTGGCAACATTTTGTGTTTTTGTGTTTTCTCGTTTCATTTTCTGTGAAATTTCTCTGGATCAATTCCTTTTCCGGTTTGGCCTGATTCTTGGCCTGGAGTATCTGGAGATCACATACGCACGTTTTCCGAAGGAATTGGCCATGGAGATCTGGTTCTCTTAGAAAAGATGGAGTCATGCACTAAAAGCTTTTTTCTCCGGTGCCGCATTTTTGGAAAAAGAGGGTTTGAAGTGGATCATGGGATTTTTGGAAGTAGCAAGTAGGTGGAAATTTTGTACCTGCCTAACAGGTACTTTTTCCCATGGAAGCAACACCACTTAAGTCACAATGGGAAAATTGGAGGCAACAGGCAGGCGAGAATTTCTTACCTGCCTTGCAGGGTAAAAATTCCCATTGTGAAATAAAAGAAAAATCACTTAAGGCATTGATGGGATTTTCTTACCTGCCTTGCAGGGTAAATAATCCCATTATGAAAGTCAAATAGCTTAAGTGGATCATGGGATTTTTGGTCGCAGCAGGTAGGTGGGATTTTTGTACCTGCCTTGCAGGGTACTTTTTCCCATGAAGGCAAAGTCACTTAAGTTATGATGGAAAAATTAGAGGCAGCAGGCAGGCATGAATTTCTTACCTGCCTTGTAGGGTAAAAATTCTCATTGTGGAATAAAAGAAAAACAACTTAAGTGAATCATGGGATTTTATTGCCTGCCTGACAGGGTAAATAATCCCATTATGAAAGTCAAACGACTTAAGTGAATCATGGGATTTTCAGGGCTGCCTTGCAAGGTAAATAATCTCATTGTCATGTGACTTTTAAAAATAGAAATTCCTTATTCCAAAAAGTGTGACCCATCTTGGGTGAATAATAATGCATTAAATAAATATTTGTTAATATTTATTCACCCAATTTTGGTGCCCAAGCATGAGGAAAAGTCAACAAGGGAAAAGTGGATAAAGCAAATTAGAATTAGAAATTCTAAAATTAAATAAATATTATTTATTTAATGCAACCCCTTCATGACAAAAAAGTGCACCCCATTTGGGAGAGAAATAATACTTTTTAAAGTATTAATTGATTTAATTAATTCCTATTTTCAATGGCTAAGGTCAAAGCATATTGTGAGGCTTGAGTTAACTGGAAGTAGAAGTCTAAAATTAAATAAATTTAATTTATTTAATGGCAGCGATGAGCATGCACAAAATAGGCGCCCCATTTGAAGAGTAAAGCTTATTAAATAATTAATTAATTGTCAGGAATAGGAAAGACATTAATTAATTATAGAATTATGAGGATTATATAAGTAGGGGCTGCCATAAGGATGAATTAATTAATTCAAAAGCAAAGAAGTGCAGCCCAGACAAAAAGTGTGCCCCATTTGAAGAGGAATTTTACTCAGAAGAAGGTGTAATTAATGCTGGAAGCTTCCAAATTTGGCGCCAAGGTTGAAGGAGGTTGATTTGTGTCTGAATAATTGTCTGCATAGTGGTACAGGTGCTCAGGTGAAGTTGGTAAAATTCATGCTTGCTTTGCATGCAAATAAAGCATCAAATTTTTGGGGCAAGCAGGCTTGATATATGCAGATTTTTATGATTAAAATCCATTGTTCATGTTCCAGTTGCCATCTTTGTCTGAATTAATTGCAGGAATTCATCACAGGTGCTTTTATAAGAGAAAGGGAGCTTAAATCAATGTCCAATACATTGAACATATCCTCCGAATCTGAAGAATTATCCAGATCTATACCGATTGTGAAGAATTCCGACCGAATAAAGAGGAAAAGAATTGTTCAAAAAAAGATTGCTCCAGCCATGGAAAAGCAAGATGAACGAGAAAGCTCAGCGGAATCATGCATTACTTCCAAATTTGCTGACATCGGAGACACAAATCCAGGCCCAGATCTAGATCCAGATTCAGATCTAGATCTCATAATTACAAAAGCTTCCAGCAAAAATTCATCCTCTTGTTTCGATGCAATTCGTGTAGAAGTAAGTCAGTGCGTGGAAAATTTCTTCCAGGATCTTGTGCATGTGCTCCCAATCTTCCAGTTGAAGCCTTCATTGAATTTGCATTCACCCGGAGTGCTTTCCAGAATTTTTAATTGAAACATTGCACTGATGCATGTACTGGAGAAGAACTGCAAAAGCTTCAAGGATAAGAGGGAAGACAAGGCAAAGGCAACACCCGTAAGTAAGTTTCCAAATCTAGATTGTTTCAGATCCAACTTGCTTCCAGATCCAGCTTGTTTCCAGATCCAGCTCACTTCTAGATCCAGTTGCTCCCAGATCCAGCTTGGTGAGAATCAAAGGCAAAAGAATCAACTGCATGTAGAATATGAAAAAGGACAAGACTACAACTTTCCTCTTTCTTCTTCTTTCTCTTATTTCCTCCGACAAAATAATTGAGCGATCAATTAAATTATAAAAATTAAGTGATTGGTTTAAAAGCCATTACTTGAAGAAGTCAACTACTTAGAGATAAGTGACTGACGTGTAAAATAGAAGGTTCTATTTTCAGTTACAAATCATGCATGTCATGCAAAGAGGAATTCCAGGAGGGAGATTGCTAGTTGTTTCCTTTCCAACTTCCACATGTGCCAGTTCACTCAAAGCTTCCTACTTGTAATTGCCCCTCTAAATGCTATAAGTAGAGGAAGAACCTATGGGTTAAATAATCGAATTTGTAAAGCATTCTTTTGTTCCAGGACTTTGTGTTGAAACATCCGAGAGCCACTTGAAGCAAAGGAATATACAGGAGAATATTTTCGGAGAACTTTGTGTCACAATGTATTTTGTTTCTATCTTTTTGTCTTAGATCTTTGAATAAAATTTGTGTTATTTTAGATCTAGATATAGAGCTTCCTTTTCTTAAAATTATGTGTTTATATCTATTGGTTTTTTCTATGTGCATGCCATCAACTCTGATATCTATTGATTGGGATGCACATCTTCCCCATTTCTTCTCTCGTGTTTATACAATTCCCTTCTTCTATAAATATTTCCTTTCTTTAAATAGTCACTTACTTGCTGCAGAATCTGCAAAACCTATGGTTCATGAGAGCGAGTAGTTAAAGTAAAACCCTATATAGATACTAGCTACAACGACCCAAATAATCACACACACGAACAACACAGTGAAATACAGGATAATTTTTTTTTGACTTGCTTGACACATAACATGACGCAACATGTCGTCACTAAGGATACAACTAACACTGTGAACAACTTGATACAAGGATGGCCATAAAGGCAACACGGAAACGTTCACACATATCAAGGACAATTTACTTTTCTTTTGACAAGACAACATAGAAGTCCAATCACAGAACACACTTACAGTTAGGGCCAACCACAAGGAGATATTCTTGAGGGTTATTTATTTTAAAAGGACATCTTGCAATTCTTAGCTTACGTTTTCAAGGAGGCTCAAGATATGATTCGTATGATTCAACTTGCCAAGCCAAGTTTGTTCCTTTGACTTCGAGTAATTATTCTTTAAATCTTCTCTATTATGACATTTATTTTCTTAATTTGTTTATCAAGAAAAAGAGTAATTAAATTCCACAAGGCCATCTGCTCACCACTAACGCTACTAAGATTCGTTCTTGCCCACAAGACAACATGGTTTTAAGTTCAACACACTTAAGAGAAGAGATACAAGGTGCCTTGAAAAAGGGTTAGAGGGAGAAGGTCGAGATGAAACATTTTTAGGACCTCATTAGTTATTGCCAGTATTAAATTGAAGCTAGGGCTCTTAACCATAACTAACAACAACTTTACTTAGGCTTCGCTAAAAGTATTAACAAGGAGTAAAAGAATTTACTTTCCAAATGGCTGAGAGATAGATTGTGTGGTTTCAAAATTGTTTTCTCCTGTTTATTAAATCTTATTATCTTCCAGAACTAACCATAGATTTCCTTTAAGTTCGTTTAAGAATTCCACCATGAAAGGGATAGTGTTCATTAGTGTAGCTAGGGGTATCAAGTTATATAATGTTACTTGCAATGATAGTCCTGCCTTGATTACTCAAGAATTTCTTGCTCTCAAGTTGGTGACCCCTACGTTACTTTATTTGAATACAAATTTTAATTTAACTTCCTGAAGTATTAAACAATCCCATGTTAGTTTACTTATGACACTTTATTACTAAGTCATGGCAAGGTTTAACTCATAATTTATTCTCAAGGAAAAGTTGAAGCAACACTCATTAACGAGAACAAAACAAGATTACATCATTTCTTAAAATACTGATACTCCACAAGTCACTCAACCACAATAACCAAATTTTCTTATAATTTCAATGATGGGCACACAATACAAGGTTTCCAAAGTTCAGATGACAAGTCCACAATACATTATACTAAGACATTAATCCTCTTCTAAACTTTCCACTGGACGTTAACAAAAGTTGATCAACATAAAAAGGTTTCGAGCAAAGGATCTTCTCAACTGAGGTTGATGACAAAAGTCTACAAATCTATCCCTCATCTACACGCAAGATCCATCTGCAACAAATTTTCTACAAGAGTCAGTTCACGAGAACTGAGCAAGATAAGGCTACACAAAACCACCATAACTATTATCTAACAATATCACGAAAAGGAAGCACTTTATTACAAGAATTGGTTCAAACCTCTAAACACTATTAACACATCAAGTTAAAATGAAGTCTTCATCATGCCAATCAAAGAAGGAGAAGACCTTGTACTTCAGTTAGGAGTAATAACAACGAAAGTATAGCAATCGTAAGAGAATGGCCCTTGGCCCTATAAGAGAAAACAAACAATCTAGCAAAAACAGAATTCCCATCAAGTAAGTAATTAAACAATAATTACAAGATTGAGATTTGATATAAATAGACCAACCATCTAGAAATTTATCAAAGGTACCAACGCATAGGCTAAAATAATACATTTCTAAAAGAACAAAAGTTGATCGGCCCAAGAAAGGGGAAACGCGGGTTTCAGAAATCAACACAAAAAGCCATGTATAATTGAGTTTCAAACCGGAAATCAATTAGAGTATACACACAACATAAGTTTCGAAGCGAAGGCAAAGTATACTAGTTTTGACCATTAACTACAAAGAGATCTACCAATCATCCAGGAAGGGTCAAAGTCTTACAGGCTAGTAGCAAACACGCGAGAGAAGAAGGGGGTTTCGTCCAACAAGAGTATACAATAATGTCATCAACAAGTTTTTATAACACTAAAGGATTTGCAAACCTCAACTACAATACTAATGTTTGGTTAATTTAAAATAAATTGCCCACATCCCAAAACAACCATAATTTACGGCAACCCTTGGTAACACAGTCGACCGTCGCACAAAGATACAAACATAACTTCTAAGTGACATTATCAAAACAAAACCTTCCGCTATGAATCCATAAGACTATCAAATGAAAGCTGAGTTTTTCCGAAGGTTAATCACATTTAACGAAATTTCCATCACAAACTATTACGGTAAATTACGTGCATAAAAACCACCAATATTAATTAATAGCGTTAACATTACAAGGGAGAAAATAATGCAAGTTAGGAATAATAGAAGAGCGCCATCAACAATAATTTTGAGAGGGGGATTAGACCAAACTATTCTAGTGTCAACGAGGTACTGGATTCACACAATGAAACCTCTAGCTTAGTTGATCCGAAAAGCTAGTTATGGTTCAAGTTGATAGGGATGGTCAAGGTAATTCTTGAGGATGGCCTTAAAAGCCTAAAAACAAGATGGAAGTTAGTATAAGAGTCTAAACACGCGAGACGACAAAACACATTACACACAAACCTTTTCATTCTACCAGTTTTAATTCCAAAACTCTACGCTGGCTAGCCCACGCATTGCTCACACAATCCTACAACCTTTCTTTCTCGATGCCAAAAGGTTATCAAAGGGACTTCATGAAGGGACTAACAAAAACGTCAAAAGACAACTTGGGTGCTAGGAAGGGGGTTTCATAGTTATTGTAAACTTACTTCCATGATATCGAAAATACTAGCTTGATCAACAAAATAACTTCGCAACTCGATCGCAGAGAAGAATAATACATAAACAAACAGACGAAGTTCTATCATTCGAGTAATATAACATTCAGAGGAGAGGGCACATGCATCCTTTCGACCCACATACTGTCAACAATAAAAGCTAAAACAAGAAGAACAAGCAGAAAGGGAAATCTCCCATCATGACATCCAACTGACAAATCAATGCAAGGAAGAGTGGTTTGATTTCGCAATAATTGTAAATATAATAGCAGTAGAAAGGTGTAGAAATATGTTGCCTTTTTCTCCAGATTAAGCTTCGCCCTCCTGCCTCTTCCATTGCTTTGGACGAAAACCTGATCTTTTCTTCGGCGAGCTTCACGCCGGGAGTAACTCTGTGCTGACGGAGCGTTTGGGCTCGTCTCTGGCAAGCTGTTCAACGTCCTTGACGCTGTGAAAGAAAATGTGTTACATATCTTCCAATTTCGATCTAGCACCTTAAATTCTTACCAGAAAACTCAAGACATCAACCTTGAAAACCCCTAAGCACACGTTGCAGAATGCAAGTTTCAAAACAAGGCAGAAAATTCAAGGGTTGAAGCATAAAAGTGAGCGTTTCTGAAATACATCAAAATAGATAGTTGCTTATTTAAAATTTTACTTTAAAAAGAGGAATTTAAATACCTTCCATCGGGCTGAATCAATAAAATGGCTTTTAAAAATATGGAAGTCGGAGAGTGATCCAACAGGGTATTCAGCGGATCCAGATAAAATCCAGCACTCGATTCGCAACCATTCTCGGTCTTATTTCTGGCGGGGTGGAACAAAATTCGCCTTTCAGAATAATGGATTACCCTAAAAAAATGGTTCTCTTGCATGACACTCAGCCGCCCCATCTGCCTCACCAGTTTCCCTGTCATCCATCTGTGAAACATCGAATGGTGGGTCGATACTTATACAGGAAACGATCGTGAGTGACGTGACAGAACAGAAAAGACACACTGAATGCACACCGAATTAGCTCTTCCGCCACAATGGAAAACACACTTAAAATCGCCCCCAATAAATACAGTTGTACTGGAATTAACCACGGACTGGGCGGCCATACCACATCTCCAGCGATGGATTGAAACAGCAGGTTAAACAGGACCGAATAAAAAAAAAGGATATGTGTTGCCACTGCAAATCAACAATACCCACAATCAAACCTAATTTCGCCATTAATCTACAGGTACAGTGGGAGTGACTATGAAACGACTTAACCAAAATGCTATGACCATCGTGGTACAGGGGAAGCGGCAAGGCAAATATCTCGTTCTTCTACTACAGCTGCAAGATTTTGCAACAACTGATCACGACTGAGGTCGCGTGCAACCAGAACATCAGGATCAACACCAACGGTTCCTTGGGATCACCTGCAGCAGCTGTCGCACTTAACTCTCTCTGGAGGCCACTGATTTTCTGGGATAAGTTTACTTCTCTACCCTGTAGCTGCTGCATATAGCCAATCACTTCCTCATGACACTTTCCTAGGAGAATTTCAGTTCTACGCTCCACTGAAACTGCCTGACAAAGACGATTTTGAGAATCCACACCCACCCACGCAACATCAGGGTGATAGACCTTCATTTCACCATCAATGAATCCACTATCCAGAACACGCCAATGCAAGCTACGCGGCCACCAAAGTTTCTTTGCGTGAGCAGGTCAAAATGAGGTGACAGGAAAAGAAAAAAATGCCCAAGAAGAAAACGCGCCCAACACCCACCTGTACGCATTGAAAGAACAATAAAAGGGATAACAGGTCCTTCCACCAACCGCCAGCTACAACTAGCTGACTGCATAGCTAGGCACAGGAAAAAGAATGGCGTATAGGAAGGAGAAGAGCAAAAAAATTATGTTTTCTTTATTAAGTTGGTTGCAAGGCATTAACAACACATGGCTAGATTTTAATATCCCCATCCTCCACGCAGCCAGGTCTTTTCAACAAAAAGGTAACATGAGTACGCAGCCAGCAAGGGTAAAAGTATTAGTTGGGGTGGGTGGATGCCCCCATACAACCAAAACACTAACCGAAAAGAAAGTATGCATACACCGCACGCAACGAGATCTGGACGGTCATAAGCAAAATGTTAAACGCTAAGAACGAACACCACTTCCTAAGCAGTGGCATCACCCATGAACAAGGTCCTCCTCATGCGTGAATCGGGGCTCAGTCTTCGAGAGCGGCCGATAAGAAAAAAATAAATAAGGTAACTTACAGGTAATTAATAATATTCCTGAAATCGACACAATAAATAAATAAATAATAATAATAGTAATTGTTATTCGACAACTAAAATAATAATACTATTATTATTATTTTATAACCTAATAATAATAATAATTATTAATCCTATTAATAAGGGCCGACAAACAAGTACGGTAAAAGAGAACATGATTTTCCTTTAACAAGGAAATCGTAACAGGCGTTGCAAGGGCCAGTAACGACAACAACAACACGACACCAGCAAACACGATGAAGAGGGAGATGATTGAGTATTCCCTGTGACCAAGGTGAAGCCCACCAATGATCGACGAAGGCACAATGACGTTCCATGCTTAGCACTCGATCGCCGAAGGATGAACAGGTGTAACGTAGAACAGGGCATTACACTAGCATATTTTAATTGACAAATTTGACATGGGAGCCTCACCGGTAAATGAGGGAGATTTATCTCATGATCGCCTAGGTTTTATGCTATGCATAAAATCTAGCCAACAGGGCTTGTCCACTCCTTGAACATTGTTTTGTCCTCTCTTGAATAGTCTGCACCCATACCACCTCCTTTTAAATGTACATTCTTCATCAATAATTCTTATTGGTATCATATTCTGGTGGATCATACTTGCTCTGATACTATTTACACATATTACGAATTAACTAGGCTTGGCTTGAAACTCAATGATATACTATCACCACCTCACTCACCCCATAGTTATCATGGATATTTTCACATTATATCCACCTATGGTATTCGTGTGTTTCATTTAGTATTTTTCGTTACATGTGACCCTGGTGCTTCTACACCGATACTTGGGAAATCTTGTCTTGGTTATATTGGGGGAATGTAGACTCCAATCATTCTTCTATCACTTTCCTATGTCATTTGGCTGTGTTTCTATTGGTAATGACTCATCTCATGGATATTCTAAAATCTCACATGTTGGTATGCACATGGGTGTCCACCAACACTTTTCACCGGTGAATAGTAAACAATGACCGTGTACACCTTCTATCAAAATGAACATTTATATGCTCCACCTCATACTATTCCCTATCAAGTCTCCAACATAGCTCAGTCGGATTTGATCAAGACAATGATGATTTTTTAGACATTAGCACTTGATCATTCTTATCATGACATACTTAGGGGGACATTGCACTTATTTCTCTCCCCCCTTTCACATCAACACATGTATTATTTTCTCATCACATGACATGAATCATATACATTTTGATACATTTCTATTGTCATTTCCCAATGACTCACTCTCATGTTATGGTTCACACTTGACTGTTGAGGGCATCCTATATGCATGAACCTCACACACTACACACTATACACACTACAAATTCTTAACCATATCACACATCTTACACTTGACACATTTATACCACATATATATAGCATTTCTTAGTCACACTACACATTACACATCTCACACAACACATGTTATACCCACATGAAATCTCCTTCTCGCATCTTCTATCACACACTAGGTGTATTACTCATTATACACATTCACGCTTCATCGCCCTTACATCTACTTCTACATGCTACAATCGCCACCCTATGATGAGCTGTAGTTCCATGATTCATACTCAACTACTGAGGGTTTCAATCTAAAATGAACCTTACCACACTCACTCAATCAATCACTCACACACTTAAAATCTACACTTTGTGCTTTCATGATCACATCTTTTTCATACACATAATTCAAACCATTTTTTGATGACGCACTCTCATTTACAGTTCATTCTTTACTGCTGAGTGCACATATATAAATTAACCTCATCTCATACATACACATTCACTCAAGGGGAACACATCTTCTTTCATTGACACTGCATTCCATTCTCCCTCATCCACAACATACCGTATATCTTGGTTGTATTTACTCTTGCTTACTCTTGCTTACATGTTCAATTTATTACACATGCTAGATATATCTTGTATGTCATTATCTTTATCATAAACACATGTGTGTTCAATTTCCTTTCTAGTTGTGATCGCAAATTATATAGATCTATTACATACAACATGGATGCTTGGCATAATACCTATTACGAGTCCCACAACGACTTTTAGGGGCATTTATTTTCGTACACTATAAGTTTTATTGTTTCATTTTTCGAAGAACACACACACACACACAAATATCAAATTATACATGTTTTGACATAATTTTTTATCTTTCTAACATGCTAACAGGTGCTTTATGTGTAAAATTTTTAAACAAGACTATTTTCTTCCATGGTTGTCTATTACATTGCTTGTCATTGTTTTCTCTTTGTATGAAATTGTTTGTGGGATTTGATCTTTGTCTTGTGTGCACATTTTTACGCCTTTGGCTTCAAATCGAGCCTTGATTTTCTTACAGACATCATGAGTGGTGTACCATGTTTGCAACTTACGATTTTGTAGTCTATATTGTCTTCTTACATGTTTACATTATCTTCTTGTGTCTTAGCTTACACATTGTATGCTTAGCTTACATTTTTTCTTCTACATGCATGTTTTTCTTTGTTTTTACTAACACTTTTCTTTTAGCAACTTTATTTTCATGTGCCCTGGTTTCTACCAAGCACATTCCCTTCCCCTAAAGGGCATAATTACATCACAAATTTTGGTCCTCCTTTGGGCTGCATACTCCTTCAGAGACGTCACATAAAACCCAAATGAGGGAGGGCATCATTTGGGTGAATTATTCACCCCATACAACATTATAAAATCATCACACATCACAAAAAAGTACTAGTACAACATAATCATCAGTATCAGACATGTCTCAGAATCAGACTTGGGTCCTTACCATAGCACATACACTCGTGCCTAGACCAATATATTAACACATGGGCGCTCCTAAACCTTCCTAGATGTTTGTGACCATGGGGAAGTTACAAAACATTTGGCAGTTCAGAATAGTCTATAGAACTACACACAATGCATTTTACAGGGCACATAGTCCTTAACACTTGATATGCATGCACTACATAATAATTTTTACTTTCACGTTGGATCGAATTGTTTGAATTGTACACACCATTTGTAGTGGTGTTCCACATTACGGGAAGTAGTTAAAGGTTGGAGGATGATACCAAAATTTTCTCCCTACACTTCTTCCATGACGTGGCATGGGATTGCCCCAAAAAATTGTGGCTTTCATAACTGGCATGAGATCGGCTGAAAATCTCATTTTTCTACAACATTTTCATGATCCTTTCTACACCATTTTACTCATCACAGATCAGGTGCACATGTTCCTTTTTTTAATTTACATATTTTGATCATAGACATGCATATTTGACTACTTGTTTGTTATTTTATTTTGCAAGTCCGTCCTTATGGGAAGTGGTAGTCACTTCATAACATCAACAACAATAAATTACATTAACATTGACATCGACAAAAGGCACATTGCGACATATAAACGTGCGTTTTTGACCTAGGGTCATTTTCATCATCACTTTTTGCACTTTTTCCTCCTTAGCATCCATGCTTCAATTTTTTATCACTCCACCACCATTTGTCTTATCCCTCAGCATGCTCTCATCATCAATTTACATGGTTATCATGTACACATCTCTTATCTACTTTATGTTATCAATATTTTTCTCAACAACATAAAGTGGGGAAAATGTAGACACAAAATCATGCACTTTGGGTATCTATTTAGTCTTGATTGCATACTACTATTCATATGATTCCTAAGTAAGAAAAATACTAATTAACCCATGTCTTTGGCCACCTTTCTTTGCTTTCTATTGCCACTTTTGGTCTTGCACCCTTACTTGCTTAGTCTACCTTTTTATACCTTGACATTTATCATCCTAAACACCAGTGCCCAAGCTGTGGACGCTTGATGTCAGTGCCCTCGTCCCCTCCGGGGCGCCCGACTGAGTATAATTTTTTTCACACTTTTGGGTCCTTTCTAGCCATTCGAGTATCTTATCTTTTTGTTAGTAATCCTTTTCGGGGTTAATTATGAAATTCAAACAAGGGAATCATATAAATATAAAGTTATGTGATCATAGTAAAGGACCAAACACTAAACATTAGCTATCACCACCTAAGGTTACATCCATAAAGAATCTATGAGCTCCATTGCATCCATCTAACACCATCCAAGGGACACAAGGGCTAGTTATACTACATACACACTTCATAGGAGGGAAATTCATTCTATTCCATGCACACATCTACTATATTTCTTTACATCTAGCTTACTTGCTCGTTATCAAGTGTGACATGCACAAGAACCACCTAGGACATGATTTCACACACACACAAATAAAACTACATTGGGTCTAAGATGTAGTGCAATACTCAGTCATAAGTTCACCATTGTGACGGCTTAGGATAGTTTGACCCCTCATTCTGCATCTTTCTTTTTAGGATTTGATGTATCTTTGAGGATTTTGCAGGTCATTATTTCATTGTAGATTTCAATAACTTCGGCGATCATTGTGTAACCTCATAGTGACCAAGGAAAACAACATCAAATACCTCATGACCACTCAAAGAAGGTTTTCCGAGCATTTCCTCAAGCATATGCGCCTATAAATAGGTCTAGGGTGCCCAAGCGCCCTATCCCTCTCCAGTGCCCAAGGCCAAGAAGATCATCAACTCACGTAATTTTATAATGCGTTGTGTGATGCTTCTGCATCTATGTTCATCGATTATCACTTTGATATGCCACACTTCAATGCGAATCAACTAAGGCTCTCCAGGAACACTTGGTTTTTGTACAAAAGAGGACCTAGAATCAAATTCAAATGCAGAGGCTGAATCTGATTTAGTCCCTGAAACCCCTTTATCGAGAAAATCCTATTGCCGACAGCAAGGAAAATGCAACAAATTTATCTCATTTAGTTGTTGACAGCAAGGAAAAATTATCTCATGAAAACAATGATGTTGTTTCAGTTGGAACTATTGCAACTATGGAAAATACTCCTTTTCTAACCCTCCATTCGTGGAGGCATCATCAGGTTGGGTAACTGTCGTAAAAAGAAAAAGTTTATTTTAAAGAATGCCACTTCTCCGCCTCGATGATTTGTCTCTCTTTTGTTGTTCGGTTGTTCTACATTGTCCCTTGTCTTTGCCGAATAGTGGTTTTTGGATCTGCCATGGTGCTTTGCGGTGCTTTGATGCAGACTGGTTGTTGTTTTTCAGCTTTTTTTTGCTGAATTGATGCTGGGTGTTGGTACTTTTCTGAGTAGATTGTTTTCTGTTGTTGGGCTTCCATGATTCAATCTTGGCTTTTGAGCCTTCTGTACAAGGGTATAGTCCCTTTCAAAAAACTATTTACCAATAATAATAATAAAAACTTAGGCTCTTCTTACCCTCTTCGCAACTAGGATTCACATTATTATTGCTTAGCTTGCTTGGGTTAATTTTTGTATTCAATTGTTTATTTATTTACTACTACAATAACATATATTTCCACATTTAGCTTAAGAAATTATATCAAGGGTTAGGTTCACCAAATAATTACACCCGAAATAAAAAAATATGCTATTTGTGTAAAGATGTGGATTTTATTTATTCTATGGTGCAAGGGTAGTACATGTTTTATATTCATTTTTTTATAAATATTAATATATAAATCAAAACATAGCTTATAAATTAATTTT
The DNA here is from genome assembly GCA_018340775.1 of Taxus wallichiana var. yunnanensis. Lineage (NCBI taxonomy): Eukaryota > Viridiplantae > Streptophyta > Pinopsida > Cupressales > Taxaceae > Taxus > Taxus wallichiana. The sequence continues at coordinate 89,721,637 of CM031239.1, forward strand.
CAAGCTATAATGATAAAAATGATTTCTCAAAATACAAAAGAAGAAGTGTACTTAGCTTATTATAGATAAGAGGCAATCTAGGACTGTAGAGTGATTTTTTAGAATAGAAATGATGCAGAGGTGTTTTGATGATATAATTGTAGATATAAATTGAGATGGTATGAAACCGTATGACTTGTCTTGGAGTATTTTACTATATGGTCCTAATAAATATGATTTCAAATAGGGATACACTAGTTCTTGGTAAATTTTTGTGTGGTTCATAACACCTTGTGATGACCTTTGTGCTGAAATCCTAGGTGTTGAAATTTTGTGAAACCCTCCTTGTGATGAAAAATGCCCTCAAACCCTACAAAAGGTTAATGTTTAGGTTGAAGTTCCCCACATCACTTACTTTGACACTACTCTAAAGATACCTCAAACCACATGTAGTTCTCCACCTAGTATGTGAAATCTATGTGGATGAAAGTAATTTGAAACTAAATCATTTGATGATGAAATATCTTGGCTTAACATGCTTAAAATTGACTTGGAATGTCTATGGAATATGAAGCATTTCTCTTAAACCTAGTTTGGATAGATTCATACTTGTGTATGGCTTTTGTAGACACTAAATCACACACTTTGTGGGTACATTTATAGGTCCTAATCACATATTACTATTCATATGACTCATAAGTGAGAAAACTAGTAATTGAAAACTATCTTTGGCCTCTTGTATGTGTTTCATATATTCTTTATTGCCTCTTACACCTTACAATCCAGTCTATACTTTATTGCTTTATCTTTTATGAATCGGACACCAGCGCTAGACAAGGTGCCAATGCCTAAATGCCCTCACCCTTACGGGAACCCCGACCTCTCTTTACTTTACTTTAATATTTTGGGCATCTTATTTTCTTATGGGTCGGCCTTTTAGTTGTTAATTATGAAATTCAATCAAGGGAATCATATAAATATAAAGATATGTGATCATAATAAAGGACCAAGCACTAAAAATCTATTACCATCACCTAAGGTTGCATCCAAAGGAATTTCAAGAGCATCACAACATTCATCTAGCATTCACTCAAGGGACAAGGGACTGCATTTTCTCGCATACACTTCATATGAGGGAAGTTCATTTTTGATACACACATCTACTTACATTGTTACATCTAGTTATTTCTTGTTGTTCAAGTGCATCTTACATAAGAGCCACTTAGGGCACGATTATTGCACACACACACACGATAACTACATGGAGTTTAAAATGTAGTGCAACACTCGGTTGTAAGCTCACTCTGTCAGGTGACCATCGGGGTCAGTCGACTCCCCATTTGCATATTTTTAGTTTTAGGATTTGATGTGTTTTGGGGTTTTACAGGAGATAATTTGTTTTATAGGTTACGGTGAATTTTTTGATCATAGTGCGACACACAAGTGAAAAATAGTGAAGGTGAGAGACCATCTTGCGGAAAATAAGAAATTAGTTTCCAACCATTTTTCGTAGTCACAGGCACCTAATTGAGGTCTCTAGTGCCCGTGTGCCCCTGACCCATTCCGGGAACCCTAGTCTAGCTTATTCCAACAATTCCAAAATTTTCTATGTGTGGTTGCGATAATTTTCTACTCCTATTCATCAGTCTTCCGATCTGGAACACCTCGGGATCAATTGTGAAATTTGCTAAGTATTTTATTCCCTCTCTTGCACTTACGGTTTAAAATTCATTTATCTTATTTCTTGGGTCAAATATGTACTTCAGTGTTTTATGTATTACATGTGACTTTGAAATATCTATGGTTTTAAAAAAAATCAATATTTGTTAAATCAAGTTGTTCCTAGGTCATGTTCTTGCTTTAAAGGAATTTAAGAGATATTGGAGCAATTTAGGAATGCATTTTGTAATGAATTCTCTTGACAAAGTGCGGATGAGGTCAATAAGTGAGTTAAAATTAATTTTATAGGCATTTGTATGTTTATTTTTTCATTAGGGCTAACTTGTGCGATATGGTTCATCTTAGGACCAAAGCGCATGACATTTTGATCCATTCTAAATGGTCTTGTATGACAGAAACTCATGGGATTTTACATTTTTAGGACTTGTGCCTATTAAGATTATAATATTGTGGGATGACATAATTGGCTATGTGAGCTAATAAACAATGTGAATAGATAATAAAGTCATGGAAAAGATATAAGGATAAGTCACCTAGGCTTGGAATGTGTACACAAGTCATGATTTAGATGCAAAGCTAAAATTATCAATGTTAAATGATAAATTGCCAAATTTAGGTGTTTACACAAGTATCAACATATTAGTATTGCAACAACTATGAGATAGTAGAAAAATTACACAATGAGTGAGAGTCCATGAAATATTTTATAATTATTTCTTTAATGCAACTTATTTACTTTACCTCATATCAAGGAGAGATTGATCATTTAAGACCATTGTCTAAGAGTTATGACATAAATACATACAATGATTATCACGAAGTGACTTGAAATTCTTCCAACAAATGAATAACATTAAAACATAAGATTTGATACCTTATTGAAAGTAATAACATTTTATTGAAGGTATTAATAGGTTGTTGATGGACTTAGTGGCTCAATATTACCAACATTCGAAAATATTTACAAATACTCTTCCAACCATAGTACTCTATTAAAAGATCAAAAAAATATTCATATGATAAATGATAAGGACTAAGCATTGGGATATACCAATCATCCACTTAATGATTTTTGATAAGTTCACATTTACGTAAGCAAAAGGAGAGCCTCCTCTCACTTTGTGTTCTATGATTTTTAAATTCCTAATGAAAAATCTTATGATAAACCACTATTTGTATAAACGTTTATTGATGTGTAGCCACAATATTCATTGGGAGTCATGATTGAAAATGACTCAAGCATAGATGTGTGTACATATGAATTTGTTAATAAATTATGATACTACAAGAAATACTAACATGTACTACTACAATTATCATGGGATATGAAAAAATTACTTTGAAACTCCTTAGTTATGTATGTTTACATGTCAAAGTGCTTCCTAAGACCATCTTAGTTTGGTTTCATGTGGTGCCTAAAAATGGATCATACAAATAATTTCTCTTATGTACCTAAATAACTTAAATTCATATCATATAATTCAAATCAATGTTTTAAATTAATGCAAGAGAAAAAGTGTTCATTGTACACTACAACATGCCTATTATTATATTATACCACAACATATGCAAGTTAACGTTGCATCAAAAGTAACACCAATGAAAACATCAAATATTATATCTTAATCACATGAGTAACAAATTATAAAATTCAATATCAAAGCTCCAAGGGTATGCTCACAAAAAATTCTCACTACATTCTCACATAGATCGCTAAAAAATTATAATATGTTCCAATCAAATACTAATATAAAATTTATATTATTTTTATAGAGGTAAAGTTGAACACTTCAATTCTACAATGATGATGAGGATGATACAAATGAATTATCTTTTCTGGACTCATTGAGACCTACTCATCATTATATTATGCCTAATAATTCACATATTCGCAGTATGCAACTTATGTTGATCAATCTCCTTGATGTGATTATTCAATAGGCTAGTCTATAGAATAGACTATTGTGTGTATCACCGATACTTTTCCTTTGATTGTATATAAATCATGGATATTCCTTATTGTATATAGTTTCTTTTATGTCTCTTATTATGCACAAATTATTATGTTTCTTCTTCTCCTATTTTGATGTCCATGCTTCATCATATGATTATTTTTCCTTTCATACACTAGTTACATCAGGACTTAACGATGTACTTGGGTGATTAGGTAATGAGATCACCTAACATTATGAATAATGGGATAATTCATGCATATGTGTGTGTGTGTGTGTGTGTGTGTGTGTGTGTGTGTGTGTGTGTGTGTGTGTGTGTGTACATATATGACACCTAAAGAGTATGAGGAGATCAAAAGGTTGGTATAGGAGATGTTGGATAAGGGATTAGTTAGGGAAATTCTCAGACCATGTGTTGTACCAATAGTTCTAGTTCCTAAGAAATATGGAGAATGGAGAATGTGCACTAACTCCAGAACCATAAACAAGATAACTATCAGATACATGTTTCCTTTGCCAAAAATGGATGACCTTATGGATTGATTAAGTTTAGAAATTTATTTCTCAAAGATAGCTTAAAAGAGTGGGTTCCATCAAATCAGTATTAGAGAAGGAAATGAATGGAAGACAACTTTCAAGACTAGTGATGGGTTGTATGAGTGCATTGTAATGCAATTTGGCCTAACCAATTCCCCTAATACCTTCATGAGACTCATGAATGAGGTTTTGAAACCATTAAAAAGTAAATTTTTCATTGCTTATTTGGATGATATTATGATCTATATCCAATCAAAGGAGGAGCATATCAAACATCTTAAGATGGTGCTAGATAAGTTATACGAAAAGTTTTTGATAAACCTCAAAAAGTAATCCTTTATGCAAACAAATTTAGTTTACTTGGAATTTTTTTATCTCCAAGGATGGTTTGAAGATGGATCCATAAAAATTCAAGGCAATAGTGGATTGGCTTACTCAAAAAGTGTTTTTGAGGTAAGGAGTTTCTATGGTTTAGCTAGTTCCTATATAAATTTTATTAGAAAATTTAGTGGAATTTGTGCACCTATTGCAAAGACTATTTAGGGTGCAAAATAATATTTTCCAATAGAATTAAGCAATTGAAAATAAATTTCAGTTCTTGAAGAAGAATATAATTGAACAACCTAACTTTGAAAAAAAAATCAAGTTGAATGTGATGCTTGTGGATTAGATATTGGAGTTGTTTTCAGCCAAAAGGGAAGGCCTATTACTTATTTTAGTGAGAATCTAAATGAGAAAAATAAAAAGTACTCAATTTATGATCTTGAATTATATGCCTTGGTCCAAGAATTGAAGAAATGGAGGCACTATTTGCTACCGAGGAGTTTGTGGTCTATCTTGATAAACATGCTTTACAATTTATCAATAACCAACATAAGTTAAATCAAATACATATCAAGTGGATAGAATACCTACTAAAATTTTTCATTTATTCTTAAGCATAAAATTGGACAAGCTAACAAATTATTTGATACACTAAGTTGGAGAAGTATGATCCTAAAAGAATCTCAAGTAGGTAGTTTGGGATTGCAATCACTAAATGAGTTATATGAGGAAGATTCACATTTCAAGGAGGCATATGAAGCTTATGAGAATCTTAAAAACATGGATATGAGTCCTTGGATGTACCACATAATACAAGAGGTATTGTTGTTCAAATGTAAACAATTATGCATACCTAGTGGGTCTATGTGAGATAATTTGTTGAAGGAAAAACATAGTGGCGGGTTTGCAAGACATTTTGGTCAAACAAGAATACCTTTGAACAAATATATATATATAGGAAAATATGCATTCTTATGGTATTAAAGTTGTGGAGAAATGCAAAATTTATCAATTTTCCAAGGGAAAAATCGAGAATGCAGGACTATACCATCCCTTACCCATTCTAAACATGTCATGGGATGTAATAAGCATGGATTTTGTGTTAGGATTTCCCAAAACTAAAAATGTTAATGAATACATTCTTGTTGTTATTGATATGTTTTCAAAGATGGCTCATTTCATAGCATCCACACAAACCAATGATGCAAAAATATTGCTAACTTGTTCTTTAAGGAGGTGGTAAGACTACATAGCATTCCTAGAAGAATTGTTTACGACATGGACACAAAGTTTGTTGGACACTATTGAGGACACTTTGGAAGAAGTTGGGAACTACTTTAAGTTTTAGTTCAACTTACCATCCTCAAACTGATGGTGAAATTGAATTTTTAATATGAGTCTAGGAAACATACTAAGGTGTTTGGTAAGTGACAAACCGAAGCAATGGTATCGAGTGTTAGCTCAAGCTAAATTTTATTATAAATATTCACCAAATAGAAGTACGGGTCTCAGTACATTTCATATTATTTATGGGATGAATCCAAGGGGATTTTATGAACTCAAAAATTTGGGTAAGCAAGAGAAGAGGAGTGTTGAAGAGGAAGACTTTCCATATCCATGCAAGAGCTACATGATCGATTCAAGAAACAATTGCGGTTGAGCACTAATAAATACGGGAAGAATGCATATATGAAAAGGAAAGAGTCAATTTTTAAGTAGTTGACTTTGTGTTTTCCCACCTTAGGAAGGAGAGGTTTCCTAAAGGTGATTACAACAAAGCTGAAGTTGAATAAAATAGGACCTTATAAGGTCTTAAGGAAGATTTCTGAAAATTTTGATGAGATAGAACTTCCATCTAGTATTAGGATCTCATCCATATTCAATGTGGAAGATATTTATCCATACAAAGTAGAAGAAGATCCAAAAAAGGCACCAGAAGTTGTTGAAGAACATGTCCTTTATGTTAGGAAATAAGAGATAAAATATGCGGAATAATCCCTCACAGAATCGCAATAGTAGAAACTAATATGCAGAAATTATTACAGATCTGAAATAAAATTGTAGAATAAAATAACACAACACAAGGAGACAATATTTAACATGGTTCACCCAATTTGGGCTACGTCCACCAAGAATCACTTGCTCAGATTTTATTACAAGCCACCACTCTCTCAATACAATACCCAGATCTGTTTGGAGCTATGCTCAACAAACTCTACAGAATTCATAGCCGAATTCAAAACACATCTGCAATGTTTTTCATACCTCTATCATATGCATAAAACCATATAAATAGACAACTACTTAAGCAGTTTTACAAAACCGTGGGTATCAAAACCATGGGAAAAACCCGTCCCATAAACCTATGGGTCAAAAATCTCGCCCATATGAGAAGAGCACATTTCGATATGTCGGGTGCATTTTTTCGAGGCCAAAAAAAAAATTACGCCTAAAAATGTAGTGTACAGTACTCTTAGTGTACAGTCTTCAACACTTTCACACATGAAAGCAGGCTCCACAACCTAACACTTTATTGGGTGTAAAACATTCCTAAGACACGAAGGATGAACTAGAAAATATTTTGGACAAATAGGTGGCCATGAGGACAAGGGATAAAGAATACTTCAAGTACCTAGTAAAATGGGAAAATCATCCTCCGAAGATGGTACTAAGTTCAATTCATTAAAAATAGCTAATTATAGTACCAACAGTGAATATCTCATGAGCGAGGAGCTCATGAACGTTTTTGTAACTTAGGGAGCATGATGCAATGGCATGTATATAATAGGATAATTTTGTAAATTTTGATCTTAAATAAGTTTAGGATGTTATAATTTGTCAATAATAAAGAAATGGGATGCTTTACCTTCCTTTCATTTGGTTTAAAACACTTGTTTCCTATTTTCCCGCCAAAACTACCTATTTGAAATTTTAAACTTGTAAAGGTAATGTTTTGGGTATTTTCTCATATTCTCAAGCATTGTAAGATTTTGATCATCCATGTAATGGTAAAATTAATTCCTAGGATATTTTTATAGCAATTTCAATTACTTAACCATGGTTTAACTTACCCAACTCAATAAGGGTCAAAGCTTGGGTTGAGTTGAAGAGTTAGTTAGTTGGTTTTGGGGAGAGAATTCAAAGGTAAGGAGATGTATAGGATTTATTAATCAATAGATAAGGAGGGACAATATCATAATAACACATTCAAGAACCAGATAGATTCGGGGAAAAGAAGAAAAGTTAATAACTTTTCTAGTGCGGGAGATGAAATATGTATCTTCACCTTTGAATCAAGAAACTTGAAAAGGAAGGATTGTTCTTGTGAATTCAATACTTCTATGATATTTAAATCTATAAGTCATAATAATTTATGGATTATTACTTAACTAATCTATGTCATGGTCCTTTTTTCTAAGTGATTGACCTAATAGACAGAGACAACATATACAATCTAAGTTAGGGGTTTTGACCACTCCCAAGATTGAGTATATAGTATGAGCGAGTATCGAGAGATTTCCTACGGTGACTAGGCTCTTTTTCAAGGTTGAAAATTAAAAAAAAACACATAAGTTGAAGTTTTAATGTAGTTATCCTTCTCAATTTTTGCTTTATACTAAACCACGAGTTAAGGTTTCTAGTCACCAAGAAATTTCCATATCTCCAAAACGAACCATTCCTAACTCATTAAATTTGGTTGATAGAGGTAATGTGATGTCTACTAAAATTTTAAAGTGGTTTCAAGAGTTTTTAGTAAAGGAAAATAGTTTTGAAGGGACTATCTTGTATTACAAAAAGGCTCAACAATAGGATAAACATGAAAAATTAGCAAAATAGGATCGAATCCAGATATTATAATAAGTCCAACATTAGTCACAAGAGAAAATACTAATAAAAATCATGACAAGGATATTACTATAGCTAAACAACAAAAAAGCAACATACTATCAGAAAAAAACAATTTGAACTCCTCCACCTGCCAGAGGTATTATTTCTTCGAAACCCTTTCAATCCTTGAATTGATCATCCGCAACGAGGTAAAAAGTACTGCGAGTGGTGACATGTGTTGAATCATTAACGTCACCATTTGCGAGATGACATGATTTATCTCCTTTTTCTGTACCCCAAATATCCTCGGGAATCTGCTCAACATTGTGATGCTTCGACATGTTGTTCAAGAAACTCACCGATAGATTTTAAGATGGCCATATTGTGGTCGTGTCTATCCTTAGATCTCCCAAGTATGTTATCCAGGAGTTCATTTTTTAAATTTTCTTGATCGATTCATTCAAAACCCGCATCCTCATTCATCTTTATTTTCTCCTTTTGCTTGTTTAGTGATGCGTCTCTTTCTTAATACTTTCTACCTCATTTTCCAGGTGTTTCCATTCTCCGAGGATAATATTTCCCTCTCTCTGCTAAGAAGCATTGTCTGTCTCGCCGTACATTACTGATGTGCAAAATATTGTGGACCATTTCCATATCCTTGTTACTCCAAAGGACATGAGCAGAGGGAGGTGGGGTCACTTTGTGGGGTGCAAGGTTCTTAGCCTTGACATTTCTTATACTGGAAGAGTTGGTTGGGTTGGTAGTGGGTGTAATGTGAAAGGGAATGGGCAGAGCGGGAAACAAAAATGGCGGGAAATTTGATGAGGCAATGCTTGTGAAGGAGAAAGATGAGCCCCTGGTGGAGGGGGATGGCCCTAGTATGTTTTTGAAAGTCAAGAATGGAGCATTCCAAAGAATTCAAGAGATAGTGCGGGAAGAAAACAACAAGATTTCTCCTGAAGTGATTAAGGAATACCAAGTGTTTGGTGGGGACAGTAATGTAGTGACCTTCAAGGGAGATAAACCGCACCATCATTTTAGTAATTTCATCAAAGGGTTTTGGTATGGAACTCACCTGAGTGCCATCCATAACAAATATGATCTCCTCCTTGTGTTAGAAAACTTCTTGGCTTCAGCATTTTTTTCAACCCTTTTGCTGAAGAACTAGATGTCATCCAAAGCAAGACCTGTAACCTCTGTAATTAGCTCCCCATTCATCAACACTCTGTGTCCTCCATATTTAACCTTCCTATCCTTCCAATATGTGGAAAAATGCACTGAAATGTGTTGATCATGACCTTGGATTTTCTCGATAAAGTGGAGACACCCCCATTTGAAGATAATTCCATAGATCAACATTATCCTTCCAAGCGGGATCGCAGTTGGGATCTAACTAACAAAGAGCTCCCCCCATATTTCTTCCTCTACTATTGTCATGATTACCCTGCTGAAAACCACCCGTGAAAAGGTTGTTTTTGTTTCAAGAGTTATGAGTTCCTATAATAAAATTTAATACCATTTCCCGGTCTATAGACTGTCATACTTGGGCTTATAACCAATTTTGAGATTTTCTTGCATTTTTAAGTTTGAACTTAAGAATAGATCATTTTGGTGGATTGAGTAACCATACTTGAATACAAAGGAAACTCCTATAATTTTATATTTTCTTGGCATACCAAAAAGGTACGCTTAATAGGGTTGTAGTCCTTATGGGATAGTTATAGTAACACAAAATTATCTAGATCACTACATCAATATTGTGGCACAAAAGTGACAAAACATGTGGTGTTATTTAGCATCACTTTTACACCACAATCATCCTTGAATTTTAAAACAAAAGGGGATAAGAACATCATCATATTTTTATTTTTCATTATACATACTCTGCTAAAATGTCAAAAAACGATAGTGTGATAGAAACATGCTAGGGGTCAAATGAAGAGTAAGGAAATTACAGAGGAGGGAAATATAACTAAAAAATGTGTGGAAGAAGGTTAAGGAGAAAATAAATTCACGTAACCTTTGAAAAGGAGGAGGAACATGAAAAGATGGAGGGAAAGAATAACTATGTACAACCAATGAGGAGGAGGTGGAAGAGGAGTAATACTCTAGATAATAAAGAAGAGAGGTCTGCACATGGTGTTCATTACATTTTTTTACAAAGAGAAAAGATATTTATTTTATAGCGAAAACTCTAACCCTATAAAAATAACAAATCATAGAAATAAAAAACAACAAACCCTAGAAAAATAGCAAACCCTAGCAAAAATAGGAAAATAAATAACAAAGCATAACAAAAAATCAACAAACCCTAGAAACAAAAATTGTAAACACTATGAAGAAAATTAAAAACCCTAGCAAACAAATAGAAAAGCTGGAACAAAAAACAAATTAATAGAATTTTAAAAAAATATAGCAAAATAAAAATAGCTCTATGAAATATATAACAAACCTCGGTAAAAAACAACAAAACCTAGCCAAAAACTTAATAAAATAAATAAAACATAGCAAAAAAACAACAAACCCTTGCAATAGAAAAAAACATCACAAAAAAACAACGCCTTGAGAAAACAACAATTCCTAGCTAGAATACAACAAATCCTAGCCATAACACAACAAACCCTAGCCATAACACAACAAACCCCGGTAAATATATTTTTTCATATAAGAAAGCGCATGGTTTTTTTAATTTAATACTTTGTTTTTATTTATTTATTTTAAATATTAGTTACTTAAAAATAAGAATCCCTTTGATCATTGCTCTTTTTTTAAAAGGGAATTACATAGTGTGGGGTGTGGTGGAACCAATGTTCATGAAGCCGCAACACGAGATATAGAGGAGTACTCTACCCCTCGATATGACACTATTCATGTGCCTCATTGATCATATCATGTACATAGAGATTTAAATGTGTATTGTATTCCTGATGTGCACCAAAAATATTTAGTGTTGAGATTCTCGGAACTGAATATAATATTATATTACAAATAATATTACAAGTGCATCTTAAAATCATACAACAATGTATGGAAATTAAATACATTAAAATATCCCCTTAAGATCTACTTCGACGAATGGAAGGAAGGAGGAATCACTCAATTATCCCTTTGACGAAACCTTTCTTCACTCCCAAATTTTTCTTGAGCTAAACAAATTAAGCCTCAAATAAGGGCTTTGTGAAGATGTATGTAACCCATTTTTAGTTCGACAAAACTTAAGAACAATAACCTTCCTAAATATGTTGTAAAAAATAATGCATGTGTATCTTAATGTGATTTTTGTTGGTCCTCCATTAGGTTGTTAGAAACGTAGATGACACTCTAATTATCACACTAAAGTGTTGTGGGTTGGATTTCAGAAACTCAAATTTAGAAAACATGTGTCACATCCACACCGATTCACATTTTGTAAAAATAAATCTATCATACTCCTTCATAATAGACAAATAAATGGCAGTCTATTTTTACGAGACTAAGTAATGGGATCTTCCCAAGATGATATATATATCATACGGTTGAATTGAGATAATTTGGATCCCCTTCCTAATCATTATTTAAACCACCTAGAAATGTCATCTCAAAGGGAACATGATCCTTTAACTACTTTCTCTCTGAAGTGTAACCATAAATTGAGGTTATCTTTTGCTGAATTATGCTCAATCCCATAATTGTAAGTACCATAAAGATTCCATATAATGTGATTCAAAACTTGCTAATTGTTTTCATAGGGGTTCTAACAATAGTGTGATGTAAAATTCATATAAAACTAAATATCCTAATATATCCGAGTTAAGTAGAGTAGGATTCAAACTAATTTGTTGTAGAGTGTCCCATAAACAGAAGGAGTTCGAGATTTACTAAAAACCTTGACCTTCGATTGAAAATGAGTCGGTGTTGATTTATAGTTTTCCATGTTGAAATGATCAACAATGTCTTGGGAATATTTGGATTGATGGACAAAAATACCTTTGTTAAACTATGAAATCTAAATACATAGGGAAAAATGTAGAAAACCCAAATTTTTCATCTTAAAATACTTCTACAAACTTGCATTCAAATCATAAATCCATTGAGTGAAATATATTATGATGATTAAACCCTTTGGTATAGAGGAACATATGAGGATATTTACCTCTAATTTATTAGCGTAGTCTGTAGGGTCACAATAACACCATGTAAAACTAGAATCGATAAAAACATGTCAATTTTTTTCATACCAAACTCGAGGAGCTTGTTTTTAGGTGTATAAGGACTTTTTCAATCCACACACATAACTTGAGTTCTCACTATTAATGGACCCTAGAGGTTTGGCCATGTAGATTTTTTCTTGCAAATCACTATGCAAGGAGGAAATTTTAACATCCATATGATGGTATTACCATTTTTGTGTAATGAACAAGAAGAGTACTAGTTGAAACAAAATTTATTCTTGACTAGTGGATTAAAGGTTTCATGGGAATCAACACCTTCAACCTATGAATTTTTTTTCTATGATTCAAGATTTGAACATATCATGAGACCCTTATGTTGCATATTTGGTTTGATACACTTGTTAGGAAATAAGGGATAAAATATGTGGAATAATCCCTCACGTAAGAAAAAAGTAGAAACTAATATGTAGAAATTATTACAGATCTCAAATAGAAGTGCGAGAATAAAATAACACAACACAAAGAGATAGTATTTAACGTGGTTCACCCAATTTCAGCTACATCCACAAAGAATCACTTGCTCAGATTTTATTACAAGCCACTGCTCTCTCAATACAATACCCAGATCCGTTTGGAGCTATGCTCAACAAACTCTCTGAATTCATAAACTGAATTCAAAACACATCTGCAATGTTTACCTCTATCTCTATCATCTGCATAAAACCATATAAATAGACAATTGCTTAAGCTAGTTTTACAAAACCATGGGTATCAAAACCATGGGCAAAAACCGTCCCATAAACCTATGGGTCAAAATCCTTCCCATATGAGAAAATCACATTTCCCGATATATTGGGCACGTTTTAAGGCCCAAAAAATTTAGGACACATGAAAAATGTATAGTACTCTTAGTGTACAATCTTCAACACTTTCACACATGAAATTAGGTTCCACAACCTACCAATCTCCCACTTAGAGACTAGTTTTCCTCTAAGCAAGCTTCTCAACACTTCACTAGTTTCGTGAAGACCAACCAAAGTTGAACACAACTTCAGTTTTTCCTTGTGACCACCTTGGTCATCATGTTTGCAGGATTCTAACTAGTATGAATCTTCTCCAACTTCAACTTCTCTTCCTCCAAAGTTGTCTGATGAAACGGTACCTTAAGCGTATATGCTTTGTCCTATAGTGGAAAGCGAGTTCTTAGCTAGGTGTATATCACTCGACTATAACTATGCAACTTTCCTTCCTCCTAATTATACCCCAACCCCTCAAGTAATTGTTGTAACCAAATCATTTCCTTGCTTGCCTCTATGGCAGCAACATACTCAGCCTCCGTGGTTGACAAAGCCACCAACTTCTGTAGTCATGAAATCCAACTTACTGTTGTTCCACCTACAGTGTAAACATAACCTGTTGTGCTCCTCCTGTTGTCTACATCTCCAGCCATATCTGAATCTACATAACCACACAAAGTGGTGTTTGATCCACTGTAGCACAAAATTGTCCCCATGGTCCCTCTCAAATACCAAAGGATCCACTTTTACTGCTGCCGGTGATGATCTCTACTGGATCACTCATAAATCTACTCACCGCTCCCCGCATGGGCAATATCAAGCCTAGTGCACACCATGGCATACATCAAAGCGCCAACCGGCCGATGAGTAAGGTACCTTGGACATCTGGTTTCTCTCTCTGCTCTGTCTTAGGACACTATTCCTTTGATAATTTGAAATGGCACAAAGGAGTCCCAACCGGTTTAGCATCCTGCATATTAAACCTCTCCAAGACCTTCTTAATGTACTCTTCCTGAGATAAATTCAGCTTCCGTTCCTTCCTATCCCGAGATATCCTCATACCAAGGATTTGTTTGGCTGCCTCCAAATCCTTCATAGCAAATGATTCACTTAGCTGCTTCTTGAGTACTTTTATTTCTGCATTGTTTTTCCTGCAACCAATATGTCATCCACATACTGAGACATAGGATAATATAACTATCATCCTCAAATTTCTTTGTATACATGCAATAACTTGATCGAGAATGACATCTAATATAACCTTACTCTGTCATGAAGCTATCAAATTTCTTATACCATTGACATGGAGCTTGTTTCAAGCCATACAAGCTCTTCTTCAGTTTGCACACCATCTCCTCTTTACCTTTAACCTCATAGCCCTCTGGTTTCTGCATATATAGTTCCTCCTCCAAATCACCATGGAGAAATGTAGTACAGTACATGAAGTTGTTCTAATTGTAAGTCTTCTCTACTGCAACTATTCCTAGAACAGTTCTACTAGAAGTCATTTTTACTACAAGAGAAAAAATCTCATCAAAATCTATACCTATTTTCTATGTAAACCCCTTGACCACCAACCGGGCCTTGTATTTTTTCTTGCCTCCTTCTTCCTCTTTCACTCTGAACACCCACTTGTTCTGTAATGCTCTTTTGCCTTCGGGTAGCTTCACCAAATCCCATGTCTGGTTCTCCATGAGAGCTTGATGCTCCTCATCTATGGCTTGCTCCCACTTCTTCCTGGCATCTACCTGCATTGCTTCATCAAAGCTCTTTGGCTCTCCACTATCAGTGAGTAATAAATAATAAAGAGAAGGAGAAAAACATTCAGGTTCTCTTCTTACCCTAGAAGACCTCCTCAATATAGGAGTTTGGGGTTCCTAAACTGATTCATGTGTCACTTTTCCATCCGGAAGATCCTCTACCGCTGCATATTCTTTCTTGGATTCTTCCCTATTTTCCTGCAATTGCTGCTTATACATGACTTTCTCATTAAAGACCACATCCCTAGATCGAATGATTTTCTTGTCCTTAATACTCCAACATTTATATCCAAATTCATCACCACCATAACCAATGAAAGTACATTTTTGACTTAGCCTCTAGCTTGGTCCTATCATCCTTGTCTATATGAACAAACACCTCATAGCCAAAGATTCTAAGAAATGAAAAATCAACTTTTTTACCATACCAAGCCTCCTCGGGTATGCCTCCATCCAAGGCACTTGAGGGTCCTCTGTTTATCAAGGACATTTGTGCTCACTACTTACTGCCCAAAAAGAAAGAGGTAGTCTGCATGTATCTTCATACTCTAGCATGTTCCATTATTCTTTTGTTCATCCTTTCGATACCCCATTCTATTGCGGAGTTCCTGGAACTATCTTTTGCCTGCAGATTCCATTCTTAGAATAGTAATAATCAAATTCATTGCTGCAATACTCCCCTCCATTATCTGACCTAAGACATTTTAGCTTAAGACTTGTTTCATTCTCTACCAAGGCTTTCCATTTAACAAAAGTGTCAAATACATCAGATTTGTTTCTAATAAAATAAACCCAAACTTTCCTTATTGCATCATCAATAAAAGTAACATAATAACTTGAACCCCCAAGAGATGATACCTGAGCAAGCCCCACACATCAGAATGCACCAGCTCTAACTTACTCTCTTTCTTTGTAGGTCTAACCTTGAGAAACCTTACTCACTTTTGTTTCCCATATATGTAGTCCTCACAGAACTCCAAACATGTTTCTGTATATCCGGGAAAATCTTTCTTTATGATCTCCATGCCCTTATGGCTCATATGACCGAGCCTATAGTGCCACAATGTTGTATCTACTTATGAAGCCACAAGATTACAAACATTAGTGCTATAAGTGGTTAAATACAAGGTTCAACCTTCTTACCTCTTGTCCACCACAAGAGCACCCTTGGTAACCTTCCAAGAGTCAGTTGTAAATATCACAGTACAACCATCACTTCCCAACTGCCCTGCCAATATCAAATTTCGTCTTAATGTAGGCACATGTCTGTCATCCTTCAATAGCCAAGTATTCCCATTTTGCATCTTAACCTGAACAGAACCTTTTCCAACTATGTTGTAAGGCTCATCATCACCAAGAAAAACATGCCCAAAATCTCCTTGAACATAATCAACAAAATAATGCCTATGTGGAGAAGCATGGAAAGAAGCCCCGAATCTAAAACCCAAGATTTAGTAATATTGTGCAAAGAAAGAATCAAAGCATCCTAACATACATTACTCGTTGCCACATTTGCCTCCTTGTTTTCTTCTGTTGTTTCTTCTTGTCCCAAAGCTCCCAACAGTCCTTTACATGCCCAGACTTTCCACAGTGCCAACATACTATCTTGCTTTTGGATTTTGACCTTGCCCGATCCTTTGATTTTCCACAGTTTCCTCTATTCTTTGTCTCCCTCTAGTTTCCATTGTCAAAGCATTCCTGAAGTAGAAGATTCACCAGAGATTTTTCTTCACATTTCTGCTTAGAATCACCCGTCTACAACATCCTCAAACTTCAACTTTGAGTTATTTGGAACGAGTTGCTTACGCCATTACCAAGCTATTCCAACTCTCGGGTAAAAGCATGAGCTAATAAATCCCTAACTTCTTCATCAAATTCTATTGTAACCGAAGCTAGCATATTTACAACCGTATTAAAATCATTTAGATGATCTACTACTGAACCATTCTTAGACATCTTCATATTAAACAACTTTTTCATTAAAAATATCTTATTAGAGGCAGAGGGTTTTCATACAAATTCCTAATGCATCCATTAGTTCTTTTGTAGTCTTTTCCTTTGAAACATTAAATAATACCGAAGATGCAAGACACAGCCGGATTATCCCAAGTGCCTTCCTATCCAGCAAATCCCATTTCGCATCTGTCATGCTTGAGGGTTTGTTCACCTTCTCAGACAACGGAGTATAAAGATCCTTTTGATAAAGGTAATCTTCCATCTGCATATTCCAAAGACTGAAATTTTGCTCGTTGAATTTATCAACCCTAGATATTCCATCATCTGCCATATCTCCCACTCAAGATAAAACTTTCCCTGCGATTCAACACTTCAGCAAACCAAACCAGGCTCTGATACCAATTGTTGGGAAATAAGGGATAAAATATGCGGAATAATCCCTCACAAAATCGCAAAAGTAAAAACTAATATGTAGAAATTATTACAGATCTCAAATAAAAGTGCAGAATAAAATAACACAACACAAAGAGACAATATTTAACATGTTCACCCAATTTAGGCTACGTCCACAAAGAATCACTTGCTCAGATTTTATTACAAGCCACCGCTCTCTCAATACAATACCCAGATCCATTTGGAGCTATGCTAAAAAAACTCTACAGAATTCACAGCCGAATTCAAAACACATATGCAGTGTTTACCTTTATCTCTATCATATGCATAAAACCATATAAATAGACAATTACTTAAGCAGTTTTACAAAACTATGGGTATCAAAACCATGGGAAAAAACCATCCCATAAACCTATGGGTCAAAATCCCACCCATATGAGAAAATCACGTTTCCCGATATATCAGGCACGTTTTAAGGCCCAAAAAATTTAGGACACATGAAAAATGTACATTACTCTTAGTGTACGGTCTTGATAGTTTCACACATAAAAACATGCTCCACTGACCTAACAACACTCAATTGCACCTCACTATTTTTCTTCCTTTGAAGTAGAACCAAATCCAAAGTGTTGTTCTTTTTCAAAGAAATAAGTTCTTACGCCATGCAACTACCTATTATTCATGACACTTGGGAGTTTGATAATATTTTTGGATCTTGTGTTACTACCAACTATGCCAAATGTGCAACATTATAATGAAATTGGGACGTTTTCCTTCTTGAATCTCTAGGATCTCTTCTTAAGGCACTAGCCTCATTGCGTATTGTGTAGACTCATTTTGGACAAGGTTGTGTGGGTTGAGAAGGTAAATTAAAAATTTCCTTTGGCACTAGCAGTGGAGGTACTAGTTGTCCACTATGGCTCATCATTCAAATTATAGGAACTCTGGAGAACTTTAAAAATAATAATATTTATCATAATAAGGTTTAGAAGTGATGTATGACTCAAAACAAGCAATGAAGGAGGTATAGGTGATGACACGCAAGCTTGAGAGTGTTCACCAAACACCACATCACACCGAAAAATAATCTTAGTGGTTTCTAGGACTAAAAGTTAACATGCCTTCACATCTTCACAATGTCTAGAAAAGAGATAAGGAGGCCATTAATTTCCATTTATTTTCAATTATTATCTAGGATATGTGCCCATGTTTAATGTCCAAAAATGTTGAAGCCAAAAAAATTACTTTAACACTAGAATATTTTTCTTCCGAGTGTAATTTCAAGAACTTTTGAGTGGGGTGTGCAATTTTGAATGTAGTTTGTACACTTAATAGTTTTTTCCCAAAAATGAGGAAGCTTATCTTTGGAATGTATTATAAAATTGGCCCTTTCCTTGAGTATGTAATTTATTTCTCTTAGCTACACCATTCTATTTGAGGGTGTAGGACACAATTATTGAAGTTTAGTGACCACTTTATAAAAAAGGTAATGATCTAGTTATTAAAAAGCTCTCCTCTATTATCAATTCTAAGACACCTTATTTTTCACTTGGATAGATTCTCAACAAGGGCCTTGCAAATTTTGAAATTCTCAAACACTTCACTTTTATTTTTTAGAAAGTGGACCCAAGTTCTGCAAGAGAAATCATAAATGAAGGTAAACGTGTATTTATGTTTTTAATACGAAATATGGGGGATGACTTGAGATCATTGTGAACCAAATTTAGTTTGTTACTAGGTATCTAATATTTTCTGATTGAGATGGATCCCTATGTTATTTGCAAAGAACATAACCTAAAAAAATCCATATGTAAAGGATACCTTTGGTAACACAAGAGCAATGTTGTACTTATATAGAGTTTGTAACAAGTGATATTTAAGATGACCAAAATGCTCATATCAAAATTTACTTGATTCATTTGCATGGGAAAGCATGAATTGTGAACAACGATTATACATAAAGTGGTAAAACCTATATAATCTAACTTGATGATCAACCTTTCTAATGGTTACAATAGAAGATTTATATTTTTCTTGTTTGATAACAATATTATTGGTGGTAAATTCAATAATTTTTCCTTCATAGAATGAGTGATCTAATAAATGGATAGTAAGTTTGTAAAAAATAATGCTAGAAAATGAATAATTTTATTAAATATTACATTTTCCATCTTAATAGACCCTTTACCTTAAATGTTTAGAGGATTTTTGTTTCCATATATTTTTGTTGTGCTAATCCAAAAGAGTTTCAAACAAAGAACCCTAATTTTCCATGTGGTTTGAGGCCCTTGAATCCAAAATCCATTCATTAACTATTGATTCGCTAGTTGTTGTAGAAAGAGAAACACTTTTCTTAGAGGGGGAAGCTACATTTTTCTATCTCAATTTCCAAATATGCCATTTTCTTAAAACACTAATGTTTGGTATGACTGGATTACCAAAAAGTTACACAATTCTTTTTCATCTTTGCCTTTATGTTTTCCTTTTCCTTTTTATCAATTGGGGTGGAGTTTTTATTTATTGATTAATTTACCTTAGGTTTTGGATGTGCTTTACCTTTTTCCTTGGCAAGACCCTTTACTTTTGAAGGGTTAGTTTATGGTCTCACATTAAATTCATTGACTACTAATGCCTACTACTTAGTACCTCTAGGTTTGATATCACCAATAAAAATTAGTTTCTCATGTTCTCTCTAAAGTTTTTCACAAAATTTATCAAAATTTGGTTTCACATATGCTGCACCCAAATAATCCTACCATTTGCATTAGTTGTAGGAAAATACTAAGTAAGTATGACCCAATCTAGATAGAATATTCATAATGGATTTTTTTATTAAAATTTGTTTCACAAGCTTTAGAAAGAGTAGAAAGATCCTAAGTGATGAAATCCTCAATCCAAGGATAGGTTTTGGACTAAGAGTAGAAAGATCATTTTCCAAATGGCATGCTTGCATCTTATTATGATCTCCAAAAAGTTTTTATAAGATGTTCTAAAATGTATAAGATTATATCTTACCCTGAAAATGAAACTTCAACTCGGGGATACTAATTATCCAATGATTCTTTTAGCTTCATCATACCAAGTTTTCTATTTTGAAAATTTTGTATAGTTAATAAGTACTACTTTCTAATTCATTACAATGCAATAAATACCATGGCTAAGGAGGAAACTAGTAGTGTAGCCTTTCCACTTGAAATAATTAGATCATATGAGAATTACCCTTTCGACATCCATAGTGAATACTAAATTTTTTTCTTAGTACAAAAATATATCAATTTTGTTCCCTGAAAAAGGGTTTTTAGAAAGAGTAGTGAAAATGAACACATTGATGAGAAAATCATAATGGTACGATTTGTTTATGGTTTTTTTTTTTCAAAAAATCATATTTATGTAAAAAACAATTCTTGGAAATTGAAGTACCGAGTTAAAAATATTGCCTCAAAGAGAAAATCATGATGGTATATGTCCCAACAAGCTAAAATTTCAAAAATTGTACTTTTTAAAATTGAAATCACACGAAAATGTTGTTTTACAACCCCATGGGTCCAAAATCTAGCGAGAATCACAAAATTTCACCATATCAAAAAGATATGTCCATTTTTCTTGTCTACAAAACATGCCATGTGCACTACCTACTTAGTGTTATGTTATTGTCAAAAACAACATTTTTCAACTTATAATAAAAATATATATTTGTCATGTAACTAAAATTTCTAAGAAAATAAACCAAGGTTGTAGTTAAAATTCTAGTTATGAACAATACTACTCCAAACTTCCAAATAAAATCAAGGGATTCACTAGGTCAAGGTGTCTTTATAGGATCTTCGATATACTTATCCTATTTATAAATAATGAAATATACCAATGCTTTAGGCCATTAACTATAAAGGATTTGTTGTTAATTTTACACCCCTTGTAAAGTTTGCACAACTTGGGAGAATTGGATTTGGGCAATTTAGGGATTTTGAAGAAGAATATGGAATTTCAGGTATTTCTCATGTTTTGGGCACTTGTAATTGTTTCAAGGCATTGATATCCTTTATTAAGGCTCAAAATAAATCCACATTTGTCCAAAAAATTGAGGAAAAATGATTTTTTTTATAGAAATATTGGCTTTGGGGCACTTCATTTCATTTTCCCTAACTCCTCAATCCAAGAAAGATCTAAGGAGTTAGTGAAAAATTGGAAAATTTTGAGAAAATAGAACATTTGGTTTTTTTTAGTGTATTGTGGCATTTTGGCTTCTATTGACCCACCGGGTATGAGTTCCTTTCGGGCTCGAGTTCCCTAGTTTATCGAAATGCTCGCAATGTAAAGGAGTTGGGCCAGGTATTTTATATTACAGATGGATCATCTTTTAGAAGCCTGGAGGGAACAAGGTCCGTGGGGATGTGTGTTCCCCGTGGACCCGACTTCACCGATTTGTGAAGAGGCTAGGGAGAGTTAACGTGTTGCGGGGATTAGATGAGATGCAGGCCCATAGGGCCTGAGCGGAACTAGATCTGTGGGGACATGTGTTCCCGCGGGCACGTAATACCCACATTTTCCAAAGTGAGCAGTGGACGAGTCTTTGGGAGAGTTTTGTGATCGGAGGCTTTGATTAGGAAAAAAATGGAGTGTGGGGAACTACTTCCTCATAGGAAATAGTTCCCCACAGAGAATAATGGCCGAAATAAAAGGAAAAGGAAGTGTGGGTAGGATTTAATTACAGGGGATCTCGGGAGCTACAAACACATGAGACACAATTCCATAAGCCACAAGGTTCTCTGCACCCCTTATGAATTTATTTCCAAAGGAATTTTTAAAAAATGGAAAGCCCAAGAAAACGAGGTAGAGAAGCTGTGAAGTAAAACTCACCCTAAGTCGTGAGCTAAGTCATCCCAAAGCCCCACAAGCCAAGGAAGAAGAAGGGGAGTTATGCATAGTTTCGACTTGGTATAAGCTGTGAGAAATGAAGTAAATTCATCCTTGAATCCCATGAAACAAAGGAGAGATTAACTCGGGTTTTAGGTGTGAATCTACTTGAAGAAAAAATCACTCGAAAAAATGAGTAAAGCACTTCTAGAAACCCACAAAGAAAGGAAAATAGGAAAAGGGGATTAACTTGGGATTACAACTTGGCACAAATCTAAAGCAATGCTCAAACAAAATCCCAAGCAAAGTAACTCCCAAAACCCACAAACAAAGAAGAAGGCAAGTAGAGCAATGTAGAGATTTGATGAGTAGTAACTTCGAAGTAGTTGAGTAAAGCGAGTTACACCCTAGTGTAGACACCCCAAAATTACACACCTATTTCCACCTGTTCCCCGTGTTATCCTAGTACACATTTTATTCACCCATTTGTGATTAATTAATTAAATTAATCAATTCATACACATTGTACCCTTTAGATTAATTAAATTAATTCCATGTATCCTTAATACCCCTTTAGCTAATTTAATTATTATTTATTAATTAAATAATTAATTAATTAAGTGTGTGCACATCCTAGTCAACTGCCACTTGATCAACATCTACCTAGAGTCCACTTATACTCCACTTGGACTCCCTATCCTTATCCTAGTTAACTGCACTTCTAGAATCCTAGAAAAGTGGCGCAATTGAATTGCACGTACAACCACCTTTCCATATGCAACTTTTTGCAATTAATTCATTTATCGCCCCTAAATGCCTTGGCACTATTGTAACTTCCTCCAATTCTATTTTTAGCATGTGCATTCAACCGTATGTAACCAATTTATAACTACTTCTACCTTTATAAATTGCAGGCTTACCTTGCTTACAAATCCTCTTGAATCTGAAGTACAAAAACTATGCTAAATTTCACTATGTTCGTAGCAATTCCATCCAAAATTTGGAGAACATTCAAGAGCACCCACATTAATTTTCAAGGTTCCACAGATAAGGTCTCCACAACCTTACTGAGGTTTGCATTAGAGGAATTACAAGGAGGTTTGTAAAAATATTTGTTTATCTTTCATTACTATGGTTTTTGTCATTGTTTACATTTCAGGACACGAGGTGGGACTCGCACCCCTCCTCTTTCATTTTTGTTTCATTTTTTTGTCTAACTTTGTTCTTGGAGTGCTTCTATTGTTGTGCAGGTTTGGAAGCAACAACACAACTATACCAGCTCACATACCAAAAAAACATCTTTCTTGTTCTTTGGTTTATTGTGTTCTTTTTTGCAATATTTTGTTGTTAACATTTTGTTTGTAGATTACGGTTTTGCACATTTGCAATTTTTAGATTTGTAATGGTTTTTTCTTTCGATACTTCTATTTAACACCTATGTTATCTATTTTTCATACTTTTGATCAATTTGTTGCAACTATCTATCTCTCGACACAAAAATATACACTGCACACACAGAGCACATATTAGATTACATTTTCACAAAAAAAATACATTAAAAATATATATTTATAAACACCACAAAAAAATAAAAAATTTAAAAACAAAATTATTTAAACCAAAACCCTACATCTACCCCATCCCTACCTACCATGGCTCACCCAACTCGGTAGTGAGCCACCCCCTTACGACCCAACCCTACCCCCATTCCCACCTCTCTTGGTTCGGCCACTTGGTTGAGCCCCATCCTGTCCTAAGCTGTCATCCGCACTTTTTGACCGAGCCCTCTACTCAACTCCATCCTAACTACCCAGACTACTTTGTCTCATTCCTCCGAGTTCACACCCACTCCATGGTGATCCCTGCACTTTCACTGCCTTGTCTCTCCTCGGTGCCCAACATACACCCCTGTGAGTCCTAGTGACTCACCTTGATCCAAAATCGCTCTCCCAACCCCGCCCCATCCCCGATCTATATCCCCGAGCCCCCACGAGCCATCCTGGCTCACCTTCTCCCATCTAACTCACCACACCCGCCACCTGTAACACGCCACTCCATGCTCGCCCTTTAACCTCCATCTCGCATCGTTCATCTTCCCAGGGTCTCACGTGCATTAAAAACCTCTGTCGCCACGAGCTTTCTGTAACCTACACCACTAAACCACACAACATATGTTTCAAAACTTATATTACTTAGGTTTTTTTATGAGTTTTGCATTGGTAACTATACCAAAATTCTGTTTTGACCCCTAAGGAAGTTCGACAACATTTGAAATAGCCCAAAACTCCCTTTCAAAAATCAAGTTGTTTCGGGACTTAGCCATTTTCAGCTTATCCTTCGGCATAGAAATTTGTGTGTTGACACTCCAAAAATGCACCTTTTTGAACTAGGCGCCATTTCATTCATGTCGACATCCCAAAAATCGCACCCACTTTAAAATCCTTGGCGTAGAAATTCGCTTGTCAACATCACCAAAGCAGCGCCCTAAAACATTGGGCGCAATTTTTGCATGTCGACATCAGGAATTTTGTGCCCCATTAAATCCTTTTGCATTGAAGTTTTTATGTTAACATCCAGCAACTAGCGCTATGCATTTTCCTTGGCGCGACTTTTTGCATGTCGACACTCCTAAAATCATGCCAAAAGAAGTTGGTGAGGTCATAAATGCAAATTTTCTATAAAAATAAACCTGCCACATGTCATTTTCATGAATTGAAAATTGTGAAAGGTATTTTCTCTGCGCGTGTCAGCCATCCTGTCAGCCCTCGTGTGTCATTTTGAGCTTGTGGACCCGCGTCTTTTCTTCGTCTTTTATAAATCTGGGTGAGTGGCTCCTCTCCCATTTGTGGTTTTTGTTTTGTTGTGTTGAATGTTAGGGCTCATATTAAATAATTAAAATTTAAAGAACACATTCAAAATCCACAACTTCCCAAATTGAAACCCTCTTTTCCTCTCCTTCCAGATCTACAAATCTGGAAGGCCCCTACCACTGAAGTAAACCATAAACCATTTATCCTTGCTTGCTGCCTTGCCAAAAACCTCTCTTCCTGGCCATCTGATCAAATCCAAAAAGAGAGAAGTAGTGGAAATCAAGAAAATAAACCAAACTGTTAACTGTTAAAACCTTGGCACCATTTTTAGTGATGTTACATGCTCAAAAAGTGCATCGAACTAATATGGCACACTGTTCTTCCTTGTAACCTCTTCCAAAGTTGTGCCTTGGCACACTTTACTCTCATGCAACATAAAAATTTTTCCGTGCCCACCAAAAGAACACTTAGCAGATTTTTGTGAGGCACAGGCGCAACTTCCACAACATCAACATGACATGTTGTATGCTGCAAATCCACCCTGCGCTTTACCCTTTGGCACTAAAATTTGTCATGTAACACCTCTCAAAATTGCACCCTTTCTAACTTGGCACAACTTTTCCCATGTCAACATGAAATGTTTCTCATGTTGACCACTTTTCTAATTTTCTCATGTTGACAAATTGCCACCTTCTAACTTGGCACAAGAATTTGCATGTTGACACCCCAGAAAGTGTGCCTAGCAATAAAAAGCCCCCTGACCTTATGTAAGTTTGCACCTTGCGCCCTGAGGCTTAAAATTTCTCGTTCTTCCTTCTGCAAGCTAAACCTAACTATTTTCTCACACATTCTAAG
The DNA here is from genome assembly GCA_018340775.1 of Taxus wallichiana var. yunnanensis. Lineage (NCBI taxonomy): Eukaryota > Viridiplantae > Streptophyta > Pinopsida > Cupressales > Taxaceae > Taxus > Taxus wallichiana. The sequence continues at coordinate 89,747,513 of CM031239.1, forward strand.
TGTTTCTGTTATTCTTCAAACTTTCATTATGGATAACATGATGGTTGACATGGCTCTTCTGTGTTGGACCTTCTTGATTCTTCTTGCAGAACAACAACATCCATCCTCAAGCTCACATATGTCTTCATCAAGCAAGAAAAAAAAGCTAAAGCTAAAGCTAAACAATCAGAGCAAGAAATGAAGTACAAGTACCAGAGAGTCAGAATGCTTGACTCATATGCAGAGTGTGACCTTGACATCAGAGACTCTGAGCTGGGTCATATTGACATGGATGATTTTGGGTAAGGACCACCAAGGCAAGCAGTGGCCCATGGATGAACAAATTAGTAGGCAGTGGATTGCACTTTGCAACTGGGCTTCCAGTGAGTGCCATAAATAATGAGTTTATCATGTTGGTTGCTCGATGTTATAACAAAGACACTAGATGTGTTGAAAATAAAGAACAACAGACAATCATAAACCTCACAGCTCGTCACTTTGAGATGATCCTGGGCATTCCTCATCATAGGAAATATGTGGAAATAAGTATTGAAGACTGCAGAAAGCATGGGATGATAATGAAGATCAATGCATGTAGATGATGAATGAAATCTATCTAAAGAACAAGAAGTCGGTGTCAGATGGCCACAAACCATCCACCGAAGTGATTTTAATGAAGAATTGAGTGATACAATCACATTCTTGAGTAGAGTATTCGGGCTCCCTGATGCCCATCATTTCCATAAATGGATGCTGAGATACCTAGAGAACATGAGAAAGAATGCACCTGATCAACGCTTTGGCTGGGGTGAAATCATAAGTGACACCATCTCCCAGCAGCTTCAACAAGTTCTAACAACTGGGAAGTTCTACATGAATTCCTACGTTGTATATGTTGTTGCGTCAGAAAGAGATTTCGTAGGGTTAGCTTGAAATGGGGTATGGCCCCAAGTCAAGATATATGAGTTCTACCCAGAGCTAAGGCTCGAAGCCAGCATCTCCCAGTTCTCCAAAATAAATGATGCCTTCTTCTATGAGGTATTTTATTTGTTGAGACCAAACATGAGACACAGTCGAACCAGCCCGAGTGTGATTGCTGCTACAAAGAAATGGGGAGCGTTGTTCACACAATTCCCCACATTCACATACCTCAGAGCTGTGAATTTTGAGGGAGAACCAACGAAGCTGCCAAGGTTTGCAGGGCCAAAGCTGGTCCTCCTGGAATTGTCAAGGTAGTTAATCACTTATCATGAAAAGTGTATGAAGAGAAAGAAAGGAGGAACTCCATTCCCCCTTACAGTTGGCCGATACACCTGCCCCTACACTTTCAAAGCATGGGAGATGTATGTTGAGTTAGAGCTACTGAATTTAAAGCACAACTTCCCAGCAAGGCCGACCTTTGACTGCTGGAGTTGTCTTCCAAAGGAAAAAATTGATCCCATCCATGTTCCCGAGATCGAGGACATTTGGATAGACCTAACCCATGAGATAGACATTAGGTGGAAGGATCACTCCGGCTAGCTCTGGAGGAGATCATCCACTATGGCGTTGCCATTGTCCCAAAGAAATTCAAAGAGACTGATCAAGAAATTGATCAGGTTTACATTGACACTAGATGGGGACAACTGGCCATTCGAGAGATCGACAGAGCTAAAGTGCCAAAGACCATTCAAGAAAGGGTTAAACCCATATTGCAGTGCACCGAACATTGGTGCAATCAGAATGGCCTTACATACCTCGGAGTTGACTTCACAACTTCTCCTTCAGGTAGTGCACCTCCAAGGCCGGCCCATGTGCCAAAAGGAAAAGGAAAGGACAAGGTGGGAGAACCAAGCAAACAAGAGGTACCAGAAGTTCCCTCTTCCACTACTCCTAAAGATCTCTTCCCTACTTACGAGAAGCAAGTAGTTGACCTGGTGTCTCCAGGTAATGAAGAAACAATAGATGTTTCAATGGATACATCCACCCGGGATGTTATCACAACTACAACTACTGAGGTACCCAACATTCCTTCTTCCATTTCTTCTCCTCCTCCTATGTCATTCAAGCATCTATCCCTATGGATGTGTCTTCTCCTCTCCCTTCCTCCCTTCCATCTCCCACCTCTTCCATCTTCTCCTCTCTCACGGATCTGTCACCCAATGTTTCCTCAATCCTAATGAAGATCCCTTCCATTTCCACATCCTTCTCCTCCCCGTTAGTAACTCCAGGCCCCATAAGCAGGTAGCGGTGCATTGGACTCCTTGTCAATGCCACCACCGAGTGTTTCAACACACTTCCCGAGGCCTCTACAGTTGCTCCCCCTCTCACTCCCATTTCTTCTTCTTCCTCCACTCCCACTCCCATAAGTCTGGTTGGATTTCTGACCATCTGAGTCAGCATAAGAGGAAATTTCCCATTGCGGCCATGGATTTCTCATTATTCGAAGAAGGGAACCAAGAAGCAGAAAGTGATAACTCACTTTTCTAAAGGCACTTGGGGGAGAGAGTCATGGAGATAGCTTACCAGATCCCACCAAGAGAAAAGAAGATCTGTCTCCCACAGACTTCATGGTGACTCAAGTCACAATGGGGACCTCATCTGAAAGCCTACAAGGGGAAGCCTTGTCTGCTGTGGATGCTCTCTGCAAGAAGCTCCAAGAGGCAAAAGAGGAGAAAAGGATACTCAAAGAACAAAACAAACATCTCCTCCAAGCATTGCAGAAAATGGGCAACGCTCCTCCTGTGACTACCGCCGAACCCATTCAAGTTCCTAGTCAAGAGAAAATAAATGAATATGTTAAGATTGGTGAACAAGGCACAACAAGTATCATCCTGGATCGAGTGGATCCTCAGAGATGGTGAAGAAATGCTTGGGAAATTCACATTGCTCTATCAGGATATAACTCAAGCAAATAAGGAGCTACAAGTAGTAGCAAGTGCCCTATCCGAAGAGTTGGATAATGCCAAGTTACAGCATGAAACATTCCAAGCAATGGTTAACTACTCAGCTGACGACCTATTGAAGGTCGGCGTTATCAATCACCCACGTGCACATAATAAATCTCTCATTGCATTAGATTATCGGGTTGACCAGATGGAATATATCTTGGAGAGAATCGATAAAATCAAAGATGAAGCCTGGATGCATGATACAACATGGAGCAGATAGTTACAAAAATGTCTCAGGGATGCTCAGTGAATCGTATAACTTGAGGGAAGTAGATGATACATTCCAGCGCTTCAAGGCTATCATCACTCAAGGTTTGGCACCAGAGGTCACTTTGACCGAGAGATTCAATCAATAACCTCTTGGCCTGCCATGATTTCATTGGCTTTTTAATCGATGCATGTGAAATTTTTCACCGAGTTACCTGACAAGCTCAAGAATGAGAAAGAAACTTGTGAAGTCATTCATGACCATTTTAATGGTCCCAACCATGATCAACTTCAAGCAATGATCAGCAAGTTTGTAGAATATCGAGCAGTGTCACATCGACTCTCCTGATCAAAAGCAAGACACCAAGTTTGAACAGAGGGATGATGAGGAGTAGTTTCTCCTTTCGTGTATGCATTGATCATTTTTGTAAAATATTTAAAAAGCATGTTGGCATACATGATGACCTCATCCATGTTGCACCATGGGATGTTGTCATCCAAAAACTTGCCCAAGTCAACTGTTGACTTTTTAGATATTTTCTAGATCTTTTGTAAATATCTTGTAAGATATTTTGTAAGTAGTGGGTTTGCTTTTGTCTTCTTTCCTTCTCTCCTTCTATAAATACTAGAATACTTGTTGTATTAAGGGTGAACATTTTTGTATGAAAAGAGAAGTGAGGAGAGAAAGACTTTGTGTTTTCTTCATAATGAAGAAATATTAATACATATATTCAGACTTTGTGCTTAATGTGTGTGTTATTTGCATCAGATCTTTCTTAAGTTAGATCTATGTTTTTATTCTATTAGATTCATTCCTACTATTGTCATATGTTCATCAAGTATTGCTTTAATTGTTTATGCAAGTAAGTTTGGCTCTGTTTACTACCAGCTCAAAGCATAAACCTTCTGACCTTTCCGTCTTGGAATTCATTTCTTTTCTTCCTTCAGATCTATCCTCCTCCATTCCTTCCTTCCTACCTTTCTATTCGTAGTTGGAACTACCTCTACTGGGATGAGATCCCAAACCCCTGAAGTTAGAATAGTGTAGATTTGCATAGATTCCTGCTTGATAGATTAGCAATAAACAGTTTCACTTTCTTTGTCTCAAAGAGGGGCTATGCCCTGCACACTATTGGCCTATTTCCCCATGACCTACCTAACCGACATATTTTTGGACCAATAGTTTTTGGTGACTACTGGGGATTAAACTAAGGAAATAACTAAAAAAATGTAAAAATCACTACCAGATTGCAAATTTTAACCCTTTGTTAAAAATCAAAATTTTTGCATAAGTGATCAAAACTAAAAATTTCCTTATGAAAATCCATAGATCTGGACTAGATAGAAACTTTTAGTTTTGAGTTTTTACAAAAACTTGTATATTTCAAGTAGATCTGAGATTCTGACATTTTATGTTATTTTCAAAACCTTGCAAAATTCAAGTCAAAGATCCGAAAATCAGCCTACTAAATTGACCCACTTTTATCCTTATTAATCTTTGTCAGAAAACCGCAATCGGTTGTTATTAAAAAGGGTAAAATTAAATATTGAAAAAAGTACATGCTGCTGATTTTTGCCAGAAAAATCAGAAAATCAGCAAGTATAAAAACAAAAAGATTGTTGTAAATGCTGCTTAATTGTTGCAGATCTGAATGGATACGCTGGCGGGTGAACCATTTACTCGTAAAGCAGAAGAGCTCGTGGAGAAGTTGATCCAATTTTTGATCTACTTTGAAGGCACAATTTTAGTATCACTCCAACATGATTCGCATCACTGAGCTCAATGGATCGATCAAGAAGTGCCTCGCCTCCACGAAAGAGCCAGATTTCACAGGGTGCCTCGACATCAACTTGCAGTGCTTTTTTTGCTAAGTGGAACCACACTCCCTGCTCGTGTTCTTTTTCCTACTTTTCAAATGGTAGAAAATCTCCTGTACCATGGGGAAATGCCATGGGTCCTCTAGCACTTGCCACATCCAGTCAACCCCCTCCCTCACGGAAATCACAAAAATTTCCTGAAATTTGATGGGAGTGGAAATCAAAGCATGGACGCGCATATAGCTGTGTTTATTATGTCATGCAACATTCTAGACGTGACTCATGAGGATGTATCGGTACGTCTCTTTCTGGAGACCTTGCAAGGGCCTACAGCAGAGTGGTTCCAGCATTTACCAAGCTGGATCCATCACTAGTTGGGCCACATTACGGACTACATTTGAAGACAGATACAAACCTTCAGAAGATGCATTTGTGTTATTGTCACAAATCACTCACATGAAGAAGGAGACCAATGAAACCATGTGTGATTTTATCACCCGATTCAATTCACTGATCAACCGTGTGTCCGCTTGCCATGATGCCAACATTAGAGAATCAAAAGTGTTTCTTCTTGAATGCCATGAGTTGAAAGTAAGTTTCTTACTTTTACAGGAACAGATACCCACCTTGGCTCTTGCTCAAGCTATGGCCATTCGGATAGAAGACAACCTTCTTATATCCGGTGAGTTAAGATGAGAGCCATCAAAATCAAAGGCTTCAACTTCTTCTCAGGCTACCTCATCAGATCCAGCATTCCAGAAGATGGCGAATGACTTTCTCTCATTAAAGAAGCAATTGGCTCAAACATCATCTACTACTCCATACTGGGATATCCCATGGAGGAACTTCACTCCCAACAATGCCCCCAAAGGCCACATTTTCCTGTTGCTTCTCCAAGGTTAGCAATTGAAGCCCCTCTAGTTAATGCTTTGGTTGAAATCGAAGAAGATGATCCAAATTACGAAGAACCTTCATCGCAAGGTGAAGATGATCAAGATGTCGGTGAACCGACTGGTGACTCTACTATTGGGTATATGGAATTTGAAGATGAGGAATATGATGAAGAAGAGGGTACCCAAGGGTAAGGGTATGTGAGCAGACAATCATACGTAGTTTTCACTCACTCGCAAGGAAAAGAAGCAAAGGTTTTGCTGCTGAAAAACAAAAGGAAAAGGTTGTGGTAACTCCTCCTCCAACGATCACTAAAAGAGGTAATCCCCTTCCTACTCAACCTCTATTAAACCTTTTGTAAAGAAATATTTTCCTCTGTTTCTCCTCCAATTCAGCCTTCCTCCAGTCCCATAAAGACCAGTAATCCTCCTCCACAAATGTGAAATGAAGGACTCATTCCTTCGTTAGCGCAACCCTTGGTCACATTCGATATAATTGATCATGCCAAAAAGACCAAGATCCAGATGTCTAAAGTTGAGTACCTTTAGTCCAACCCAGAGTAGCTTATAAGATTAACTAAGTATATCCAAAGCTAAGTTTCCGTCCCTCCTCCTATTTCCCAAAAGGAATTCTTCCCATTCCTCCTAGCGTCTCACATAAACATTGCCTCGACTTCCGCATCGGGAAAATTGAACCTTTTTACCTATCTCTCCTGATCAATGGTCATAAACTAAGTAACTGTATAATTGATTCTAGAGCTTCTGACAATGTTATGCTAGTCAAAGGTCACCCATGCTTTGGGCCTCACACTTACTAAACCTTTTGGTAGATGTTACTCCATGGAAACCAAATAGGTACCATTGATTGGTCAGATCAAGGATGCGTAGTTTGCATTCGTGGCATTTCCTGAGAAAAGGGTAAAAATGACTATTCTCGTAGTTGATATTCCAGAAAGCATATGGGATATTGCTAGGGAGGAGCTTTTGTAAAGAAGTTGGTGGGGAAATTCATATGGACTGGTCCAAAGCCAAGATTCTGTCAAAGGGGTGATGCAGACATTGGAACCAGAGTCACAAAAGAAATATCTAGTCACCAACTCTGATGACCCTAAGGCTCAGATTCTTTTTGAATCATCAGGATGGGGAACTACTTCCTATCCACCGACTCAGATAGAATGGATGTTCTCATCCAAAAGGAGGATCTCAACAAAGTATGGACATTGTAGTTTGATGGTAGTTGTGTGACAAGTGGATGCGGTGTTGGGGTTGTTCTAATATCTCTGAAGAGGAGATTTTCCCTTTTTCTTTCAAGTTGTAGTTCTTCAATATGAATAATACTACCGAGTATGAATCCTTGTTACTTGGCATGCAAGCTGCAAAAGAGAAAGGAATCAAGAATCTGAGAGTGCAAGGTGATGTTGAGCTAATTGTCAATCAGGTAAAAGGGATATACCAAGTAAAGAATGACCGGCTCAGACACTACCGCAATGCCGTATGGGATAGCATCGAAGAGTTTGATGCTTTCTCAATCAAAGTAGTTCTGTGAGCTCAAAATGACATGGCTGATTCATTGGCCATCTCAGCCTCTCTCATGCTCCCTCACCCAGGGTTAAAAATAGATACATATACCATTGAAGTGGTTTTTCACCCAAGTGTGCCAGATAATTCACAACACTGGCAAGTGTTCAATGATGACAACCAACTTATCACTTTTTGGAGAAAGCTGACAATTTCAAAGAACTTCATTTCGATGGATCAACTTCTATGTGTCGTGAGTCTCTCACCGGTCAAGCACATGAATCTAAAAAAAAGATACATAGTGATACAACTCAAAGGAAATAAGATTCCTAAAGGTTTGGTTTCCTTAGAATGATTATTTGATAATCATGACCGTTTTGTCAAGAAAAAGTGACAGGATGATCCTTCCTCTTCTCCGAAACTGAATCCATCAATCTAGGTACTATGGAACATCCTCATTCCATGAATATCGGGAAGTGTTGTACGCCCGAGGAAAAGTGAAAATTCGTTAAGTTGCTAAAAAAGTACATGGATGTGTTAGCATGGTCTTATGTTGATCTGAAGTCTTTCAAGCCAAAGGACATTCACACATGACATTCCGCTCAAGGATGATGTCAAGCCTTTTCATCAAAAGCAAAGGCATTACAACCCCAAAATCTCAGGTACCATCTAGGCTGAAATTCAGAAGATGTTGGATGCAAGAATTATTTTTCCAATTCATCAGTACCTGGGTTGCAAATATTGTGCCTGTGCAGAAGAAGAATGGTGAGATACACATATGCGTGGACTTTCACAACTTGAACCAGTCATCCTTAAAAGATAACTATCCACTGCCGATAATGGATCAAGTACTAGCAAGTAACGGTTAGAAATGTTGTCTATGCTTGATGGTTTTTTAGGTTACAATCAAATTCAAGTCACGCCTGAAGATCAGTTCAAAACAACATTCACCACTCCTTGGGGTACCTTCACCTACAACAGAATGCCATTCGGTTTGATCAATGCGTCGGTGCTACCTTCCAATGAGCAATGGACTTTGCATTCAAAGGTATGATGGGAAAAGTCATCGTAGTTTACCTAGATGACCTGACCGTGTTCTCCAAAAGATGAAGTGATCACTGCGATCATTTGGAACAAGTCTTGATCAGATGCCGAGAGCACGGGATTTCACTAAATCCCAAGAAGTCAGTTTTTGGGGTCACCGAAGGAAAGCTGCTAGGACATGTCATCAGCAGAGAAGGAACTAAGATAGATGTCAAAAGGGTCAAGGCTATTCAGAGCCTTACTTTTCCTACAAGCAAGACTGGTGTTCACTCTTTCTTCGGAAAGGTAAATTTTCTTAGACGCTTTGTTCTGATTTTTTGAGAAGACTCGTCATATATCTAATATGATGAAAGGGTCCCAAACATTTCGATGGAGTGAGGAAGGAAGGACATCATTTGAAGACATAAAAACCTCCATCGCTCATGCTCCTGTTCTAGTGTGTCCTGACTTCAGCAAAGACTTCATCATGTATAGTTATGCATCTGCGTGCACATATTGTATCAACTATCTTGATGCAAAAGAACTCCGAGGATATTGAATCCCCGATTGCTTTCATGAGCTCTCCTCTTAAGCCTCATGAACTAAAGATGTCACAATTGGAAAAGCATGCCTTTTCCATGGTAAAAGTAGTCAAGAATTTCCGCTACTATATTCTGAATTCTCATACAAGTAGTGTTGGTTCCTGACACGGTTGTTAAGTCTATCCTGACTCAACAGGAGTTAGGGAGCTTATGAGGGAATTGGATCGCAAAGGTCCAAGAATATGATCTAGACATCAAACCAACCAAGTTGGTAAGAGGTAAGGGCCTGTGTCAGCTAATGGCTGAAAATAAAGACTCAGAGGTACCTGAAGAGAAAGTTGATCACATTGATGGAGAACAAAATGAACTGGAGAAAGTGGATTCTTTGCCCATGGTTCTATTTGTCGCAACCAATGATGAATGGTATTCTAACATCACATTCTTTCTCACCTATGGTGAGTGCCCAACTCACCTAACCACAAAGGAAAAGTGAATGGTGAAGCTCAGAGCCGCAAGATATGTCATATGGGATGATGGATTGTACAAACATGGAATTGATGGCATTTTTCTACGATGTGTTGATAAGCCGCAGCAGTAAAATTGTTGGAGAGTTTTCATGACTCAGCCTGGTGGTCACTTCTCCTCATCCGTGACAACACATAAAATCATTGGGCCAGGTACTATTGGCCAATGCTATTTCAAGATATAGCCACCTGGGTAGCAAAATGTGAACTTTGCCAATAGTTCGTTGGCAAACCAAAGTTGGTTGTGTTTCCCCTCAGGCCCGTCATCATTGATGAACCATTTAGACAATGGGGAATTGATTTCATTGGAGCACTCAATCCTCAATCGAGTGTTGGACATAGTTACGTCCTAACAACAATGGATTACTTCACAAAATGGGTGGAGGCCATACCTGTCAAGCATGCCACTTCTGAAGTTGTTTGCAACTTCATCAAAGAGAATATTATTGTGAGATTTGGCATTCCACACAAAATCATTGCTGATAACGCTTCCAACTTCTCTTCACGGAAGTAATTGGTTTTTTTATGGATACGGAATAACCTTGGCTCATGCTTCTGATTATTATCCTCAAGGAAATGGTCAGGTAGAATCCAACAACAAGAACCTGGTGACTATCATATGGAAGCTAGTTGATGAAAACCAGTGGTCCTAGCACAAATCATTATATGATGCTTTGTGGGTGATCGTATCACTCCAAAGAGGTCTCTCGGCATGTCACCTTTCTAGGTGTTATATGGGATCGATGCTGAAATCCCTATCTCCACAGAACTTCCCGCTGCGCTTAGCTCGAGCAATTGAAGATGAAACTTTTTAGAATTCTCTTGAAAAGAGGATTATGTACCTGATGGAACTTGAAGAAAAGTGAGTGAAAGTGGTCGACAAGATCACTAAACATCATAATCAAGTTAAGAGGTTGTTTCGACAAGAAAGCTAAGCAAAGAGATTTTCAAGTGGGAGATCTTGTTCTTCTATGGGACAAATGAAGAGAACCGAAAGGTATGCACGGGAAGTTTGACTCTCTTTGGAGAGGGCCATACAAAATCAAGCATCTCAATGGAGAGAATAGTTTCTATCTCTCATATCTAGATGGAACCGAGCTCCCACTTCCCTATAGCGGGCAGCACCTGAAGATCTTCAGGAAGTAGAGCTTGCTCTCTTCTTTGTATAGTTTTCTTGTTCATTTTCTTTTTCTTTCGTTGTGTGTTTTTTTTTCGTTGTGTGTTTTCTTTTTGTTGTTGTGTGTTCCTTTCTTTTTTTTTTTCATCGCCCTTGTTTTTGACTCTCTGTAACCCAATGGATAGGCACATGAAAATATGGGATTCTCTACCCTTAAGTTTCACTTAAAGATAGTCCCCAAAAAGAGCCAGTTGTTATCCTGCAAAATTGACAAGGGAAATTTGTAGGTAACTATACCAAAATTTTATTTTGACCCCTAAGGAAGTTTGACAACATTCGAAATAGCCCAAAACTCCTTTCAAAAATTAGGTTGTTTCGAGACTTAGCCATTTTAGCTTATCCTTCGGTGCAGAAATTTTGTGTGTCGACACTCATTAAAATGCATGTGCCTTTTTGAACTAGGGCGCCATTTCATTCATGTCGACATCCCAAAAATCGTGCCCACTTTAAAAATCCTTTAGCGCCAAAATTGTTATGTCAACATCACAAAAGCAAAGTGCCCTTAAAACATTGGTGCACATTTTTTTGCCCTTTCATGTCGACATCAAAATTTGTGCCCCCCATCCTTTAAATCCTTTTTTGCTAAATTTTTTTATGTTAACATCCAAAAATGTTGTGCTATGCATTTTCCTTAGCTTGTGACTTTTTCCATGTCGACACTCCCAAAAACATGCCAAAGTGGTTGGTGAGGTAATAAATGCAAATTTTTCTATAAATATGAACCTGCCACATGTCATTTTCATGAATTGAAAATTGTGAAAGGTATTTTCTCTCGTGCGCGTGTCACCATCCTGTCGACCCCTCGTGTCATTTTTGAGCTGTGGACCCCCGTCTTTTCTTCATCTTTTATAAATCCGGGTGAGTGGCTCCTCTCCCATTGGTTTTCATGTTGTTGTGTTGAATGTTAGGCTTGTATTAAATAAATAAAATTTAAAGAACACATTCAAAATCCACAACTTCCCAACTGAAACCCTCTTTTCCTCTCCTTCTAGATCTACAAATCTGGAAGGCCCCCACTGAAGTAAACCAAAAACCATTTTATCCTTGCTTGCTTTTTTGCAAAAAACCTCTCTTCCTTGCCATCTAACAAATCCAAAAGAGAGAAATCAAGAAATCAAGAAAATAAACCAAACTATTAATCTATTATCCTTAAGTGCCATTTTTAGTGATGTTACATGCTCAGAAAGTGTGCCAAACTAATATGGCGCACTATTTTTCCTTGTAACCTCTTCCAAAGTTGCGCCTTGGTGCACTTTACTCTCATGCAACATAAACCTTTTTTTCACACCTAGCCAAAAGAACACTTAGCAGATTTTTGTGAGGCACAAGCGTAACTTCCACAACATCAACATGACATGTTGTATGTTGCAGATCGCGCCCGCGCTTTACCCTTTGGCGCTGAAATTTGTCATGTAACACCTCTCAAAATTGTGCCCAAAACCTTGGCAACTTTCTAACATCAACTCAATCCGCGCCAACTTTTCCCATGTTGCAATTTTCTCATGTTGACACTTTCCTAATTGTGCCCTTTTAACTTGGCACAAGAATTTGCATGCTGACACCCAAAAAGTGTGCCTAGCAATAAAAGCCCCTGTGAGCCTGTTGTAAGCTTGCGCCTTGCACCCTAAGGCTTAAAATTGCTCATTCTTCCTTCTGCAAGCTAAACCTAACTATTTTCTCACACATTCTAAGGTGTTCTGTTATTCTTCAAACTTCCATTATGGATAACATGATGGTTGACATGGCTCTTCTATGTTGGACCTTCTTGATTCTTCTTGCAGAACAACAACATCCATCCTCAAGCTCACATATGTCTTCATCAAGCAAGAAACCAACTAAAGCTAAAGCTAAACAATCAGAGCAAGAAATGAAGTACAAGTACTAGAGAGTCAGAATGCCTGACTCATATGCAGAGTGTGACCTTGACATCAGAGACTCTGAGCTGGGTCATATTGACATGGATGATTTTGGGTAAGGACCACCAAGGAAAAGCAGTGGCCCATGGATGAACAAATTAGTAGGCAGTGGATTGCACTTTGCAGCTAGGCTTCCAGTGAGTGCCATAAATAATGAGTTTATCATGTTGGTTGCTCGATGTTATAACAAAGACACTAGATGTGTCAAAAATAAAGAACAAGAGACAATCATAAACCTCACAGCTCATCACTTTGAGATGATCCTGGGCATTCCTCATCACAGGAAATATGTGGAAATAAGTATTGAAGACTACAAGAAAGCATGGGATGATAATGAAGATCAATGCATGTAGATGATGAATGAACTCTATCTGAAGAACAAGAAGAAGCCGGTGTCCAGATGGCCACAAACCATCCACTCGAAGTGATTTTAATGAAGAATTGAGTGATACAATCACATTCTTGAGTAGAGTATTGGGCTCCCTGATGCCCATCATTTCCATAAATGGATGTTGAGATACCTAGAGAACATGAGCAAGAATGCACCTGATCAATGCTTGCTGGGGTGAAATCATAAGTGACACCATCTCACAACAGCTTCAACAAGTTCTAACAACTGGGAAGTTCTACATGAATTCCTACGTTGTATATGTTCTTTGTGTCAGAAAGGGATTTCGTAGGGTTAGCTCGAAATGGGGTATGGCCCCAAGTCAAGATATACGAGTTCTACCAGAGCTAAGGCTCGAAGCCAGCATCTCCTAGTTCTCCAAAATAAATGATGCCTTCTTCTATGAGGTATTTTGTTTGTTGAGACCAAACATGAGACAAAGTCGAACCAGCCCGAGTGTGATTGCTGCTACAAAGAAATGGGGAGCGTTGTTCACACAATTCCCCACATTCACATACCTCAGAGTTGTGAATTTTGAGGGAGAACCAATGAAGCTGCCAAGGTTTGCATAGGGCCCAAAGCTGGTCCTCCTAGAATTGTCAAGGCAAGTTAATCACTTATCATGAAAAGTGTATGAAGAGAAAGAAAGGAGGAACTCCATTCCCCCTTACAGTTGGCCGATACACCTGCCCTACACTTGCCAAAGCATGGGAGATGTATGCTGAGTTAGAGCTACTTGAATTTAAAGCACAACTTCCCAGCAAGGCCGACCTTCGACTATCGAGGAGTTTGCCTCCCAAAGGAAAAAATTGATCCCATCCATGTTCCCGAGATCGAGGACATTTGGATAGACCTAACTCATGAGATAGACATTAGGTGAAAGGATCACTCCCGGCTGGCTCTGGAGGAGATCATCCACTATGGTGTTGCCATTGTCCCAAAGAAATTCAAAGAGACTGATCAAGAAATTGATCAAGGTTTACATTGACACAGATGGGGACAACTGGCCATTCGTGGAGATCGATAGAGCTAAAGTGCACCAAAGACCATTCAAGAAAGGGTAAACCCACATTGCAAAGCACACCGAACATTGGTGCAATCAGAATGGCCTTACATACCTTGGAGTTGACTTCACTACTTCTCCTTCAGGCAGTGCACCTCCAAGGCCGGACCATGTGCCAAAAGGAAAAGGAAAGGACAAGGTGGGAGAACCAAGCAGACAAGAGGTACCCAACGTTCCCTCTTCCACTACTCCTGAAGATCTTCCTCCTACTTCTGAGAAGCAAGTAGTCGACCTGGTGTCTCAAGTAATGAAGAAACAACAAGATGTTTCAATGGATACATCCACCCAGGATGTTATCACAACTACAACTACTAAGGTACCCAACGCATTCCTTCTTCCATTTCTTCTCCTCCTCCTGTCATTCAAGCATCTATCCCTATGGATGTGTCTTCTCCTCTCCCTTCCTCCCTTCCATCTCCCACCTCTTCCATCTTCTCCTCTCTTGTGGATCTGTCACCCAATGTTTCCTCAATCCTAATGAAGATCCCTTCCATTTCCATGTCCTTCTCTCCTCCCCGTTAGTAACTCCAGGCCCCATAAGCATCGGTGCGTTGGACTCCTTATCAATGCCACCACCGAGTGTTTCAACACACTTCCCTGAGGCCTCTACAGTTGCTCCCCCTCTCACTCCCATTTCTTCTTCTTCCTCCACTCCCACTCCCATAAGTCCTGGTTGGATTTCTGACCATCTGAGTCAACATAAGAGGAAAGTTCCCATTGCGGCCATGGATTTCTCCGTTATTCAAGAAGGGAACCAAGAAGTAGAAAGTGATAACTCACTTTTCTAAAGGCACTTCGGGAGAGAGAGTCATGGAGATAGCTTACCGGATCCCACCAAGAGAAAAGAAGATCTGTCTCCCACAAGACTTCACGGTGACTCAAGTCACAATGGGGACCTCATCTGAAAGCCTGCAAGGGGAAGCCTTGTCTACTGTGGATGCTCTCTGCAAGAAGCTCCAAGAGGAAAAAGAGGAGAAAAGGATACTTAAAGAACAAAACAAACATCTCCTACAAGCATTGTAGAAAATGGGCAACGCTCCTCCTGTGACTGCCGCCGAACCCATTCAAGTTCCCAGTCAGGAGAAAATAAATGAATATATTAAGATTGGTGAACAAGGCACAGCAAGTATCATCCTGGATGAGTGGATCCTCAGAGATGGTGAAGAAATGCTTGGGAAATTCACATTTCTCTATCAGATATAACTCAAGCAAATAAGGAGCTACAAGCAGTAGCAAGTGCCCTATCCGAAGAGTTGGATAACACCAGGTTACAACATGAAACATTCCAAGCAATGGTTAACTGCTCAGCTGATGACCTATTGAAGGTCGGCGTTATCAATCACCCGCGTGCACATAATAAAGCTCTCATTGCATTAGATTACCGGGTTGATCAGATGGAATATATCCTGGAGAGAATCGATAAAATCAAAGATGAAGCCCTGGATGCACGATACAACATGGAGCAGATAGTTACAAAAATGTCTCCAGGATGCTCAATGAATCATATAACTTGAGGGAAGTAGATGATACATTCCAGCATTTCAAGGCTATCATCACTCAAGGTTTGGCACCAGAGGTCACTTTCGACCGAGAGTCAATCAATAACCTCTTGGCCTGCCGTGATTTCATTGGCTTTTTAATCGATGCATGTGAAACTTTCACGAGTTACCTGACAAGCTCAAGAATGAGAAAGAAACTGTGAAGTCATTTCGTGACCATTTTAATGGTCCCAACCATGATCAACTTCAAGCAATGATCAGCAAGTTTGTAGAATATCGAGCGCAAAGTGTCACATCGACTCTCCTGATCAAAAGCAAGACACCAAGTTTGAACAGAGGGATGATGAGGAGTAGTTTCTCCTTTCATGTATGCGTTGATCATTTTTGTAAAATATTTAAAAAGCATGTTGGCATACATGATGACCTCATCCATGTTGCACCATGGGATGTTGTCATCCAAAAACTTGCCCAAGTCAACTATTGACTTTTTAGATATTTTCTAGATCTTTTGTAAATATCTTGTAAGATATTTTGTAAGTAGTGGGTTTGCTTTTGTCTTCTTTCCTCCTCTCCTTCTATAAATACTAGAATACTTGTTGTATTCGGGGTGAACATTTTTTGTATGAAAAGAGAAGTGAGGAGAGAAAGACTTTGTGTTTTCTTGCAACAGAAGAAATATTAATACACATATTCAGACTTTGTGCTTAATGTGTGTGTTATTTGCATCAGATCTTTCTTAAGTTAGATCTATGTTTTTATTCTGTTAGATTCATTCCTACTATTGTCATATGTTCATCAGTATTGCTTTAATTGTTTATGCAAGTAAGTTTGGCTCTATTTACTACCAGCTCAAAGCATAAACCTTTTGACCTTTCCATCTTGGAATTCATTTCTTTTCTTCCTTCAAATCTATCCTCCTCCTGTTCCTTCCTTCCCACCTTTCTGTTCGTAGTTGGAACTACCTCTACTGGGATGAGATCCCAAACCCCTAAAGTAGTGTAGATTTACAGATTCGCTTGATAGATTAGTAATAAACCAGTTTCACTTTGGTGTCTCCAAGAGAGGACTTTGCCCCGCACACCTGCTGTTGGCTGTTTCCCCATGACTTTTCTAACCGTGATTTTCAAACCAACAGCTTTTGTCGACTCAACTCGGGATTAAACTAAGGAAATAACTAAAAAGCGTAAAAATCACTACCAGATTACAAATTTTAACCCTTTGTTGAAAATCAAAATTTTTGCATAAGTGATCAAAATTGAAAATTTCCTTATGAAAATCCATAGATCTGGACTAGATAGAAACTTTATGTTATTTTCAAAACCTTTCAAAATTCAGGTCAAAGATCCGAAAATCAGCCTACTAAATTGACCCACTTTTATCCTTATTAATCTTTGTCAGAAAACCACAATCGGTTATTATAAAAAAGGGTAATTTAAATATTAAAAAAGTACATGCTGCTGATTTTTGCCAGAAAAATCAGAAAATTAGCAAGTATAAACAAAAAGTTTGTTGTGAATCTGCTTTTAATTATTGTAGATCTGAATTGTTATGCTAGCGGGTGAACCATTTACTTGCAGCAGAAGAGCTCGTGGAGAAGTTGATCCAATTTTTGATCTACTTCGAAGGCACAATTTCAGTATCACTCTAGCACGATTCACATCATTGAGCTTAGTGGATTGATCAGCAAGAAGTGCCTCACCTCCATGAAAGAGCCAGATTTCACAGGGTGCCTCGACATTAACTTTCAGTGCTCTATTGCTAAGTGGAACCACACTCCCTGCTCGCATTCGTTTTCCTGATTTTCAAATAGTTTCAAATCTTCCTGTACCATGGGGAAATGCCATGGGTATTCTAGCACTGCCACATCCAGTCAACCCCCTCCCTCACGGAAATCACAAAAATTTCCTGAAATTTTATGGGAGCGGAAATCAAAGCACAGACGCACATATAGATGTGTTTATTATGTCATGTAGCATTCTGGACGTGGCTCACGAGGACATATCAGTACGTCTCTTTCTGGAGACCTTGCAAGGGCCTACAACAGAGTGGTTCTAGCATTTACCAGCTGGATCCATCACCAGTTGGACCACATTTCGGACAACATTTGAAGAAAGATACAAACCTTTAGAAGATGCATTTGCATTATTGTCACAAATTACTCACATGAAGAAGGAGACCAATGAAACCATGCACAATTTTATCGCCCGATTCAATTCACTGATCAACCATGTGTCGCTTGCCATGATGCCGACATTAGAGAATCAAAAGTGTTTCTTCTTGAATGCCATGAGTTCGAAAGTAAGTTTCTTACTTTTACAGGAACAGATACCCACCTTGGCTCTTTCTCAAGCTACAGAAATTCGGATAGAAGACAACCTTCTTATATCCGGTGAGTTAAAACGAGAGTGGTCTAAATCAAAGGCTTTAACTTCTTCTCAGGCTACCTCATCAGATCTAGCATTCCAGAAGATGACAAATGACTTTCTCTCATTAAAGAATTAATTAGCTCAAACATTGTCTACTACTCCATACGGGGATATCCCACGGAGGAATTTCACTCCCAACAATGCCCCCAAAGGCCGCATTTTCCTGTTGCTTCTCCAAGGTTAACAATTAAAGCCCCTCTGGTTAATGCTTTAGTTGAAATTGAAGAAGATGATCCAAATTACGAAGAACCTTTGTCACTAGGCAAAGATGATCAAGATGTCGGTGAAATGACTGGCGACTCTACTATTGGGTATATCGAATTTGAAGATGAGAAATTTTATGAAGAAGAGAGTACCCAAGGGTATGTGAGCGGCCAATCATACACATTTTTCACTCACTCGCAAGGAAAAGAAGCAAATGTTTCGCTAAAAACAAAAGGAAAAGGCTGTGGTAACTCCTCCAACGATCTCTAAAAGAGGTAATCCCTTCCTACTCAACCTCCTGTTAAACCTTTTGTAAAGAATTTTTTTCCTCCTGTTTCTCCTCCAATTTAGCCTTCCTCCAGTCAATAAAGACCAGTAATCCTCCTCTATAAACGTGAAATGAAAGACTCATTCCTTCACTAGCGCAACCCTTGGTCACATTCGATATAATTGATCATGCTAAAAAGACCAAGATCCAGATGTCTGAAGCTGAGTACCTTTAGTCCAACCAGGAGCAGCTTATAAGATTAACTAAGTATATCCAAAGCCAGGCTACCGTCCCTCCTCCTATTTTCCCAAAAGGAATTCTTCCCATTCCTCTAGCATCTCGCATAAACATTGCCTCGACTTACGTGTCAGGAAAAATTGAAGCTTTTTATCTATCTCTCCGATCAATGGTTATAAACTAAGCAATTGTATAATTGATTCGGAGCTTCGACAATGTTATGCGGTAAAGGTCACCCATGCTTTGGGCCTCACACTTACTAAACCTTTTGGTAGATTTTATTCCATGGAAACCAAACAGGTACCATTGATTGGTCGATCAAGGTTGCGCAGTTTGCATTCACGGAATTTCTTGTGAAAAAGGTAAAAATGACTCTTCTTCTAGTTGATATCCCAAAGAAAGATATGGGATATTTCTAGGGAGGAGCTTTTGTAAAGAAGTTGGTGAGGAAATTCACATGGACTGGTCCAAAGCCAAGATTCCTGTCAAAGGGGTGATGAAGGCATTAGAACCGGAATCACAAAAGAAATATTTAGTCACCAACTCTGATGACCCTAAAGCTCAGATTCTATTCAAATCATCAGGGATGGGAAACTATTTCTTTTCCACCGACTCAGATAGAATGGACGTTCTCATCCAAAAGGAGGATCTCAACAAAGTATGGACATTGTAGTTTGATGGCAGTTGTGTGACAAGTGGATGCGGTGTTGGAGTTGTTCTAATATCTCCTGAAGAGGAGATTTTCCCTTTTTCTTTCAACTTACAGTTCTTCAATACAAATAATACTACCGAGTATGAGTCCTTGTTACTTGGTATGCAAGCTGCAAAATAAAAGGGAATAAAAAATATGAGAGTGCAAGGTGATGTTGAGCTAATTGTGAATCGAGGTAAAAGGGATATACCAAGTAAATAATGACAGAAGCTCGGACACTACCGCAATGCGGTATGGGATAGCATCGAAGAGTTTGATGCTTTCTCAATCAAAGCAGTTATGTGAGCTCAAAATGACATGGCTGATTCATTGGCTGTCTCAGCCTCTCTCATGCTCCCTCACCCAAATTTAAAAATAGATACATATACCATTGAAGTGGTTTTTCACCCAAGTGTGTCAGATAATTCACAACACTGGCAAGTATTCAATGATGACAACCAACTTATCGTCTTTTTGGAGAAAGATGACAATTTCAAAGAACTTCATTTCGACGGATCAACTTCTACGTGTCGTGAGTCTCTCACCGTGAAGCACATGAATCTGAAAATGATATAGTGATACAGCTCAAAGGAAATAAGATTCTGAAAGGTTTGGTTTCCTTAGAACGATTATTTGATAATCATGATTGTTTTGTCAAGAAAAAGCGACAGGATGATCCTTGCTCTTCTCTAGAAACTTAATCCGTCAATCAACTGCATGCGGAACATTCTCGTTCCGTGAATATCGTGGAAGTGTTGTACACCCGAGGAAAAGAAAAATTTGTTAAGTTGCTGAAAAAGTACATGGATGTGTTTGCATGGTCTTATGTTGATCTGAATTCTTTCAAGCCAAAGGACATTCGACACAAAATCCCATTCAAGGACGACGTCAAGTTTTTCCTTCAAAAGCAAAGGCACTACAACTCCAAAATCTTAGGTACCATCGAGGCTGAAATTCAGAAGATGTTGGATGCAAGAATTATTTTTCCAATTCATCACAGTACCTGCACAGGTTGCAAATATTGTGCCTGTACGGAAGAAGAATGGCGAGATACACATATGCGTGGACTTTCGCAACTTGAACCAGTCATCCTTAAAAGATAAATATCCACTACCGATAATGGATCAAGTACTACAGATAGTAACCAGTTAAGAAATGTTGTCTATGCTTGACATTTTTTCAGTTTACAAACAAATTCAAGTCACGCGTGAAGATCAGTTCAAAACAACATTCACAACTCCTTGGGGTACCTTCACCTACATAAGAATTCCATTCGGTTTAATCAACGTCGGTGCCACCTTCCAACGAGCAATGGAATTTGCATTCAAAGGTATGATGGTAAAAGTCATTGTAGTTTATCTATATGACCTAATTGTGTTCTCCAAAAGACGAAGTGATCACTGCGATCATTTAGAACAAGTCTTGATCGATGCCGAGAGCATGAAATTTCACTAAATCCCAAGAAGTCGAGTTTTGGGGTCATCAAGGAAAGCTGCTAGGACATGTCATCAGCAGAGAAGGAACTAAGATAGATGTCAAAAGGGTCAAGGTTATTGAGCCTTACTTTTCCTACAAGCAAGTCGGTGTTCACTCTTTCTTCGAAAGGTAAATTTTCTTAAACGCTTTGTTCTGATTTTCTTGAGAAGACTCGTCATATATCTAATATGATGAAAGGATCCCAAACATTACGATGGGAGTGACGAAGGAAGGACATCATTTGAAGACATAAAAACCTTCGTCACTCATGCTCCTGTTCTGCTGTGTCCTTATTTCAGCAAAGACTTCATCATGTACAGTTATGCGTCTACACATATTGTATCAACTATCTTGCTGCAAAATAACTCCGAGGATATTGAATCCCCGATTGCTTTCATCAACTCTCCTCTTAAGCCTCATGAATCGAAGATGTATCAATTGGAAAAGCATGCCTTTACCATGGTAGGACAATTTGCTTTAGGACATGTCATCAGCAGAGAAGGACGCACGATACCTCTTCACTAGCGCAAAGATACTTCCCGAGGTCTCTATAGTTTCTCCCCCTCTCACTCCCATTTCTTCTTCTTCCTCCGCTCCCACTCCCATAAGTCCTGGTTGGATTTCTGACCATTTGAGTCAGTATAAGAGGAAAGTTCCCATTACGGCCATGGATTTCTCCATTATTCCAAAGAAGGGAACCAAGAAGCAGAAAGCGATAACTCACTTTTCTAAAGGCACTTCAGGGGAGAGAGTCATGGAGATAGCTTACACATATCCCACAAGGAGAAAAGAAGATCTGTCTCCCACAAACTTCACGGTGACTCAAGTCACAATGGGGACCTCGTCTGAAACCCTGCAAGGGGAAGCCTTGTCTACTATGGATTATCTCTGCAAAAATCTCTAAGAGGAAAAAGAGGAGAAAATGATACTTAAAGAACAAAACAGACATCTCCTACAAGCATTGTAGAAAATGGGCAACGCTCCTCCTGTGACTACCGCTGAACCCATTCAAGTTCCCAGTCAGGAGAAAATAAATGAATATATTAAGATTGGTGGACAAGGCATAGTAGTATCATCCTGGATTGAACGGATCCTCAGAGATGGTGAAGAAATGCTTGGGAAATTCACATTTCTCTATCAGGATATAACTCCAACAAATAAGGAGCTACAAGCAGTAGCAAGTGCCCTATCCGAAGAGTTGGATAACGCCAACTTGCAGCATGAAACATTCCAAACAATGGTTAACTGCTCAGCTGACGACCTATTGAAGGTCGACGTTATCAATCACCCGCGTGCACATAATAAAGCTCTCATTGCATTAGATTATCGGGTTGACTAGATGGAATATATCCTGGAGAGAAATGATAAAATCAAAGATGAAGCCTTGGACGCACGATACAACATGGAGCAGACGGTTACAAAAATGTTTCCAAGGATGCTCAGTGAATCGTATAACTTGAGGGAAGCAGATGATACATTCCAGCGTTTCAAGGCTATTGTCACTCAAGGTTTGGAATTAGAGGTCACTTTGACCGAAATTCAATCAATAACCTCTTGGCCCGCCACGATTTCATTAGATTTTTAATCGATGCATGCGAAACTTTCGCGAGTTACACGACAAGCTCAAGAACGAGAAATAAACTGCGAAGTCATTCACGGCCATTTTAATGGTCCCAACCATGATCAACTTCAAGCAATGATCAGAAATTTTGTAGAATATCGAGCGCGCAGTGTCACATCGACTCTCCGATCAAAAGCAAGATACCAAGTTTGAACAGAGGAATGATGAGGAGTAGTTTCTCCTTTCATGTATGTGTTGATCATTTTTGTAAAATATTTAAAAGCATGTTGGCATACATGATGCCCTCATCCATGTTGCACCATGGGATGTTGTCATCCAAAACTTGTCCAAGTCAACTGTTTACTTTTTAGATATTTTCGAGATCTTTTGTAAATATCTTGTAAGATATTTTGTAAGTAGTGGGTTTGCTTTTGTCTTCTTTCCTCCTCTCCTTCTATAAATACTAGAATACTTGTTGTATTCCGGGTGAACATTTTTGTATAAAAAGAGAAGTGAGGAGAGAAAGACTTTGTGTTTTCTTGCAACAGAAGAAATATTAATATACATATTCAAAAATTGTGCTTAATGTGTGTGTTATTTGCATCAAATATTTCTTAAGTTAGATCTATGTTTTTATTCTGTTAGATTCATTCCTACTATTGTCATATGTTCATCAAGTATTGCTTTAATTGTTTATGCAAGTAATTTTGGCTCTGTTTACTACCAGCCCAAAGCATAAACCTTCTGACCTTTCCATCTTGGAATTCATTTATTTTCTTCCTTCGAGACTGTCCTCCTCCATTCCTTCCTTCCCACCTTTTTGTTTGTAGTTGGAACTATCTCTCTTTGGGATGAGATCCCAAACCTCCTGAAGTTAGAATAGTGTAGATTTGCACAAATTCCTGCTTGATAGATTAGCAATAAACCAGTTTCTCTTTGCTGTCTCAAAGAGGGGCTTTTCCTTGCACATTGTTGGCATATTTCCCCACGACTTGCCTAACCGATGCAGATTTTCGGACCAACAATACCGATTTTGTTTTAGGTTTCGGTTTAATTTTAGGTTTATCATACGGTTTAGGTTTTTACCTTAGGATTTGTTTAGGCTTTGTTTAATCTTTACTCTCTAGGTCTTACACTTTAGTTTATGCTTTCCTTAACTTTATTTAATTTTATATTTAATCCCATAAGATTATTTTAGCTCAATTTAATTACGTATATAGTTAGGTGGTTATTACGGTGTATTCGTTGTTTTAGTGATTTCATTTTATTAATCCACTAGTTACTTGGTTTTACATTAGTATATTTATTATAATTATTTTATTTTGGCATTTTATACTAACATTAGTCCTTTATTCTTTATTTCTGTGTATTTTCGATCAAATTGGACTAATTGTAAACCTCGGTTTTGCAGGGCTATTGGTTTTTTCTTCTTACGGCTTTGAGTCTTTTTCTCAACCTATCATCATTACGAACCCCTCTTATTATCATTTTCTCATCAATGGTGCCACTATAGATTAATTGAGACAGTTACAAATTTAGCATTATTGGACATTTTGGTCCACTTTTTCTTACTTTTTACTCGTTCTCGTATATACTTTGTTGTTTTTCAAAATATACTATCGATATCTCACTTGTTTTTTATGCTTCTCATTTGTTGTTTTCTTTTGTTTTTGTGAGACTAATCATTCCATGACCAAAGGTATGCTCTTCCCTCGCACTTTTAAAGTGATCTTGGGAATGTTTTTGGAATCAATTTACTTAATCAAATCTTTTTGCACATATGCTCTTTGCTTGCACTTTCTAAGAGATCCAGAAATCAAAAACGCGAACTTGATTTTGTTGTTTTATCTTTTACCTCCTTCCGACAAACTTTTCTAATCTTTGCTTGTATGACCCACTCTCACATAAGGTGGATAAAACATTCAAAAACTACTAACTACAAGTTTCCAAAGGAGTACAATCAAACCACATTAAGATCAAAAGATAAATAAAACACCACATTCAAAACACTTTGTATTTGTAGATTCGGTTAAGAGATACTGCTCCACCGCTTAATTAGAACATAACCCCCTTGTCATAAGCCTTAAGCTACAACAAAGAGGGTGGTTATAGGAACCCAAAAGTAGTCCACACCTTGAGGGAACTGGTGGATGAAATGGGAACCTTTTTATCCTACCTGACTAGTAAAGCCTTATGAGTTAGAGTCACGGATATCCTTAGTGGCGACCCCAGTGTGATTCATTTTGAGCAAGATCTTTGCTCAGGGTTTTAAAGGGGGTAAATTAAATATTTTAGCTAGCAATATAATCACATTTTCTCAGATATACTACTGACACCTAGTTGAGAGAGCCATCTAGGAAGCGACTCCTTGTCCAAGCCAATATAAGGTAGAGGCCACAACTTTCACTCCACCACTTTTCATTTTTCTCGCATGTTACACTTTCGTCATTCACGTTTTCTCTCTCATCCATCTTGTCAATTTATACACGTGTCTAATTCTTGGGTTGTGGACATACATATTCACACTTAAACACTTTTATTTTCATCTAAGTCTTGACATTACGATACTCGCTTTATCACATTCAAGCAATCTCTTGATCACCTTGATATTTCATTAACATAAGTCTTAAGTTTAACATTATTTTGTTGAACTCTAAGCATTCCCCACTCTTACGTCTTTGCATTTCACATCCACTTTGTTGAGTTGCGACGTCTTCCATTTTTTTTTCTCCTATCATCTTACGTTGTCGTACTTCACAATCATTTTGTTGCATTGTCAACATCCTCATTATTTCTTTACTTCTCTCATTAAAGCATTCACTTTTTTTTAATTTGAGATCACTAATCCATTACTTCCCCCTTGTCTCTTATCTCCATTTTCTATGAGATTCAGACCTTTTATCATCATTTATTCACTTCTTGTGCCAACATTCACTTTTTCGTTCTTTTAGTACTTTCACTTCCTTGTCGTGTCTTATCTTTTAACAAACTTTTTGTTAAGAGTTGACATCATTCATCATATTTTTAATTCTCCCTTTTATTACATCCATCTTGTTAAAAGTTGAGAAAAATCATAATTTTTCCTAAGTCTCTTCCTTTAACACATTTTTGTTAAGAGTTGAGCATCATCCATCGTGTTTTAAGTCTCCTCTTGTAGCACTTTGTCACAAGTCGAGCACAATAACTTATTTCATCTCTCCCCTCTTTACATTCACTTTTGTAAAGGATCGTAAATTCATTTCAAACCTCTTCATATTTCTTAACACTCACTTTGTTAAGAATCATCTAAACTAACATTTCAACCCATCTTCCACCTTAACATCACTCATTTTTAGGTGTTGCGAATTCCCTCTTTTCGTCACTCTTATCATTCATTTTGTTAAGAGTTGATTGCCTTCATCTTGTTAAGTCTTGTCTCCCTTGACATTCATTTTGTTAAGTGTCGAGCACATTTCACTTTTCCCCCTTTTTCATTTCTCTTAACACTTATCGTGTTAGGAGTTAAACTTTTACATCTCTTCATCACTCTTATCATTCATTTTGATTACGAGTTGATCGCATCCACCTTGTCAAGTCTCTCTTCCTTTAACACTCATTTTTTTTATGGAATAGAGCACATCTAACTTCTTGTCATCCTTTTTTCTCTTTACTATCATTTTGTTAAGAGACGGGCACTCGAATAACCTTTTTTGGTTTCTTCCTCTTAGCACTCATTTTGCTACTGGGTCGAACTTTTTCCATCTTCTTCCCTCTTCCATCTTAGCATTCACTTTGCTAGGAGTTGAGGTTTTCAAAAAAATCATCACTTCCATCTTAGCATTCACTTTGCTAAGGGTTGCGTTATTCATCGTACCTTTCTTCACTCTACCTCATTTCTCATTACAATGGTGGATTTATACAATTCATCCTTTGCCCAAGAATGGAAAATGATGAAAGACACTATTGTGGGTATGCAAAAATAACGTAAAAATTCAATTTTGATGAATTGTGTCTATAGCCTTTTAATATGGACATCTTACACATACCCTTTCCACAGTCTTTTGAGATGCCCAAATTTGAAAAATACAAGGGAAAACTGATCTGAGACAGCATATCAAATAATTTTCACTAACATGCCATGAAGTGACGTATAACGATAGCTTTCTTTTGTGCCTTTTTCCCAAAATTCTAGGAAGAAAAGATTTGGATTGGTTCTTACACCTTCCAAAGGGATCTATTACCACCTTCGTGGACCTCTCAAAGAAGTTCGTCAAACATTTTTCTTTCAACCTCACCCGTAATAATAATCATACTAGAGCTTCTCACGATGAATCTTGGTACATCAACCACAACCGTAATGTCATCACTATTGGTGTCACGGATAATCACAATATTCCCAACATACATGACCAATGAATCAAAAATCCAATCATACAACCTAAAGAAAGACACTATACCGAGCAAAGTTAAACGTAAGTTTACACCCCTCAACAAAAGTCTCTCTAGTGTCTTTCATCAATTCAAAGTGGTTGGGATGATAAAATATCCCCTTACAAGACCTTGGATTGAAGGAGAACCTAATCCATATTGGTACAATTCTCATGCATATTGTTATTTTCATCACATTGATGGACGCTCAACAAATAAGTGTGTGCACTTTAAGAATTATGTCTAAGATTTAATTGATGACGAAGAGATCTTTGTAGATATTGATGATGAATCTCTCACAACCGATGACATGTCAACTTCCACACCTTCAAATGAAGAGTTGATTGTTATTCCCACTTCTATTCATACTGACATTCCATGAGATCATGATGAAGGTCAAGTATCTCCCCTTTCAAACCAATCTCTTTCTTCTCTGGATTTTCTTTTGTTAATCCAAACAGACATTGAACTTGTTTTAGACAATCTTCTAACACCTAATGAGAGCTTAATTTTTCTTCAAGACTCTCTTCTAACCCTTTCCATACCAGAAGAGGGTTCATTGTCAAGCACCATCGATTTTGAATCATTATTTCCGTTCGGCGCTTACATCTAACATCTCTAGTCTTGTTGTCAAACCACAACCACAACAATCTTGGACACTTGCAACACGCAACCTTCTATGTCTATTACACCTCAAATGATCAATTTTGCGGGCATCTCATCGACAATGATTCCTACCTATCAAGACATCTTCATGCATACACTCTATGAGGTACGTATACCCAAGAATATCTTTATTCAACTGTTTCAAGCTTTAATTACAAATATTTTTCCAATCAACTAATTCACAACCTAAAAGGAGAAACATTGACTATTTCCTCTCTATGGCTTACAAGGAACCCTGAGTATACATCTAGAGATCTATCCTTCTTTCCTCGCGCTCTTTCGCTCACATGTGAATATGTATCTCAACATATTCCCGCATTGACAATATTCTTCTAACATCACATATGTCTTTCGATCTCATCGAAGACTTATCTAGTCACTTATTTAATCCTTTCACTTGGAACATGCCTACCCAAGTATAATACTTCAAGACCCATTGAATCGGTTGATTCACTGCATTGACTTGGAAACTGTCCGACCAAGTCTTATATTGCAGGACTTATCAACTGACTTATCGAATCTTTCAATTCCCTCTCTTGACTTGCATTTCATCTGCACAAGTCTTGTATCTCAGGACCATTCAACTTCAATAAACATGGACCTTTTTCTTGATGAGTCCATTTCAACTCCTCATCCACCAACATTCAAAAAACTCAAAAATCATAAAAAGAAAACAAAACTCGTATTAGAGTATTGTTTGCCAATCAGAAATGGAAAAGTTTGTACAAATAATGTTAGGCATTCCATCTATTGGAAAATATATTAATCATATAATTATCATGTATTCACCTTCTTCACCTATTACAACACATGTTAACCTTGTTCCTCTTGGGCATTATGTGTCTCATCTTTGTTATGGTTTCTACCATTTCAGATCTTTTTACCTATGGTTTTGTCTTGAAGCTTACTGATGGAAAAATCCTCCTTTCAAATAATCTCTCTTTAATAGAAATCACTAAACTTATTTACCTAGTCCTTTTTACCTCCATCTCAATCTACGGTGTTGAATCCTTGCATTCTACTAGTCACATGAGGATGAGACTTGGGGAATAATTTTCCTTCCCAACAAGCACACTATCAACATACAAGGCAAATTAAATCAATCAAAAATATTTAAAAACTATAAAATAATTACACCTTTCATCCTTCACAGTCTTTGGTGATAAGCCCATACTTCTTACTGGCAGTATGAGACTGAGACTAGGAACGGATAAATCCCTTACTCACCTACATTTTGTCTTCGGTGTTGAGCCCTTGCCTTTTACTGATGGCATGGGGCAACATGTAGGGGGTCCTTCACAAAAATCAATAAATAATCATTCAATAAAGCCTTTATGAAATCTTAATCAAAGTGCTTAATCAAAAACATCCCAAGAAGTAATTTAGCTACTCATGTTAAGAGAGACACCAATTCCTTCAATTGGATTTTTCTAATTAGTAGGCCATTAATGGATCGATTCTTGTCAACACCTATAAAGTGGAATCGTCTTGGAATTGGTCGGATAATCTTGACTAGAGATGAGTTACATTTTTTCATATGGATCATTGTTACACCTTGTGTCATCACATCCATTATCTCCACTTCGATATCGTATTCATCTTGTTTTCTCATCCTTCTTGGCTCTTGGTGATGAGCCCTTATATCTTCCTAGTTGCGTGGAGCCACGAGCAGAGTGAAACACCCTATCATTTTATCATCTACATTTTTGCCAATGGAATGGAATGCTTTTAATTATTTGCACATGCTTTCAAGCGGTGTAAAGGTGCCCTTTTACCGAGTTATAAAATCCCAAAAACAATATAAAATTGTTTAAACTCCAAAAATAGTTTAAAACTATCTCAATCAAAACATTCACCTAATGTTTGACAAACTTTTAGCAACTGGATAACACAGTTCAAAAATTTCACCTTTTAAGGGTACTCCTCATGATCATTCCAGATCATACTCATCTTTCTTTCCCGTGGTGTATATCTATGCTTGAGGAAATCATTTACCCTTTCACAATATAAATTTTCTTGGATCACATTTATATTTTACATTTTAATCCAATACATATCAAACTTCAATGGGATCCGACAAGAGTATGTTTTGGAGTATCTAAGTATCACTCCACTCTTTATCTCGATCCAATCCTCTCGTGTGCTAAGATATCACTTGGGGGCATTCAAATGTCTAGTTATTCAATGTGGAACACATTTGGAGTGTCATTAGATGTCATTTCTACACGTTGTGGTGTATTGTTATTGTTTTTCAACATTGTGATGATGATTTTTCTTCTTTCAGTTTATTATTGTTTGTTGTAATTTGTTTACCTTTATTGTAGACCAATTGCAGGAAATTTATTTGCATCCTAGTTCACATATAACTTTGGTGTGCTTTCTTCATGTTCATATTGGGTTTTTTTTCAATGCTCGTTTCATGTTTTCTTGTCACTTGCAGGTGTTTTTTTTCTCTGGTTTATTTAAGCCATGGAACATTTTCCTTTTGCTATGTATTCATGTTTGTTTGCATTTGTATTTCAAACTTTTCAAAACTTGCAAAATCCAAAAAAACAAATATTTCAAAATCCAAAAAAAAAGATATTTCAACATCAAACAAAATAAATTTTTTTACCAAATTTGAACAAACATTCACTTGTAATGTTAATCATATAATTGGAAAACCCTTAAAGTGAATCATTCAACATCTCAATACAATCTTGATAAACGTCATACCTTTATCTATTACCCTAGTGATCGTTCCGATCTTACAACTATCACTTTCTTCCCTTTGCATGATATGCTAACTCTGCTTGGGGCAAGTCACAAAATTGTTTTTCCTTCATGATATAACTTCACTTGGGGTAATTTATTTTTGATCATTTACACAATGGATTCAACAAGAGTTTCATAAGGATTCACTTTAACTCCACTCTTCAGTTTGATCCTATTCCCACTTAGGAGCATTTGTATCTACTTAATCATCATTGTGGCACACATTAGGGCATAGTTGATTGTCTTCTTTTTCAACTTTGTGTTTCATTGTTCATGTTTTTGGACCAATTATGAGTAGTGTGATCACATCTTGGTTCCTTTATAACCTTGGTGTCGGCACCTACTTTTTATATTGGGTTTGTTTTCCTTTTTATCTTTTCTTTTATGTGTGTGTTTGTTTACGTGCATATGGGTTAACCATCTTGATTCTTTCATAATCATGTTGACAACTCTATTGTATAACATCAAAAATCAAGTTTCTCTAAAAATTACTCTCCAAATGACGCTCATGCTACGAGCACAATCCTTTTACCATCCTTGTTCCAATCCTTGTTTTTCCTTCCTATCAAGCGGTTTTCTACCACCTTGTTGCGTCATCCACCCACTTGAAGGGCATTCCTCTACCATTCTACTTATTGGGGCATCCCAATGCTTCAATTCATTTTTCTTGTTGGGGCATCCCAATGCTTCACAATTTTCCACTCGTTGATCTACATGTGTCTACTATCTTTAAAGCACTATTACTTTACAATATAACTTTAAAGAGGGGGAAAATGTAGACACCCCAAAATTACACACATGTTTCCACTTGTTCCCAGTGTTATCCTAGTACACCTTGTTATTCACCCATTTGTGATTAATTGATTAAATTAATTAATTCATACACATTGTACCCTTTGGATTAATTAAATTAATCCCATGTATCCTTAGTACCCCTTTAGCTAAGTTAATTATCATATCTTAATTTAATAATTAATTAATTAAGTGTGTGCACATCCTAGTCAACTGCCACTTGATCAACATCCACCTAGAATCCACTTAGACTCCACTTGGACTCCTTATCCTTATCCTAGTTAACTGCACTTCTAGAATCCTATAAAGGTGGGGGCAATTGAATTGCACGTATAACCACCTTTCCGGATGCAAATTTTTGTAATTAATTCATTTATTGCCCCTAAATGCCCCGACACTACTATAAATTCCTCCAATGTTATTTTTAGCATGTGCATTCAACCGTATATAACCAATTTCTAACTACTTCTACCTCTATAAATTGTAGGCTTACCTTGCTTACAAATCCTCTTGAATCTAAAGTACAAAAACTCTGCTAAATTTCATTGTGTTCGTAGCAATTGCATCCAAATTTTGGAGAACATTCAAGAGCACCCACATTCATTTGCAAGGTCCACAGACAAGGTCTTCACAATGTTACTAAGGTTTGCATTGAAGGAAGTACATGGAGGTTTGAAAAATTATTTGCTTATCTTTCTTTATTGTAGTTTTTTTCATTGTTTACACTTGAAACCCTGCAAAACAAGAAAAAGGAACAAGGAGTTTCACGGGTTTTGAGCTCGATGGAGCTTGAAGTAATAGGAGCTTAGTTCTATGAGCGAGCTCTCCATAAACTCACATTGCTATAAATCTCCCCCAAAACACCAAATCCAACAAAATTATTCTTGTTGGATTCGCATCTTCAGCCCTACATCGTTGTGTCTTTGAATTTTGTTTTTGATGGAAATAGGTGAAGGAAAAAGGGAAAAATTCCCAGCTCAGAAAAAGTGTATTTCCAGCTTTTCTTCAGCCACCAACATTTAATGTGTTATGGTCTTTTCTTCTTCCACAAGGCATGAACGTTGGAGAATGGATTGTGAGGGTGCCCAAAATTTTTTTAGATCAATGTTGACAAATTCGGGTAAAATTTTGGGTTCCTCTCATCTCTTTTCTCATTTCTTCTATATATTGTAACAAAGATTCATTTGTAAAGGGTTGGAAACCTCTGTAATCCTTGTGTATTCTTTGTAAAGTGCTACACATGTGTTTTAAGCTATTGATTAACTAAAAATGTGGATATATATTAGTTAATCTAAGGCAAAAAAAACATGTAAATATGGTAAATAAGTGTAGTAAATGACTATGGAAAATGACCCAAACAACTAATCTAATGAAAGTAGAAACCTAATATGCAATATAAGTATGAAAGTGACTTAGCTGATTTGATGAGCTTACCGGACTATGTCACATAATAAATAGAATAATTTGGAAGAAGGAATGATTATGCAAAGGTCCTAAAAAGGACAGATCTAGACTGATTCTCTCGGATTGGGGCACCTATGGGCACCCCGGTGCGTAGTATGGGCACCTTGGTCTATAGTATGTGAACTTTGGTCTATGTAAGATGTCCAAAACTGAGTTTTACAGGTTCGGTAGGTGGTTTGAAACCCTTATTGTGTGTCACATCAAATTCGCTACATTGCGCTAAGTGTCGCGATAATACAAGATGAAATAAATACCTACAAGAGACCACAAGAAGTATCAAAACCCTAAAAAAATAAGAATGCAAATGAATGGGTCGAATTGACCTCAGTTGCCATAACAATGGGCTTACTAACTAAGCGTTGCACTACATTTTGGACCCAAATGTAGTTCTAGTGTGTGTGTGTGTGTGCATCATGTGCCCTAGGTGCTCTTGTGTCAGTCACACTTTGTGAAGTAGCGAGCAATAACTAGATGTAAAAATGTAGTAGAATGGTGGATGGAATATAATAGAATCCCCTCCTATACTTGTGTGATGCAGATGAACCAACCTTGTCCTTTATGATGGAGCTAAAAGTATGAAAATGATCTCCAAATGCCTTAGATGAATGCAACCCGAGGTGGATCATAGTAGTGACTATCATTTGGTCCCTCATTATGATCTCATAACTTTATATTTATATGGTTCTCTTGTTCTAATTTCGTAATTAACCCGAAAAGGCCGACCACAAGAAAGATAAAATGTCCAAACGGATAGAAAGTGCCCAAAAAGTGGCAGGAAAGTGGGGAAATGACTAGAGAGCCCCAATTAGGACTAGGGCATCGACGGGTGCCCCAGTGTAGCCCGGGCGCCCTATCAAGGCTAAAATGATGGAAAGTGTCAAAAAATATTGGGCATATGTGTGGTGAAGGTCGGGAATTACAACAAAAAATAAATAAAAATCACCTAGAGACGAGGGCTAATTTGTACTTTCTTCACTCAAAAACAAAATGAATAGTAGTATAAGATCGGGACTAAATTATGTCTAAAGCACACGAATTTAAGACTACATTTTCCCCACTTTATGTTGGTGAGCAGAAAGCTCGGTAACATAAAGTAGATAGAGATGTGTACCTGATAATCCATGTAGAGTGATGTAGAAACGTGCTGAAGGACTAGAAAAAGTGTGGAATGATAAAAATATGATGGAGTGTGGAAACTAAAGATGAAAAAGTGCAAAAAAGTGATGAGAGTGAACCTAGGGTGGAAAAGTGTTTGTAGTTGTTAATGTGTATAATGTACTGCATGGTCAACATGGTGTGTATTGCTCATATGGATGAATCTGTAAGGAGAAAATAATCAAGTGATCAAATATGCATGTATAAGTAAAAACACATGTAAAAGATACATTTATATGTATGTGAAAGCATGTAAAGGCAAAGTATGTAAATGAAAAATGGAACATACACTCTGATCCATGTCGAGAGAAAAGAGTGTAGAAAGAGGATATCTGTCTTGGGTTTTTAGGTGATCCGACGCCATATGCCGAAGAAGTGTAAGGAGAAATTTCATTGTATCCTATAACTTATAACGGCTTCCTTGAATGTGTTATATGAGATCTCTTTATGTCTTGTTTTTTTGGGAAATCGCGCTTTGGCCGAAGAAGTATAGGGAGGAATTCCATTGTATCCTCTAACCTTTAAGTACTTCCCAAAATGTTAAGGACTACCATGTCTTGTAAAATCCGTTGTGTATGGGGTTCGTAGACTGGTATGAACCCACTCGTTGTATGTAACCCATAATGCCAAGGGCGGAAAATGCATTAAACTGAACCAGTGTAAATGTGTTGTGTAGTATGTAAAACCCCAAATGATGTCCCCCTTGTTGGGGAGCCATGCAATGTCATTGATAGGAGAATGTGGCCCCAAAAGAGGATCAACCATATGAACATTGAAACTCTTCCCTGCAAAGGAATGGAAAGCGCTTGGTAGAAACCAAGGCGTGTACGGACAAAAGGCTAGCCAAAACAAGTGTTAGTACAAACAATAATGCATGTATAAGATAGTATATAAACTACATAAACAATGTGTAAGCTACCAAGCGAAGTAATGTAAACATAAAAGAAAACAAATTAAGTTGCAAAAATAGGATGCAAACATGGGACATCACTCATGATGTCGCAAGCATGCAAGGCCACCATGGCCATAAAAAAACAAGTGTGCACACTAATCATAGTGCAAGGCTCACATACAAAAACAAACAATAGTAGACAATGTAACA
Source organism: Taxus wallichiana var. yunnanensis (assembly GCA_018340775.1). NCBI lineage: Eukaryota > Viridiplantae > Streptophyta > Pinopsida > Cupressales > Taxaceae > Taxus > Taxus wallichiana. The sequence continues at coordinate 89,782,190 of CM031239.1, forward strand.
AACAAGTATGGAAGAAACTATCCCTGCATAAAAAAATGTTGCACATGAAGCACCTATTAGCATGTTAGAAAGATAAATAGTATGTCAAGAGTGTGTATAACTAAGTAATGTAAAGTGCTAAGTATGAAATGAAACAATACCACCTGTGAGAGACGAATGTGGATGCCCCCAGCAACTAATGTAGGAAGGGTAAAAGGTGAGCATCCGTGTTACATGTAAGATTATGTATGTGTAAATGATAAGAGTGTGATGTAGTACTATATAAGGATGCTAGAATGGGGAAGTGTGTTAAATGCTATGCCCCCCAAGTGTATGATAGAGAAGATGACTATGTGCCGCTATCAAGGAGATCATCATTGTCATGATCGAAACCTACTAGAGCAGCATCGGAAACCTGATAAGCTATAGAGTGAGGAGGGTCATACAGGGACCCATTGTGGCAGAGTGTGTACATATTCATTGCATATTCTTCCTTAGTAAAGACGATCGGTGGACAACTGTGAGCATGCCAACGAGAGATATTTGGAGCGTAAGCGGGAGAAGAATCATTATGAATAGATATATTGCCAAAAGGAATAGGAAATGTAAGAAAAGAGTGATGAGAATCTATTGTACCACCAATATAGTCAAGCCAGGATTGTCCAAGTGTGAGTGGGGAGTCATTAGGGGTACACACAACAAAGATCGTCAAATGAAAGACATACAAGCCATAAGTGTCGTAATGTGAAAATAACCATGATAAATATGTGGCGAATGAAGAGGTGGTAAGATGTCATTAAGCATCATGCCAAACCTAACCAAACTGTCACATGTACAAATAGTGTCTAAGCAAGTAGAATCGATAGGGATGTGTTGCCAAAAGGACCTATTGATAAATAATGTGCATGTAAAAGGAGGTAGCGGAGCTGCAACTTGTAGAGGAGAAGATGAAATAACATCTACACTATTTATAGACCCCAGTATAGTACCATAACATTAGTAGAGGGAGGGGTCTTGAACCTATATTCACTTGGGCCATCGACCACAAAGGTTTCTTGAAAATAAGATTCGTCTATGCCAAGAGGAGTAAAATCAAGTTGTCCTAATGCTTCATCCATAAGTTCGATAGTGTCAACTTCGTCATCATAACCATTGGTGTGAGCATCATCATGTTGTATAGCACTATCAAGTATGTTGGTAGGTGGCACCGTAGATGGAGTAATAGAGGGTGTTGTGACAGGTGGAGAAGGGACATTAATAGGAGCTGATACCATAGGTGAAATAATAGTCGTAGTGTGAGTAGAGATAGCTGGAGCATTGAGAGTGGTAGGAGGAGATTGTGAAGTGCTAGATTGACCAATGTCATATGTGTCAAGGCTACTATATGGAATACATTGTGAAGGTGGTATGGGCATAGAAGTAATGGGATCTATGTGACAAAGTATTTGAATGGCTCTGGATCGGCGGTGATAGTATGTTCATAGCCATCATGCAAGAACTTGACACATTGGTGAATAGTAGATGGAACCACGTGCATTGTGTGAATCCAAGGCCTACCTAACAAGAGATTAAACTGAAAGGAGGTGTTAATAACATAGAACTCAGTGAGAATAGTCTTAGGCCCAACCCGAATATGTAATGAGATAGTCCCTAGGCATGTGCGAGTGGTAGAATCATAACCTCGAATGAGGGTAGAATTCTTAGAAATTAAATTATCGTTAATACAAAAAAATTTAGAAGAGAATGAGCACGTAAATTGAAAGCTATCCATTATCAATTAGAAATTGTTTAATTCAAGTAGTGTTAATAATGACAGTAATGAGCAAAGGAACACACGGATGGATTTTAGCCAAAGGTGACAAATCCTCATCAGTGAAATATATAGCAAGTAGTAAATTACGAAGAGACTGTATGAGACATGAAAAGGCCACTGTGGAATTATCACTTTCAATATGAATGGCACAAAGGGTAGACTCCAACGTATTATGACAATATGGTGCATTACGCAACAATTCATAAAGAGAGATCTTAGTGGGTATATTTTTAAGTTGTTCAATGATTTCATAGCCCTTAGAAGTAGTGGGAGGAGATGTCGAGTAATGGGTGGAGGAATAGATGCGGGTGGAGCCATAGGCGATTAGGATGAGTACGAAGAGTAGTAACTACATTGATGGATGGATCATCCCTAGGTGTGAAAAAATGAGGAGGATTTTGGGTGTGTATGTGCATAAAATCAACAGTACGGTAGTAACTATGCATGACACCTTACTTGGTGTAAAGGTAGGATAAGAAGATTGAGCCATAACTTGATAAGAAGATGACATGGTCAAAAGGAAGTGTTGAAACGTGGGGTTCACCAAAATGATTAACTAAAAATGTGGATATATGATAGTTAATCTAAGCTAGAATAGCATGTAAATACAGTAAATAAGTGTAGTAAATGACTATGGAAAATGACCCAAGCAACTAATCTAATGAAAGTAGAAACCACGATATGCAAGAGAAGTATGCTACACCCTTAACCTATTGCTTGTATTAGGATATGAGTAGCCAACTTATGGCTTACCATATCATTTTATTATATCATTTATACTTTCTCATGCTTAATGGGTCAGTCTTGGTGATGGCCATAACATATGAATAGTATATATAGGGGATTGTAGGTAGTATTTCATCATCATTTGAGCATTTGAGTCTTATTATATGGTTTGGAGGTTTCCCCCTTGAAGTGGCGAAGCTATTCTAATTGCATATTGAGATCATTATTCTGAAATATTGTGTTATTTGGTGTTCTATTATTTCTCATAATCTGAATTATACAAGTAATTTCATTACAAGTGGTATCAAAGCTACGATCTGGGCCAAAATTAGGGTAAAAACCCTAATTTTTGTTTCCGTCATATATTGCGAAAAAAAGTGAATTGGTGGGATATATTTTTACCAAAGTTTTGAAACATTTAAAGTAAGGTTCCCTGAAAATTTCAGACTTTTTAAATTTATTTTGCAAAATTTATTACAAATTTAGGGTTTTTCATAAAATCGCTCCCTAGGGTGAAAATTATGGAATTGTTTCAAGTTCTTTACATTTTCGGAAATATCTCAAAAAAATAGTATTAGTATATTCTCTGTGTTTTTTTCTGTTGGGCGAATTTGTATCAAAACTCTAAACCATAAGGTTTGACATCATGGTGGGGCCTTCCACAAGAGCAAAAAGAATCCGGTTACTCCGGGTAAAACCCCGAGATAAATATGGGGTAGTGATTGAGAAATGGAGTCGAAGGATAAATACAAATTCCTCAGCACTAGGGTTTACCTTAGTTGATCATAAGGTGAGCCAACTTGAGTATGAGTTGTGAAATGTACAATCTGAGATGGCCTCTAAAGGAGACATAGACCAAATCAATCATCGGTTGGATGATAACATGCAACATGTAAAGGGTAAACAATATGGCCCAAATCCGGACCATATCAACCAAGGAAGATCTTCAGTTCAAAATCATGGACAAAATAACCATTTTACATCACTTTTCCAGTCCAATCAGAATCCAACTTATTCGCAACCACGAAACATGATGCCGAAAGTGGATATGTGCAAATTTGATGGTAAAGATCCCCTGAATTGGATAAATCAAATGGAGAAATTCTTTGAGTTACATAAAACACCATCAGGACAAAAGGTGACATTGGCATCCATGTATCTTGAACTAGACCAATTCGTTTGGTATCGATGGTTATGTGCTCAGAGGTAGAAGAATGGTCTCGGTGTCACTTGGACAATTTTTACCGAGGAGTTGCAATTGCACTATAGTTCCAGTGTTTTAGAGAACTACTTTAGTCAATTAGAAAAGTTACGGAAAATAGGATCAGTCAAATATTATGTGCATCAATTCCATAACTTATCCTTAAGGGTGGAGAATATTCCAGAAGAGAATCTGAATGACCTATTTCTTGGGGGTCTTAAGGACCACATCAAGCATGAGGTACAAATGTTTAATCCACTCAAGCTTTCTGATTCTATTATCATGGCACGTCGAGCAAAGGAAAAATTTATTTCTAGTAGGAGGCCGCCTTTCATTAACACCAAAGACCGTAGTATCTCTTCCCCTTCATTTGTTAGGCCAATTAGACTGACTCCTCAACAAATGGAAGAAAAGAGAGCAAAATGATTATGTTTTAACTGTGATAGAAAATATGGACCGGGACACAAATGTGCTTGAGAAAAATTTGTTCTATATTAACGGAGGCGATGAGGATGATGAGGAAGCTAAAAAGATAGGAGAGGTTGAGGAACCAGTAGAAGATGAAGTAGAGGATCACCAACCTACAATTTCTTGCCATGCATTGTCGGTATTAGTAATCCTCAAACACTCAAGTTTATTAGCTATCTCAATAAACAAAAGGTGATGGTGTTGATTTACTCGGGAGTACTCGTAACTTCATAAATAGTAAGTTAGTTGCCCGCCTCAATTATTTAATTTACCCACTCCATAAATGCAATTTATGATTGCGGATGGTGGGACGATCAAGTGCAGGAAAGTGCCATAGTATCAAGAGTTCCATGTGAGACTACATGTTAGACTCACCTATGTTTGATATTTCTATGGAAGGGGCAGATATTGTTTTGGGTGTCCAATGGCTCACAACCTTAGGTACTATAGAGATGAATTTCCAAGGATTATTCATGTGATTGCATTCGAGATGGAAGGACAATACAATTGAATGGGATGGTAGCTAATTCTCCATGATTATTAGCTTTCATTAAATGTAGAAGGTTCTTAGAAAAGGAGTAGATGGATTTATAACAAAGTTATTTTCCATAGAAGTACAAAATATAGAGTCTTCAATGTCACTCGATCTTCAGAAGATTGTTGATGCTCACTCATCTATTTTTGATGCAATTCCAAAGGGACTACCACCAGTTAGGGATCATGATCATGCCATTTAGTTGACTCTAGGGAGCCAAACACCTAACATTAGATCATACAGATAACCATATTCCCGGAAAAGTGAGATCAAGAAATGGTTCAGAAATGTTGAAGGCGGGTATCACAGGCCCAGCCAGAGTGCATATTCTTCACCAAAGTGGTCATGGTACGTAAGAAGGATGAAACATGGAGGATGTGTCCAGATTACGAGAACTCAATAAGTACACCATCAAAGATAAGTTTCCTATTCCAGTAATTGATTATTTACTTGATGAATTGCATGGTGCTATTTATTTCACAAAATTAGATCTTCGTTCAGGGGTACCATCAAATTAGAATAAAAGAGGAAGATGTTCATAAAATGGATTTCAGAACTCATGAGGGCCATTATGAGTTTTTGGTAATGCCTTTTGGTCTTACAAATGCACCTTCAACCTTTCAAAGCTTGATGAACACTGTTTTTAGGCCATTTTAAAGGAAATTTGTATTAGTTTTCTTTGATGACATATTGATTTACAGTAAGACATGGGAAGAACACTTACAACATGTAAATAAAGTGTTGGAAGTTTTGGAGAAACATACTCTCTATGCAAAGCCATCCAAATGTTATTTTGGTGTACAAGAGGTAGAGTACTTGGGTCACATTGTATCCCATGAAGGCATTAAAGTTAATCATCAGAAGATCAAAGCTATGGTGGAATAGCCAAGGCCCAAAACTATCAAAAATCTTTTTGGGTTTCTCGGACTAACAGGGTACTACTGAGAAGATTTTGCGGGGATATGGTAGAATAGCAACCCCACTCACCACATTTCTAAAGAAGGATGCCTTCCATTGGACAGACGAAGCCACTAAATCCTTTGAGCAGTTGAAGGAAGCCTTGTGCAACACCCCAGTTTTGACTACTCCCAACTTCTCAAAAACCTTCATTATTGAATGTGACGCTTCGAGGATCGGGATTGGGAGCAGTTCTAATGCAGGAAGGAAGACCAATTACATTTGAGAGTCGCCAATTCAAAGGAAAAGATCTGCTCAAACCTGTTTATGAGAAAGAAATGATGGCTATTCTTCATGTGGTCAAGCAATGGAGGCCCTATCTCATGGGTAGACACTTCAAGGTAAAAAATGATCATGATAGTCTCAAATACTTTTTGGAGCAAAGGTTATCATCTAAGGAACAACAAAAGTGGGTAAAAAAATGTTGGGCTATGATTTTGAAATCATATACAAAAAGGGTAAAGAAAATGTAGCGGTGATGTGTTGTCGGAAGGGATACATCCGCAGATGCCTTACTATGTGGAATGTCCATGTTGATGACGGCCGATTGGGCGGATGAAGCAAGATTGGAATGGAATCAAGACAAGGATACACAAGCTCTAATACAGAATATCAAGTAAGGATCTATGACATCTAACAAATTTGAGTGGAAAGGTAATGCCCTATGGTATAAGGACATGTTATACTTGAGTAAATATTCTAAGTTGAAGCATAAGATTCTTACAGAGCTACATGCCTCACTTGTTGGAGGACACTCTGGGTTTTTGAAGACATATCATAGAATAAAAAGAGAATTATTTTGGGAAGGACTCAAGGGGGATGTACAAAATTTTGTATCAAAGTGTTTAGTGTGCCAATAGAACAAAGGGGAAACAATTAAGACACCAGGTCTATTGCAACCCTTACCAATTCCTATCTAGAGATGGGAGGAGGTCTCCATGGATTTCATCACCGGATTGCCTTGTTCAAAGGGTAAGAATTTTATTTTTGTGATTGTGGATAGGCTCACAAAATATGCCCATTTTTGTGCCCTATCACATCCATTTTCAGCCAGAAGATCGTAGCTATTTTTTTGGAGACAGTTCAAAGGCTACATGGAACCCCAAAGATAATTGTAAGTGATCATGATCCTATTTTCACAAGTAATTTTTGGACAAAATTATTTTCATGTTTGGGTACTCAGCTAGCTCACAATTCATCTTATCATCCTCAAACTAATGGGCAAATGGAAGTGGTCAAAAATGCTTAGAGGGGTATCTACGTTGTTTTGTATCATATAAGTAGGAAAGGTGGATTAAATGGCTACCACTTGCAGAATGGTGGTATAACACATCTTTTCATACCTCTTCTCAAATGACCCCATTTTTAGCATTATATGGTTACCATCCACCTTCTATCACTTCCTCCTTGAGGGTGAAAACTAAGGTCAGAGATGTTGAGGAACACATTCAACATCAACAACATGTTTTGGCTAGTTTGAAGGAGAATTTAGCATTAGCACAAAACAAGATGAAACAACAAGTAGATCAACACCGTAGTGAAAGACATTTTGAAATTGGTGATTGGGTTTTTGTACGTCTCCATCCTTACAAAAATATGTCCCTAAAGCAACAAAAAAAGACAAAAAACTTGCTCCTAAATATTATGGCCCTTATCAGGTTCTACAGAAAATTGGCAGTGTTGCTTATAAACTAGAGTTGCCTCCATCTTCACACATACACCCAATATTCCATGTTTCATGCCTAAAGAAGGTTATTGGACATAAATTTGAAGCCCAGACAGAGTTACCAGAACTTGACGAGGAAGGAAGAATCATTTTGGAGCCGAGAGAATATTACGCAAACACGTACTTAAGAGGTGAGAACCAGAGACATTAAGGAATATTTGATCAAGTGGAAGAATCGAGCATAGAAGATGCAACACGGGAGGATGAAGGTTTTTCGTAGCAACATCCAATATTATTGAAGACAACATTGAGGACAACATTGGTTTGAAGGGGAAGGGCATGTTATTCCCTTAACCTATTGCTTGTATTAGGATATGAGTAGCCGACTTGTGGCTTACCATGTCATTTTATTATATCATTTATAATTTCTCATGCTTAATGGGTCGGCCTTGGTGATGGCCATAACATATGAATAGTATATATAGGGGATTATAGGTAGTATTTTATCATCATTTGAGAATTTGAGTCTTATTATATGGTTTGGAGGTTGCCCCCTCGAAGTGGCGAAGCTATTCTAATTGTATATTGAGATCATTATTATGAAATATTTTGTTATTTGGTGTTCTACTGTTTCTCATAATTTGAATTATACAAGTAATTTCATTACGAAGTATGGAAATGACTTAGCTCATGTGATGAGCTCGTTGGACTATGTCGTAGAATAAAAAAAAATATGGAAGTAGGAATGATTGTGTAGAGGTCCTAAAAAGGACTGATCGGGATCGATTCTGGGTGGGGCACCTGAGAGAAGGACCGAGGCGCATGTAGGCACCTTGAGTCCGTAGTATGGGCATTCTAGTCTGTGTGTAGGAGGTCCAAAACTAAGTTTTACATGTTCGATAGGTGGTCTGAAACCCTCACCATGTGTTTCATTAGATTCGATGCACTACGCTAGGTGTCGCTGATAATCCAAGATGAAATAAATACCTACTGAGGACCACAAGAAGTATTAAAACCCTAAAAAAAAAAAGAATTCAAATGAATGGGTCGATGACCTCAGTTGCCACAATAGTGGGCTTACTAATTGAGCGTTGCACTACATTTTGGACCCAAATGTAGTTCGTGTGTGTGTGTGTGTGTGTGCATCATGTGCCCTAGGTGCTCTTGTGTCAATCGCACTTTGTGAAGTAGTGAGCAATAACTAGATGTAAAAATGTAGTAGAATGGTGGATGGAATAGAATAGAATCCCCTCCTATGCTTGTGTGATGCAGATGAACCAACCTTGTCCTTTGTGATGGAGCTAAATGTATGCAAATGATCTCCAAATGCCTTAGATAAATGTAACCCTATGTGGATGATAGTAGTGACTAGTGCTTGGTCCGTCATTATGATCTAATAACTTTATATTTATATGGTTCTCTTGTTCTAATTTCATAATTAACCTCGAAAAAGCCAACCACAAGAAAGATACCAATTGGATAGAAAGTGCCCAAAAAGTGGTGGGAAAGTGGGGAAAGGATCGGGCGCCCTAACTAGGACCGGGACGCCGACAGGTGCCCAAGTACTAGCTGGGTGCCCGATCGAAAGGCTAAAATGATGGAAAGTGTCAAAAATAGATTGAGCATATGTGGGGTGAAGGCCAGGAATTATGACAGAAAGTTAATAAGAATGACCAAGAGATGAGGGTTAATTAGTACTTTTTCACTCAAAAACCATATGAATAGTAGTATAAGACCGGGACTAAATAATGTCTAAAGTGCATGATTTGTGTCTACAGCTGAGACCTCTAATTTGATCATTTTCATGGTGAATATTGCCTCATAACTTCATTGTAATCCTCTAAAACAATAAAATACTAGTTCTGTGACTATCAATATGTCTTGGCTTGTGTTTTGTTGCAATTTCTTGCCTCTCATTATATTTGTAGTTATTTTATGCATTATTTATTCTCTTTGCAAGGTTCAAATCTGTTGTGTTTCAAAAAACTGGAGGTTGAGAGGTTATTTTGGACTGTGGTGTTCATGTTTTCCCTTTCCTTTTCCATTTTTCTTCCATTTTCCCTCAACTAAGAGCGTCTCTCTACCCTTATTTTTGGTGCTATCACCTCCTTTAGTGTAAGATTTCAGCTTATGCAATTCTTCCTAACCCTGGTTCCTTGGAGTGTTAGTTTAGGATTAGAAAACTTTATTTCCAACATTAGGAGTAGCTTAGCAATAGAAATAGGTATAGGAAGACTTCCTTCTCTCGGAGGTCCTGTCTCAATTAGCGGTCCCACAAACCGAGAGACAGTCCCATGTTGCCTCATAATTCTTGGTCATTCATGATCATATCTAGGGTGCAATTTTGAGATCCAATAGGATTCCACCATTATCATAACAACATTATCATGTCTCGAGGTGTGTGTGTGTGTGTGTGTGTGTGTGTGTGTGTGTGTGTGTGTGTGTGTTGATTTCCTAGGGATAACCACTTACTAATGCATCACATAAGAAAATGATCGATAAGCTTCCTACTACAAAGAAGAAGAAAACCTATGTGCTTCTTATATCGCAAGGTACATTGAAGCTAAAATCCATCAAAACGTTGTCTAATGATTCCACAACTCGGTGAAACTAATAACTGTTTTACCTAGAATGGGTACTCCTAAGGTTTTAAACCAATGCAACATGGTTCTACCTAGGATATTTCTATAATAAAAAAATATATAACCCCTTAGTTCCCCATCACTTTCAACAATTTTTTATCAACCCGAGTCCCACATTAAATTTTGGTGTAATCTCCAAAATCACTATAAAAAGTCATAAGACAAAAACCAACATGCATTCACATATAATAAATCAATGAAAGATTACAGAAAATACATAATTTGTTTTTACCAAAGGTGGCATGACTACCATAATTTTATTAAGAATTTATGTCTTGAATTTTCCGAGTAAGAATAATTCTCTTCCATGATGAATACCACACACACTAGCTATATTCTTTTACGAAGAAAAGCTAAGAGGTTATGGATATGGTTTAGAGAGTATTTGCTTACAAAGAAAGTTTTAGAAAATACTATTAATAACGGAAGTCAAATTAATAACTTAGTCAATACTCTTCCTTATTAACAAATGTGGATAAAGGTGCACTAATGGTGAATCATCTACATATTACATTATAAATAATATTACAAGTGCATCTTAAAATCATACCGTAGAGGTATGTAAAGTAAATACACTAAAATCTCGATGACTTGTACAAGGTAATCTCCTCATTTATTATGTATCCTCTCGCTTACACCATATCTTTTTTTTAAATCCCTCATATATTTTATCCGCAAGTTTATTAAAACCTAAAAATGGAGGCATATATATTATGTTGATTTTAGTTCTATATATACAAATGGAATAAATCACATTATGGCACACAACATTGTCCACTTGGTCTCACCAAGAGAAACTTCTAGATTTAGACACAATATAGTTTTTGAGATATAAATATCACTGAAGCATCTTTATATTTTTCAACATGACTAAGTTTATTTTGTTTAGATCTTTTTCCAAATTTTAACATTTCCTTGAATATGAATTTATATATAAACATTAATTCTCTTATAAACATTTTCATATGTTTGCAGGAGAACATGTTCCCCTATCCTAGACACGTTAGCATAAATGCGAGTTATAGGGTTTTACCAAACCTCCACTACATGGATAACTTGATCTCTCTTTCCTTTATACTTTTAGCTCGCTATTATTCCTATACTATCAATAGCTAACACGGTGACCACATTAAAACTTCCTTTGTAAGTGCTCGATTCTTTTACTTTCATATGTATACATTTACATACATCCAAGTGGGAAATTATGAGCCACCTAAGAATGCTACCATGCCATCATTTAATGATAAGTTATATTAATTTAGAGTACTTAACATATGCTAGTTAGTTTGGTTTAAATTAGAAAAATACACCATCTTATTTATTTCTGCCATACTAATATTTCCCTTTCTTGTGCATCCTCTAATTCATCCCATATTATTATAGAGTCTCATCTTATCATTACTTTAACTTATGCTTTAGATTCATTATGTGGCACCCTTTTAAATTACATGCACTTGCATTTGTATCCCTTACAAAAAAATTAGGTCTTAGCCATTGGAAGTTGTCATGTGTGTTCATATTGTTTAATTTGAATTCAAATATCACTTGTAAGTAAAGGCATATTAGTTTATCTAAATCAAGGAAAATGTAGAGAGATTCCATATAAATTGTTCATGGAAATTTATCAATTGAACATTTTCTACTTATTGTTTTCATTGAAAGAACAAGGTTTATTACATCGGCATTACACTCAATTATTTTGTTGAACTAAATTTTGTTTTGTTTTCATGACTCATTTTCCAAAGGGGTTTGACTATGCCAACCCTCTAAATCCACGCCCCATTTTTATTATTTTTGTAAGGTGTTATATGTAGAGTGGAGTTGCAGACTAAAGATAGGATTGAAAACCAACATGAAGATCAAATTCACTGGAAAAGGTAAGAGTCAAACCCCTTATCGCTTATCACCCTCAAATTGATGCATATAGTTGCTAATAAATTAATGATTATATTTAAGTAGATATGAATTGTAATAGATGTGGTTTGTTGCAATACATTGATAGTGTAAAACCAATATCACTATTTACAATAGTATATAGGGTATATTACATTTTAATTAGATGCACTATTACACAAAATTATCAATTTCAATGAAAATTCAACCGCCTATCTGAATTTGATAATTTCAACAAATTACATTAAAAACAAGATAAACAAACTAAAAAAATCACTTCTCAAATAATTTTCACAATCATCTAACAATTTGTTAAGATACTAATGTTTTGATTATTTCATGTAATTATTGGATTCAACTCCGCTCAAATATTTTTTATCTTGAAAATTAGATTTATTTATTACACTATTGTACTTTCTTTCTTATTCTAATATGTTATGTATGAATGCATCTGTCACTTAGGAAGAGTAATTATATGATGTTTATAGAAAAAAATTCATTAATATGTATTGTGTTTTTGTGATTTTCTTTAACTTTTAGCTATCCAGTTTGCCATTCTTATTAATAATGTGATGAATATTCATGTAGTCTTTAATTGGTTCTGTTATTGCAAAAATTGTTGAGGAATTCAAGATGTAATTGTGTCCGATCTAAGCCATTTTCTTTCTAGCAATTTTGAAGAGGAAAATATATCATTAGACTTCAACAAATTTATGTTAATGGTAAATATTTTTTAAAAATATATAAACATTGATTTTGTTAGGAAATTAATTATTAATGTTTACATAGTTTGGGTGGTTAGTAATATTGTTATAAACAATATTACATACTTAGATCATATTATTATTGTTGTGCCGTAAATCTATTAACGTGTTATTTGTTTGTATGGGTTCCTATTTTATAGGGTACTGGTTTTCTATTATGATGGCTATATATTAGCCTAATGTATTGCACAAGATATTGGGGACAGAAAATATAATATACAGTGAGTATTATTACTTTGTTTTTGCCATCGACTGTCCAAATCACAAGATTTGGTATCAGAGCAGGTTTTTCAAGAAGGCTATGGAGTCATATTGATTTGATTTGAGTGTATATTAGTGGCATACAAGTGTTTCTTAGTTTTTTTAATAATTTCGTTCTTTGTGTAACATTCTGATACGGATCAGATTTTGAAACAACACGGCATAAATGGGTCGCATCTCTATCATTTTCTGAATCTGCCAAACTCTCAGTTTAGATTCCTTTCAGGAATGTGCTTATTCAACGCATGCATGATGCATTGGTTTTTTATTGCATAGCTTGGATTATCCGCAGAGAGGAATCGATGGAATGAGTCACAAATTCCATCGGAGGGAACGAGGCTTAGAGGTTTTTGATCAAATTCGGCCTCTGATTTTTGCAGCTATTCTACAAATTAAGTGTTAGCGAACTACTGCAGACATTTACAGATCGAATGGAATAATAACCATCACAACACCTCTGCTCCATCAGTTCCAGTGCCGTTGTCTTGCCCAATTTGCTATGAGGATTTGGATGTCACGGACTTCAATTTTGTTCCCTGTAGTTGTGGATTCCGTCTGTGTTTGTTCTACCACAAGAAGATTCTGATATAAACTCATGTTATGGTGGGCGCACAAGTTTTCCCATTGTTCCTAGTATCAAGCTCTGAGTTCTGCAGATCCAGTGTTTGGCATGACCATGCATGGCAGTCGCAGCAATATCTACTGAGCCGTGAATGTTAATTTGTCCTTATCAATAGGAAAATTATTATTATCTAGCCTTGCATGGTGCTTCGACACATCTCCTCCCATGTAAGGCAGTGGCTGCGGGTGCATAGATCCACGAATTACAGTGATCTCTGGTCCACACAAGCTGCAGGCGCAGAGATCTACGTTGGAATTTTTTTATACACATTGAGTCGCATCCAGCTATAGATCAGGCAGACAAATAAAGGCAAGTATTTTTCCAAGGTATTTGCATTTCTTAGCAAAGCATACACATGTTATAGAGGTCAGGGCAATTATGGCTCTTAGTTACTCTTAACCAGCTTGTTGTAGTTTGTGAAAAATTGTTAAGTCTCTTTAATTACTTTTTACATGTTATTGCACGGACGCATTCTCGGTAGAATCCGACGTCCATATTGTGTGAAAATTCATAATGAATAAGTTGAGTCACATTGAAAAATTTGAAGGCAAAGATTTTCATACCTGGCAAGTGCGGACTCAATTATTCCTAATCAACAAAGACTTATGGGATATTGTTGATGGAAAAGAAAAAAAACCGACAAATGCAGATGAAGCAATAAAATGGGACAGCAGAGATCGAAAGGCTACAGCAATTATCGGATTGGGTCTATCAGATGCTTATCTACATCATATAGACTTTAAAAAGTCCTCTCATACAATCTGGGTGACATTGAACAAATTGTTTGGATCACAAATGGGAAGCGCAGCGATATCCTTAAAGCAAAGATTGTTCGGCCTCAAGATGGAAGAAGGTGAGAGCATGGTGGAGCATATCAGTAAGTTTCGATCTATCTGTAATCAACTTGCTGGCATAAAAGTAGATGTACCTGATGATGATGCTAAAGCAGTATTACTTAATAGCATGCCTTCATGTTATTCTAATATGGTCTTTACATTAAGCAAAATAAATCCAAGTCTAGAAGAACTTATTTCTTCTTTGTTAGATGAAGAAAAAAGAATTATGGTTGTTGAACCAGAGGAGACTGCAATGTTTGGCAGAAACAAGAAAGCATTTGGTAAGAAAATGCCCAAATACGGTTCAACCTCTAAAGGACCGAAGAAACAATTTACATGCTACTATTGTAAACAACCTGGTCATATATCTAACAATTGCAGAAAAAGAGCACAAGACTTACTTGATGGGAAACTACAAGATAATGCCATGATTGTTGATGAAGAAGGAGAAAATGAAGAGGAAGAAAATACCGCACATCAAAGTGATGAAGATTTTCTCTTCTAGATGATTTTTGACTGGAGGATGGAGGTCATTCAGCGACCTCTCGTCAGTCGCCAACGACGGGGCCGCATGAAGTTGTGGTGACAGTGTGTGTGTGAGTTTTCTTTCATTTCTGAATTGCAGTTTGTTGTGTGCAGTATGATTTCAGAGTTCCTGTTTTGGATTGAATAAGTGAAATGTTCACAATGAGGGGGGGAACATGGTCTCATTGTTCCATTTCCATTATGTTTTATTGTTCAATTTTGGGAAGCAATATTTCCTACATGATTCCCTTTTGTAGTGACATTGTATAATATTGATCAAAAGTATTGTAGCAATCATGATGTAAGGTTTTTGGTAAACCTGTAAAAACCAATTGTGTAAGGTTTTTGGTAAACCTGTAAAAACCAATTGTGTAAGGTTTTTGGTGATCCTGCAAAACCAAGTGTGAAAGGTTATTGGTACACCTGCAAAACCAATTGGTAAGGTTGTTGGTAGAAGCCGGAGAAAACCATCAGTGGAAGAAATGTGCGTTGGCACATGTTCGAGTTTTGTGCAAGCCCAATGCTGCACATTTGCGGAGTTGATCATGAGCACACAGAGGTGGCAGGCTACAATCAGTGAACGAGATATGTTGTACCATGTAAACATTAAGGGGGGGAATGTTAGGAAATTAATTATTAATGTTTACATTATAGTTTGGGTGGTTAGTAATATTGTTATAAACAATATTACATACTTAGATCATATTATTATTGTTGTACCCGTAAATCTATTAACGGGTTATTTGTTTGTATGGGTTCCTATTTTATAGGGTACTGGTTTTCTATTATGATGGCTATATATTAGCCTAATGTATTGCACAAGATATTGGGGACAGAAAATATAATATACAGTGAGTATTATTACTTTGTTTTTGCCATCGACTGTCCAAATCACAAGAGATTTTACTATACTTGTTGGAGGAAAGACATTATGCTTGGAATATAAAATGAGATCTATTAAAATGAAGTTGAAAGTGGATTTATGCATGTTGGTGTTGTTTGAACTTCCCTTATAGACATGTATGCAAAATGTGAAAGCATACTAAAATATAACAAATTGTTTGATAAGTGTAGACATTAAAATTTGGTAACTTGTCCTTTTGCAATGACAAGTTTGGCTATGCTCCCTTGCTAAGAAAAATGGTCACATTCAAAATCCAATCAATATATATCTCTAGCTCTTTCGTGACTTTCTCATCTTTACACTCTACTACGTCGTCAATTTAGGAAATATTATTTAATCAAAGGAGTAAACTAGTCTCGGGCATCATGCCACAACTTTGTATTTTACATCACATCTCTCATATCATGGATCGTATAGTTTGGTTAGGATGTGAAATTAGGTGTTGATCAATTTGTACAATCGACCTTTCACATTCACTGACTCTATTTTCAATTTGAATGTCTTTATTGCACTTTCATTTCATCTTCTTGGGGTCGACCTTATTAGAATATTTCACCATGGAAGGATTTATAAGCAAGTCAATATCACTTTATAACTCGCCTAGAAATCTAGTAAGATCTTATTACAAACATCCTTACAAAAAGAACTCAAGAAACTCCAAAATATTCCTAAATTAGTTGCACATCAATTAGAGTAGTGCTACTACAAGTTTGAGGTACTAACCAAGTCAAAGAATCTAGCTTCCTCCATTTCCAAGCATGCAAAAGTCATAGAGCCATGTCTGAGAAAGACCAAAGTCACTCCAAGCATTGAGGTTTCAAGGGACAAAGGGTTATGTTACACAATTGAAGCACACCACACCACACTACTATCATGTTGGGTGCCTCCTATGCTATACACTTAACCCACTATATTTTTGTCAAGAGATACGAGACACCCATAAGGTGTTAGTTTAGATCACACTTAAAATTGCACAAACATCTAGGAGAACTATACGAGGTTTTATCTCGCATGAGGGCATGTAGTACAACACTTGGAGTGGTTCAATGGGGTCATTGTTAAGGGTAATCCAACCTCACCACACACAAATTTATATTAAAGCATCTCTAGTTTTTAGCTAGTTTTTCCACCTACCTTCACATCCGAGTCTTCTCTGCTTTTTGGTGGCACAACTAAGTTTTCATCTCTTCTTGTGTATTTGAGCTATCATTCATCAATCATTGTAAGTATTAATACATTATTTTTATTATTTATAGTTATTAATGAATTAATTAGATCAAATAGTCTCTTTTACAAACCTTACAACCCATATTTTGTTCTACACTTTCCATAACATAATTTAATTAGGAGTAAAAATATGGTGAACCCAATTTTGAATCAATATATTGTTCAAACCCTAGTGGCCCTAGAGTTTTCTCTTGTTGTTTTTGGTGTGTTCTAATTCAAATTATCATGGATCATTATCATTATCGCCGTGTTTATCTCAATCCAAATGCTTCCCACCATTACAAAAATTGTCTCTTATGTTGCATGTGATAAATGTACAAGTACATATTAGTTGTTTGTATACACAAATGTTTGTGTTTTATATCAACAACATTATTGTAAAATGAAGAAAATTAGAGTAAATTGGGGAAAATAATGAAATTAGAGAAAAATTACTAATTAGGGAAATAAGTGAAACTTGTGGAAAATTATAGAAATTAATTTAATACTTAAGGATAAGGGTCATTTTAGGGACACAAAATGAATATAAGGTAAAAATTTACTTGTAAGATGCAAATATTGGTATAAACAATGTGTTTACATAGTTACAAATGTTTATCTTTTTTTTTTTTAATTTCATTTGATTAAACGAGCGATATTCATTCCATTAAGATGGAGGTGGTGGTCTTCCTTCTCGATGTTCTTAAAATTGCACATCCTATGATTTTCATACTCTAGAAACAACAAAAAAATAGGATCCAAGATAATAGTAAAGGTGGATGTGATATGCTTGGAAATGAATAACTTGGAGGAGCGAAATTGGATTGTTGATCAAATTCTTATGTTGTTCTTGTAGATCTTGTGTGTCGTTTAGTTGTGCACTATTGTGTTGAATCTAATATAATGGAGATGATGGAGGTTATGGTGTCAATGGTGAAATGTGCCTTCAATGGTGGTACATGGTCATCGCTAACATGAAGAGGAAACGATGATGAGATGTAATGAATTTTTCTTCAATCTATTAAATATTTTCATCTTTCTCATCAAATTCATATAACACTAATTAGAAAATCAAATAAATGTCATTGATAAGAAAACTATTAAAAGTAAATTATTTTTGTACAATACCACACGACCCATAAAATTATATTCTAACATTATAAAAAAATCAAACTATTTCAATATAGCAAATGTTTTCACTTCTTTTCTCGATTTTTTCGCATTTTATTCAAATTTCCCCAATTTAGCACTAATTTGCCATAATTTTCTTAATTTATCAACAATTTTAGTCTAATGTTCCTAATTTAACTCTAATTTTAGTACTTCTCATATTTTTCTAATTTCCTATTTTTCACTAATTTACCCTAATTTTACTTTATTTTAGTTAATTTTACCCCTATTTCTCTACATTTTCACTAGCTTTCTTAATTTACCCGATTTCTCAATTTTGTCACTATTTAAAGCTATTTTACACTAATTTTATTTTGATTCCTTGAATTAAATGCTAGTTTTCTAAATTGAACCCTATTTTCTCTTATTGTACCATGTGTACTAATTTCCCCAAATTGTACTACTTTCCCAAAACTTCACTAATTTATACCCGATTTTTACTCTATTTTAGTTAAGTTTAGCCTCATTTATCAAAGATTTCACCAATTCACCCACTTCCTTTAATTTTTCACTAATTTTACTTTAGTTTCACTAATTAAATCTTTAATTTCCCCAAAATTTATTACTTTTAATATTTACAAAGTTATCCTATATTTATTCTATTTTAATTTATTGTACATGCATTCCCCTATTTATCACTAATTTTCTCATTTTTTACAATAATGTTACTCGATTTCTTTAATTTAACCTTAATTTCTCCAATTGTACCCAAATATCTCTAGTATTACACTAAGTTCCAACACATTTAAGTTATTTCTCATTTTCACTAATTCACCATAATTTTATTTAATTTTACCTTTATTTTCTAAATTTTCTCTTATTTTCCCAAGTTTTTGTTCCCCAATTTATTACTAATTTTCTTAATTTTAAATAAATCTTACTCGAGGTAATCTAACCCTAATTTCCTCGTTGTATCCCAATTTTTATAAGTGTACAATAGTTATCCTAATTTTCCCAATTTTCACTAATTAATCATAATTTTACTCTAACATCACTAAATTTACCACAATTTTGCATATTTTAATTTAATTTCCCTAAATTTCCATAATTTACTCCCATTTCCTAATTTCTCCAATTTTGCTATAATTCCCTTATTTAATCCTAATTTTCCAATTGTACTATAATTACTTCAATTTTCAATCATTTACTTTATTATTATTATAATTTATCCAAATGTACTACAATTTCGCACATTTTACTCTAAGTTCTTCAAATGTTCATTAATTTATCTAAATTCCACCAATTTCTTGAATTTGTTACCAATTTTATGAATTTGTCACTAATTTCCTCAATTCTATACTAATTTGTCTTATTTTTCATATTTGCCAATAATTTTTACTTTGTTGTCCTTAATTTAACTCTAATTTCCAAATAAATTCACTTATTTCCTTTTTCTCCAATTTACCTAATTTTAGGTAATTTACTTTATTTTATTCTTTTTTATTTAATTTTATCTTATTTTTTCTTAATTTGCCCATATTTGTCAATAATTCCTTCAATTGTAAATTAATTATATTTCGTTTTCCTAGTTTGATCACAATTTCTCCAAAAACACCCTATGTACACTATTCCCCAAAATTTTACTATGTTATCCATTTTAAAACTAATTTACCTTAAGTGTACTCTATTTTAATTGATTTTATTCTATTTCTACAAGTTTTCACTAATTTTCTAAATTTTACACTAGCTTTACTCTAATTTTCTAATTGAACCCTAATTTCTCCAAATTGTATCCAATTGTACCCTATGTACACTAATTTATCAAAATTTCACTACTTGTATCCATTGGTACCATTTAATTTGTAAAACACACTACTTTATAAAGTGTCAACATTTGGTGGGGTGTTGTACTCACATGTGGACGCATTTTCGGTTGAGCCCGACATCCTAGATCTTTGGATGCTACATTCTTGCATCTATCATGACTTCTGATGGTGGGGTGTTGTACTCACATGTGGACGCATTTTCGGTTGAGCTCGACATCCTAGATCTTTGGATGCTACATTCTTGCATCTATCATGACTTCGATGGTGGGGTGTTGTACTCACATGTGGACGCATTTTCGGTTGAGCTCGACATCCTAGATCTTTGGATGTTGCATTCTTGCATCTATCATGGCTTCTATGAATGAGATGTTTTTTTTTCTTAAGTGTGTGGACTTCAAGAGGACATGGCCAAATTTGTGGAAAAAAATATCTTAAAAAGTAAAACTCTCTTCTTCACAACCTCATTCACAATAAAGATGCACTCATACACTCTTTGTAATAAAAACTTGCTACCCTGCAACATCATCCTCATATTGTGGCTCCTAGTTAACTTGCAACTTTGCTCTTGTACCCTTTGACCTTGATTTGTCAGTTTATGAGCTTGCTTTTGTTGTTAATGCTCTTAAGCCTATTGTGTTTGTTACTACACATGTGCCTATTGCAGTAACACGTTCTGTATATCCCACTTCAGCGCCTTCTGCTAACATGCATAGCTCTTTTGAGAAGCATACCACTGCATTCAACTCTCACATGCTCCGTTCTATGGGATTTTTTGGCGGAGGTATTGGCAGACATTCACAGGGTATTGCTTCCCCTATTCAC
This sequence comes from Taxus wallichiana var. yunnanensis, assembly GCA_018340775.1. Lineage (NCBI taxonomy): Eukaryota > Viridiplantae > Streptophyta > Pinopsida > Cupressales > Taxaceae > Taxus > Taxus wallichiana. The sequence goes on from CM031239.1 coordinate 89,802,946, forward strand.
TGTTAAATGGCATTCTCGCCATGTCATTGGTTTTCGAGCAGGTAATTCACTAGGATCACTCGTTAAGCTCTTATTTTTGTTCACTTGAATCTTCCGAGGATCATGAGCTACACGTGAGTTCTACCACACCTTCACTTAGGCTTAAGAAACCTAAGATTTCGGTTGTCGACATGATCAACCGACACACATTTTCATGTTCCTTTGCATGCTCCAGTTGTGCACTTTGCACTGAATTATATGCAAACATATTCTTCATGCATTCGTGGTCATCTAGGATGGATATCGATCACTTGTGGTTGTGACGCGAAGCATTCATTGAGAGGACTCTACAAACATGATTCCTCCCGCATTATAATGCTCCTTGTTTTGAGTTATTTTCTTTAGCATGTGTAAAGTGTATCTCCTATTTTGAGAAATTTTGTATTTGTATTTACGACGTTTTTAGGCATGTTGACAATCTCTTTTGTTATGGAGCTATTTTGGTGGATCCTAGTGTCAACTTGTCATTGTTCGAGTAGTGGTGTGGCCACTCATACAAATTTTGTAGCATCACTCCACCCATTTAACAGTATGGGAGGGTGTGGTGTTGATCCTACTTCTTCGAGGTATCATGTCCTTGCCTTGGTTGTTATTGGTTCGTGGCACACCTTTTTCTAGCAGTAGATCAAACTATGTTTGGTGATTTCTTGACCTTTCCACATCACCTCTAACAGTCTCTTTAAGTTATTTTTTAGCTTATTCTCATTCTTAAGGGTAGTTATTATGTTGAATTACAATGTCAGAGATTCCATTGACAATCTCCTAGTATGGATTTGTTCTGTTGTATCACAATGTCAATTGATTTTTAGTTTTGTGATCAAGTAGTGGATCTAGACCACAGTGAGTGACAGACTTCTTCTTCAACTAAGTACAAGTTTTTCTCGAGCCGACAAAAAAATAAGTATATTTTCAACTCCATTGAAAACAAAAATCCACTTCTTTTCCTTCTCACTAATCCTCTATGGTGCTAAAAATGACAAGGGTGAAATGATAATGACACTTGGATAGGGACCTCCAAGAATTCCTGCACAAAAAACTATAACGCAAAATGTGCCGATATTTAGTGCTAGATTTGTGTTGCCATATGAATTTGAAAGAGAGAAAGAAATCCCTAAACAGTACAAAATCAACCATAGTTGTGACACAAATTGCACTTTGTGTAATAGTGATAATAATACAAATAGTAAGGACGACTTTAATCCATATCTCCCCACATATAGATAATGGTCCAAAAAGATTACATGTTCTATATTAACTTATGTATAGATGTTTGTCCAAAAAAATTATATGTTCTATATTAACTAACAATTCAAAAGCGCAATACAAGTAAATAGCAAAATGACCAAAAATTTGTTCATTAAGCGATAATGTCATGGTGAGCCATGAAGTATGCATATATATTTGAATAAACTTAGAAAAAAACAACATTAAGAATACAAATGGTGAAAAACAATGACTACATTCCATATCATCACTAATAATTGTTACTCACATGAGTCTAATGGAGTTTCCCATTGATGCAATTTATCATCCTTACATTTATATTTTGTGCCACGCAACACATCCATCATTCTATACATCCCCATACATGTGTTACCCATTTCCTTTGTTTCCATATTGGTGAGCCCATCATAACTTTGGTGGCAATTGCTAGTTGTTAACATAAGGATGCGATTAGGTAGTCATAAACAAAAATAACAACCAAACTATGTGGTGTGTTGTACTCGGGGCTTGGGGCTTGGAAGAGTGGAGGCAAATCTTTAGAAGCTAAAATGTATATGTTTAGCTAGGTAAAATGGAGCTCACCATCCATTCAATCTAAAAAAGCATAATAATGATAATACACAAGAATCTTAGAATATGAATTCCCATCATTGAAGGATTAGTTCTTTTTTTTTTGGATTCAAAAGGAAGGATCAATTTTTAAATATAGACACTTACCTCGTGGCATTTATTAGTCATTAAGTAACATGATTTTAGGGTGTTTGTGTAATTGCCAACTATTAGTTTAAATAGGCCTTTGTGGGTCGTGTAGGGGTCTTGTTTTGGGTATTTTGTCAAGAGCAAGTTCTAATTGAATTCAATTATCTATAAATACACAAGCATTGTAGGTCATTTACATAAAACTCAAGCGAATTCATTTTATCATTCAAAAGAATATCTTGAGCACTTCCAAGAATTCTAGAGAAAATCAAGCTATCATATGTTAGATACACACAACACAACTTCAATTTTCATATTATTACGATTAATCCAATCATGGAGTTGTTGTTTTCATTGATTATCTTATTTTCTAGGGCTCGACAGATATTGGGACAAGTGTGTCATTCTTCGGTTTACCACAAGCCCCAAAACAAATTAAGCTTTCCTTAAGCTTCCCAAAATCATTGCCTAATTAGGGCAAGAAGAAGAAATATGTTAAGGAGGTGATTGGAGCAAACATACAAGCAAATGAGTGGGGCATTGGAGATTAGAACCAAGGGGATATAGTCATCTAGTTATTTTAGGCGTACCTACATTTTTTCCACGACCAACCCAATAATGCAATCAAGACACTACAAAACATTATTGAGAAATTTATTTGTTTGTCATCAAAGTTATGGGTCGAGTTGTGTACCTCCATCTCATGCATTTCCAATGTTATATCGTGATGACTATTTTTAGACAACAAAATAAAACCACAAGATTGATTATAATAGCGATAAAAACACTCGAAAGTAAAGAATCTAAAAGCATCATTTGCATATCATTGAGTACACATGGTTAGTTATTAATATATACAAAAAAATCACTTCTTTTAACTCACCCATTAACTTACACAAGAAGTTGAAATAGGGGTCGAAATTAAGCGTGCGTATATATATACCACCTTCAATTTGAATGCATATTTTTCCTTTTAACTTTATGGTATGATATATCCAATTTTGTTATATCACCATGCCCTTTGTACTACCTTTATGGCATAAAATCGTAGATATGCGATTTTCTTTCACACAACATTTGGTGAAGTAGCAAACATTCCATCACCCAAGTGTTTTCTCTAGGATTCGCTAGAGCAAATTCTTGTCTGCCATTCATTCACTTTTACATTTAGGTACATGATTATATATTGAAATAAATGCTCTATTTTAGTGTGCGCGCGCGTATGCGTGCGTGCGTGTGTCCTGCGCGCGTGCGTGCGTGTGCGCGCGCGCGTGTGTGGGATCCACCACAAACAACAATGCCATAATAAACTACAATGTTATGGCAAATATGAAATAATCATTCATACAATTTAATTTTTATATCATTATTTGATTTGTTAACAAGGGTTGTAGGGTTCCTCTCTCTCTCTCTCTACGCGCGAGGGTGCGCGTGTGCATGTGTGCGCGTGTGCGTGTGTGTGTGTGTGTTTGTGTGCGCACGTGTGTGTGCATGTGCGCGCGCGTGTGTGCATGTGTGTGTGTGTGTGTGTTCGTGTGTGTGTGTGTGAGAGCGCGTGTGTGCACGTGCGCGCGCGCGTGTGCATGTGTGTGTGTGTTCGTGTGTGTGTGTGTGCGCGTGCGCATGTGTGTTTGTGTTTGTGTGTATGTGTGTGCGCGTGCGCATGTGTGTGTGTGCGCGCACATGTATGCGTCTTGCGCGCACGTGTGCATGTGTGTCGTGTGCGTGCGTGCATGCGTGCATGTGTGCGTGCAATCCACCACAAACAACAATGCCATAATAAACTACAATGTTATGGCAAAGATGAAATAATCATTCATACAATTTAATTTTTATATCATTATTTGATTTGTTAACAAGGGTTGTAGGGTTCCTTTCTCGATATATTCATCAATCAAAAATGTTTCTTACTAGTAGTAGCATGATTTAAGCACGTATGATAGCTTAGATCGGAAGAAAAACCACTTCATAGGCACCTTGTGCCTCACTGCTTCCACTATTAGTCATGGCTTATTATGCCAAACTTTCTAAACACACCAAATATGCAGCCTATGCCTAACTGCTACCTTAAACTAGTCATGAATTACAATGGCAAACCTCTATACATACATTTCAACAAAAAAACACGATGTTTCTTTCAGCAAACTATTGAAAACTATGACATGGCAACCTTACTAAAACCAAAAAGAACACAGCACCAAGGATTAGGCAAACATTAGACGGACCTGTTGCTTCATCCCCGAGATGTGACAATCATCTCACCATAGAAATCCATAACACATAGATTGATGTCGAAACCTACTACTCCAACCGTAAAAGGGTCTTAGCCACTTTCCTAGCCGACACAACTACATTTTTTTGCATAAGGAAACAAGTTAGAAGCATAGGTTTGCACATTGTGGAGAGATCAAACCATGGAGGGGCCACTACTACCCAAGCTTGTCTTGAATCCAAGTAACTCTTAACTCTCTCTATGGCATCTGCAATGCAAGAAAAAGTGTCTCCACCTCAAAATGAAGCCATTGATACTAGACCACACACATAAGCTCCCCAAATAGGCAGGTCCATTGGAGCGATAATGTTGATTCCTTCCAAAATGATGTCTAAGACACTCAATGCACTGCCCGAACAAAGGTCTCCACCATGCTCTCTTGTCAAGGATCAGGTAGAGCAAATTAGACACAAACATAGACCATTAGACAGAAAATTAGACCATTTAATATTAACATTACTTTAACTATTAACAATAATAAACTTTACTCAATTAATAATAATATCATATTATCAAATAGTCATACCGGAGTGTCAAAAACTCTGGGTCACCCAAGAGGTGTGGACTGGTGATAAGTTATAATGTGCTTGTATTAACACTGAAACCCTTTGGCAAAAGAAAGCTGCAAGCTTGCATTGAAAAGACATCCACTCACATGAGCAAGTTAAATATGCTTATAATAAAGTTAATCAATTTTATTGAAATCATACAAAGGTTGATGTGATATCTTTTAAACAATTAAGTAGGCAAGTGAGCTTATTATTAATAATAATATCATATCGTCAAATAGTCATACCAAAGCATCAAAAACCACCGAAGAGGTGTGGACTAGTGATAAGTTACAGCGGGATTGTATTAACACTGAAACCCTTGGCGAAAAGAAATCTGCAATCTTGTATTAAGAGAACATCCCCTCACGTGAACAAATTAAAGATGCTTGTAATAAAGTGAATTAATTTTATTGAAACGTACACAGGTTGATGTGATATCTTTTAAACAATTAGGTCGGTAAGCTTGAGCTTCAACACTTCCTAACAAGCAAGAGTTCACATATCAGTGATTGAGAATAGTTGAGATCATGTAGGTTTTCACCATGGCAAAAGATTAAATAACATGTTCAAAACTGATATTTAAAATATCACACTGATAATAATTGTAAAACAAACATAATCATCCTTGTTTCCCCTCAATACACATTGTGCCAATATGGCAAGGTGCGTCTAACTCAATTAAATGAAAATAATTATGTTGCACTTATGACGAAATAGAGTAATTTTTAGATACATTATACTGATCAATAGTAGACCTATACTCAATCTCAAAATTGCCTTCTTTTTGAAAGACGTTGAAAAATGAACATTTATTAACTCTGCGGAGATGCTTAGGGTGTTCCCTCACCGTTTCTACCTCATCATTAATAAATTTTGTCACTCTAGGGCATTTCTATGAGTAAGGCTCGAGTATACAACTTTGTTACTAAAAAAACTTATAAAAATGACACCCCTGTTTCCAAATTCCTCTTTAAAAGGGACATATACAGAACCATTGCTGCTCCAGTTAAGTACAGCTGTACTGGATGAATATTATTGTGGTAAATACCATCTGAATCTAATATCCAAGAGCTAAACTTGGATTGAAGAATTTCCTGACGTAAATTTTGATACAAAATAACTTTACCCTACACAGCCTTGTTTGAGGCATGTAAAGAACTTTGCTGATCCATTGGAAATACTACATTTAACTAATATACAAAGAATTAGACTCCCTCAAAACCAACAAGCCGGGTAACTCTGGGATAAACCTCAGATTCTCTACAGTATACACCTGCGGAGCATATTAGAAGCTACATGGTACAAAGAATAATTGGATGAGAAATGTGTGAATGAGTACAACATTCATTCTCTCTTTCCAAATAAAAAGGAGGCTGGGAAGAATCCAGAATACACTTGAAATCACCAATCATCTTGTGCAACCTTCAAACTTGAAGGAAATCTTCCATGGCTGTTAGTGGCCATATCATCTTCAGCAAGGGTTCCAATTCCTCCTGAACAGCAGAACTTTGTATTGCCATCTTCTCAAGAATAGCAGACCTGGCAGATTTACACACTTGCTCATCTGGAAAAGCAAGAGTCCATCTCCCATCAACCAATCCCTTTGCCCTGGATCTTCCATTACTTGTCCCAACTTTTGTAGAGTCCAGGAAGGGCAAATTAAATGGCCGAACTCGTAGATGCAACCACCTTGGATGTTTTTCATCTATTCTTGGCTGTCATCCATAGTAAAATGATAAACAATTAATATCCTGTTTCATAATAGCATTCCATGACTCAAAATATTTTTATAACAAAATAGTTGCCATGTACATACAATAGAAAGGGTGCGACAGTTAGCAACTTAGCATGGAGCAACCATGCCGCATCGCAAAATCACTTCATATTTCCATAAGCACAGAGAAACAAAAATATGTAATGTCTGAAAATGATTATTTCCAATAAATAAAAATCCAAATGTTGCAGGGTTAAAATGGATACATCATAGCACAATGAAAATTGCAAATGAGTTCTTCATCTTCATACATTGGATGAGATATCATATATGGCATATCTATGGAACCATCAAGCTTATATGTTGCACGTAAGAAATTAACAAATGTAATATACACAGACACGTACAAATATATTACGTCTTCTTCGCGTGCCTCAGACAAGGTTTATTAAGACTGAAATTATGCTTACAAGGACGGGTCGATGGATTTCACAGGGCATCTTGGAATTTTTGCATCCTTCCTAAAGATAAATGAGGCCTCGGCACTACAGACAGGAAGTAGTCCTCCCAGCTAGATGGATGGTTTGAATAGTAAAACGGGAAGCTTCTTGACAGATTCTTGTCAAGCATAGGTGCATCACGGCCTCGGATAGAGTAGGGTTAAGTGACAAATTCCCTTAGGGATATGTGAGAAGTCTTGAAAACACATGCATTAAATCATATAATTTTTTTAAAACTCTAAAATGGAAATAGTAAAGTAATCAAAAAAATTGTGTTAATAAAGGAAAAGTCTGTAAAAGAAGAGGGCATTCGATTTCCCGCATCTTTGCCATACATTTAATATCATGTGAGGGATTGGAAGGGTCACTGAAAAATACAAAACTAACAAGGCTCCATATGTTGGATGAAAGCACGTAGGAACAAAGTTAGAAACACTCTCAAAGTAGCTAATTGGTGGGCGAAGCACGCTCCCAAAATGCACCTGGATGTGTGTCCCTCGACTTATGAATGTGTTGCAATCGTTACTGTAGTCAGAATCTATTATCCTCATCTGTCTCTCTCATTATTTATCCTGATTCCATACATTTCCCTGCAATGTTTAACTTTAAATAATAAAAATAAATTGACTCCCTATTAATAGGGCTAATGCAAAGGTCCAAAGAATTGGTATGATAAAATGGAACTCCCCAGCAATACATTGTCACAAACTGAACTTTGATGGAGCAGTAAAGGGAACCCTGGACAAGCTGGAGGTGATGACATTCGCAACCATGAAGAAACTTGTTGTTTTGATTTTTGGCAACAGTAGTGATTAATTATTGGCAAAAGCTTATTATTGGCTAGATATCAGGGAGATTTTAAACTCATTATACAGGCAGTTATGAAAAATACTTGCAAACCAGTGAGTCAAAAGCATAGTCACGGAACCCACAAATATGCTTATGGATTTCTCCAAGGCCCAGCTTATGCATATCAGAAGAAGGGGAAATAAGGCAACTGATCACTAGGCCAATGTGGCGGTCAATGTGCTTAGAAAGGAAGAGGTTACAGGAAATTTATAAAATATACACTTGTATAATATAGCCCTCCCTAAACTCAATCCTGATGATAGAAAGGGGCATGCCCAGCTATCCCAATGAATTGAGTTGCCTGTCCACTAAGCCCTTGGTGGTTCTCACCCCATCAGCACAAACTCACATTAATCAGAATAATGCATATTGCATTAAAATCCCCATTTCAAGAAAGTCTTGCGTCAGAAGGAGAGTTAGGCATTTAATCCTAAAGTCGTGGATTTCGGCTTATGCCCTTCTACAGATCTCAATGCTTTGCATCCATGAAGCAATTAACATTGAATATCATTGTACACGCCCCAGCAAGATAGGATTCTGAGGACTCTCTGTTCTTCTGTTTGATTCCCATATTCTTCTATCTTGGTCTGAGAAATCAAACCTTGGGGAGGGTTTTGATGATTTTGAAATATCCCTAATGGGATACCACTTAAAAATGCACAAAATATTGAAAACTTGAGCAAAATAAAATACTGATTTATGCAGATTTTTACAGTAAGTACAGCAAACTAAATAAAATCAATATCTCCCAAGATATCCACTCGAGTCACTTGAAAATTTAAAGAGAGTTTGATATTATTATTGTGGATATAATAAAACTGTTTTTGGACTTTTACAGAGATTAAAATGCTGCCAGGAAATCACAGCGAGCCTAGACAGCTGGAAAACCCTCCACGTACAGGCTGTAAGTCACCACACTTGGGAAAGGGGTCGGAAAATGATGGAGGCGCCTTCAATGTGCTGCCACACCCAGCCCAAAGGGCTGCCGTGAATCTGATCTGGAGCCCCTCTGATTATCTTCCCCAAATGCCCCCAAAACTGGAAAACCCTCCACGTACAGGCTGTAAGTCGCCACGCTTGGGAAAGGGGTCGGAAAATGATGGAGGCGCCTTCAATGTGCTGCCACGCCCAGCCCAAAAGGCTGCCGTGAATCTGATCTGGAGCCCTTTGATTATCTTCCCCAAATGCCCCAAAACTGGAAAACCCTCCATGTACTGGGGTGTAAGTCACCACGCTTGGAAAAGGGGTCGGTAAATGATGGAGGCGCCTTCAACGAGCTGCCATGCCCTGCCCAAATGGCTGCCATGAATCTGATCCGGGAGCCCACTGATTATCTTCCTCAAATGCCCCGAAAATCCTCAAAACCCTTCCTCTGAACCCTCTAGAAATATCTTTGTAGCACGGCCCAGAAGCGGCTCCAAAATGACAGACTAGGGTAGATCTCTCACTACCAAAGAATGCCCTACTAGCTAGGGACGGGTCTCTCACCACCGAAGCTAGGGTCCCTGTGGGATTTGACTCCACAAGCTATAGAAACGCAACAGCAGCAACTGCACGAGAAGGGGTCAATAAAATGTATATCAAAAGTGCCTTTCCTTTCTCCCCTAACTCCTTATATACTTTCCCGAGGCAAAAGAGCCCCAACCAACCCTATACGCATTTCATTCTATGGAGGGGCCAATAAAATAAAGTGACTTAAGTTACTTCTCCCCTTTAAGTCGCCATGGTCCAAAAGTGACCCTCAACGCAAAATTAGACCATTAGACCCCAAGGCCCCTTCCCATTAGCTCCCCCGTCAAATGCCCCTAGGATATGACCACACTTGGACTCGACACGGCCCTTAAGCCTTTGGCACGGGAAAAAGGGACATTATACTTTAGCGGGAAAGGGGAATTAGTACCACGCGGCCCCTTCTCGGTAGCCCCTGGGCGCCCCGTCCCTTGGATATGACCATGGCTTGGACTCACTTGACCCTTAGGCCTCGATGCAGGAAAAGGGGACATTACAGTCCTCCCTTCCCGAGAAATGCTTGACCCCAAGCATTAACTGTCTCTTCGAAAGAATCGAATACCGTGCCATAAGTTTCTCCACCTCACCCTGTCGTCCACCAAGGATCCGTGTAATCCGAGGTAACCATGAAACCGTGAAATAGAATGATACCCAAACCGTCTCTCCACTGGTGCGTGCACCAAAATTTCCAATCAGTCCAATCCCTGCCAATGCAAGGTTGTCATCACGGGATCACTCACGACCTCTCCAACCAACTCCTGGGTATGAAAGTCCACTCTGAATCCTGTAGAATCCCCGTATCAGCCTGTGAAACAACTTGTTTACGCACAAATGGTGCTAACTCTCCTACCTGACCTGCACTCGTGTGAGAGCCAGGCTCCTCATACTATATCTCGATGTGTCCCGTGGAGGAAAAGTCCCAAGACTCCAGCAGACAGTCAACCGGCAATATCAGCTCCATATAGTCCACCTCCTGCGTTGAATGTGAACCTACTGAATAACCATGGGTCACTTTCGTCTCTCCACTGATTAACACGTGGGTGAGGTGCTCACCGGGCATAGAAGTAGCAAAAAGCATAGGAGTGTTGTCCCATGTTGATTCAAAAAAACATGGTCCCGTAAGCTCAGACTTGTCATAGTGACAAACCGTATATGCCTGTATAAAGTTGAGGAGATCCTCCCTCAACCTCTACCATATGAACCTCTCAGACATGAGCCTGTAGGTCTCATCGAAGCTCAAGCGCCCAGTCACGGAAGAACAATGCACATGTCGCAATATCTCCATCCTCCACCATGAATCTGACACAAGGCTCCATCTTCCCGAGAGAAGATCATCTCATCCTCCAATCTGCAAGTTGTCATCCTGTATGTGGCCATCCAGAATCTCACAAGAGTGTCGGTTCTTGGAGTACTCAACAAGCAAATGAGATCTCCAGTCTACCGAAACTTCAGATGACCAACATAATGATAAACTCGGATGATCTGAACTTGTAGTCCCAATCTCTGAAACTGTCTCATGTGCAACATTCTTTGGTCACACCCCATCCATCATTCTCCACATCGATCCGCAATAATTAAACTCCTCACCAAGCCGAATGTCCTCTACATCCCCTCGGTTGTAACCATCCTTGGTGCTCCTGCAGATACTCCCCTCAAAACACATACCTACCCTCGGACTTAAACTTCAGCTCAATCGTCTAAAAGTTAGTCCGAAACTCACCAAGAGAGTGAAGCCACCGCACTCCCAAAGTCTTTATGTTGGTCACTCCCATTCCAATAATGTGGTCATCATTGGTAATCGTATAGTTACCCAGCGTGATGCTCACTTGGGGAACCCGCCGTGTGCACCTCAAAGACTCTCCATTGGCTACAACCTCGTTGAGGCCCTCAAAATCCTCTGTCTGTAGTCCTCGCCTCTCAACCAATGAGGCATTAATACAGTTGTGGGTTGCCCGCTATCAATGAGTACCCCAACACGTTGACCCTGCACAACTCCTCTAATCCTAAGTGCCTTGTACATCAGAGTACTAGGCAATGTGGCTATAATCTCCCGAGGAAAAGTCTTCTCCTCTTGCCCCGCATCAGCACTATCCAACGCAACCCCATCTCCATCATCCATCTCGCGAGTCTCTAACTCCTCACCTCTGTCACCCTTGCTCTCCTCGAAGACTTCAATGAATTGAGCCTTCCCTCTACCTCTGCAATCATGTCCTGGGATCCAAGGTGTGTGGCAATCGAAACATAGTTTCTTTCGCCTCAACTCATCTCTGTGTTCTCGGGAAATGATTGGCTTTTTAACCACCTCCTGCCTCGGTGGAGGCTCCCTCTGCTGACATTCGTCTGATCCAGATGGAGGTTCCCTTTGCTGAACGCGAGGTGGAGCCCTCGGCTTTGGAGTGGATAACTCCAAGTCCCAAGCTTTCCTAACAGCCCAATGCAAAGAAGAAGGTTCAAATGCCTTCACAAATCCAATGAAAGCATCAATCAAACCTGCTATGAACAAAGTGCAAGAAACCTCCTCTCCGTGACATCAGGTACCATGACTGGTAATCTCTGAAAATCTGCGGTGTACTGATCCAGGGGACCAATTTGTCTCAAATGAGTCCACTCCCTAAAATACCTGACAAGGTCCCTCCCATCAAATTTGTTCACCAGCCTTTGCGCGAAATCTACATGAGTCATAATGTGTATGTGTCCCTGTGTAATCAGCCCATGATGCCACCAATCATGAGCGTCTCCCTCAAGATGCGAGCTTGCAAACTTAATTGCATCTTCCTCGCGCATAGGATTCGAGTCGGAGTATGTCTTCGACTTCATGGACCCAAGACGGTGCAGTACACTTCTTAGAACCGTCGAAGTGTGGAATGGAGATCTGTCCCAATCTCTCGTAACTCTAGTACCTGTTTTCTTGATCTCTCTTGGGTCTACTGCCAACCTTCATTTTGCAATATTCCTGGAATGGCATGTTGTTACGAAGGCCTTCACTCGAGGTCTGGTACGTCTCCCAACAAGACTCCTCATCCAACATATCTACGGGCTGTTGTGCCTGGTTAACTTCCGGATCCTTCAAGAAAAATGGTTCGTGAAGCCCCAAAGGCCTGGCAGAAGAATGGGGAGGCCGCTGCCCCGAATGTCCACTCTCACCTCTTTGCCTTGTTGTCCCATATTGTTATTTTCTCCTCTCATTATGACTGTTGTTATACACAGTCCAGCAGGCTGAAGATGATTAAAAAATATTCTCCTACCCCTTTTTGCAATCAGAAAACCAATGCTAGTACCTTGAGAGGTACTCTCCCTTCTTGCACTGGAGTCTCCAATGAAGAAATCATGCTTGCCAACACTTGTAATCCCAAAAGACACATTTGAATTCCTTCTTTGGCTTATGAAATCAGTCACGAGTTTTCAAAATCAGAATTGATAGTTCTAGATATTTGCAACATATTACAGGATCCCATAGCTTATAATGCCCCTGAGCCCTTGTATCTGTTAAGTGAGCTAAAACTTGCCACCATATATCATCCACCAGATGCTCATATACACATAGTTGGAGCAATGGTCCAACAAACTCCATGATGAAGACTTCGTCATCTACCATACCATGCATCTCATGATGGAAGTAAATTGGAATAGGCGACAATAAATAAGACACATTAGTGTGCTCTTCATACCCTTCAAGGCCATCAATGTCCTCCGTGTGTTCAAGATAGACATATGTTGAGCTGCCCCCAACATTGTTGCCCGAGTGCCTGTTGAAAGTATCTGAAAGCTGATCAACAGTTGCTGGTTTGGAAATTACAGCAGGCTGCAATTTTACACAAGTGTCCATGTGAGGCTCCTCCTCATGTGCCAGCTGCTCCATAGAGTCTTCTTTCATGGGTGTAGGCTTCCTTGCATCATTTGCCCACATCTTTTCCTTGAACTCTTGTTGGTGTTGTCTTGCTTGGGCGGCTATCAATCTAGCAGCTCTAGCTCCGCTATTCCATTCCTCACACCGTTTTAGAGTTTCCATTACATCCTCTTTGCTTGCATATACAAATTCCTTCTCCTGAGCTGGAATAATTTCTCCAACAAGCAAAGTTTCACTAATGCGATTATTTTTCTCAATGGAAATCATACCTTTTTCTCTAGAAGCTTCTTCTTCTTCAAGTGAGTTCCTTTGTAACTCAGGTACCGACATATGATGATCTTGCTTGGGCTTGCTACCAATCTTCATTATGCAATAATCTGGAAATGGCATATTATCTCTGAAACCCTTACTCAAAGATTGATATTTCCTCCAACAAGAATCCTCATCAAACACCTCTATTGGCCGCCCTTTATCACTGTTCTCACCATGTTCCTTATTGTCCCTAGATCTGCTTTGATTCAAATTCTGAGTGAGTTGACTCAAATAACGGTTAGTGGCTTCCTGTTGTTTCACCATGTTGGTGAACATTTCCTTCATAAAACTCCCTTTGAGATCTTTCCAAACTGCCATATTTAACCAACACAGGCTGGAGGAACAACTGCTCTAATACCACTGAAATATCCCTAATGGGATACCACTTAAAAATGCACAAAATATTGAAAAATTGCAGCCAAATAAAATACTGATTTATGCAGATTTTTACTAGTAAGGACAACAAACTAAATAAAATCAATATCTCCCAAGATATCCACTCGAGTCACTTGAAAATTTAAAGAGAGCTTGATATTATTATAGTAAAACTGTTTTTGGACTTTTACAGAGATTAAACTGCTGCCGGAAAATCACGAGTCTAGATAGCGGGAAACCCTCCACGCACTGGGTGTAAGTCACCACGCTTGAGAAAAGGGGTCGGAAAATGAAGGAAGCGCCTTGATGTGCTGCCACGCCTAGCCCAAAAGGCTGCCGTGAATCTGATCTGGAGCCCCTCTGATTATCTTCCCCAAATGCCCCCAAACTGGAAAACCCTCCACGTACAGGTTGTAAGTCGCCATGCTTGGGAAAGGGGTCGAGAAAATGATGGAGGCGCCTTGATGTCTTTGTCATGCCCAACCCAAAGGGTTCGCGTGAATCGATCCGGAGCCCCTCGATTATCTTCCCCAAATGCCCCAAAACTCGGAAAACCCTCCACGTCACAGCCGTAAGTCGCCACGCTTGGAAGAGGGGTCGGTAAATGATGGAGGCGCCTTCAACGAGCTGCCACGCCCTACCCAAATGGCTGCCGTGAATTTGATCCAGGAGCCCACTGATTATCTTCCTCAAATGCCTCGAAAATCCTCAAAACCCTTCCTTTGAACCCTCTGGAAATATCTCTGTAGCACGGCCCAGAAGCGGCTCCAAAATGACAAACTAGGGTAGATCTCTCACTACCGAAGAATGCCCTGCTAGCTAGGGACGGGTCTCTCACCACCGAAGCTAAGGTCCCTGTGGGATTTGACTCCACAAGCTATAGAAACGCAACAAAGCAAGCAACATGCATGCGAGGAGGCTAATAAAATGTATATCAAAAGTGCCTCTCCTTTCTCCCTCAGCTCCTTATATACTTCCCCGAGGCAAAAGAGCCCCAACCGACCCTATACGCATTTCATTCTATGGAGGGGCTAGTAAAATAAAGTGACTTAAGTTACTTCTCCCTTTAAGTCGCCATGGTCCAAAAGTGACCCTCAACGCAAAATTAGACCATTAGACCCACGTGCCCCTTCCCAATAGTTCCTAGCATCCACAACCCCTAGGATATGACCACAGCTTGGACTCGACTTGGCCCTTAGGGCTTTGGCGCAGAAAACGGGACATTATACTTTGGCGCAGAAAGGGGAATTAGTACCATGCGGCCCCTTCTCAATAGCCCCCAGCGTCCCCCGCCCCTTGGATATGACCACGGCTTGGACTCACTTGACCCTTAGGCCTTTGGCGCAGGAAAAGGGGACATTACAGATTTTTTCATTTTTATCAAAGAATCTATAAAATTTAGTCCCCAGTTTAGGCTGGAGGAAGGGATGTATGTTTATTTGCAACTGAACAGCTACTTCTCAAAACCTGGGGTACTATTTGGGGCTAGGCTATTGGCCTACTGGCTGTGGAAGCACACTGCCTGTGCTTTTGTTTTCATTAAATCCTTCTATACTAGCCTCAAATCCACAATGGCCAGCCCAGTGGATCATGATAAGCCTATAGGATTTTGAAGTGGGGAATCTTTGACTGAGGGAAAGATACAGTCACCAAGAATAATAAAATTCTGCTGCATTATAATTCCCTTGAGGTTGTGCATAAGGTTTATTATGGACTGGTGGAGGACATTAAACTGATGAAACTGATGGAGGGTAACCTCTTTGAGGAGGAGGTGACTAGAGTCATTGATGAGGTGACCACGGAGGCATCGAAGAATGCCCTCACTGAGGGTGTTAAGGGTCCTGAACTGTTCAGGTGGATGACCAGAAATCTATTGACAGGCCAGCTGTCTGTGGTTTGGCCGTGATAGTTCTGTTGCAGCAGTAACTTAGGCCATGCAGGACCCAGGTCTGCTGGAGCCAAGGCTCATTAAATGAAGGTTGTTCATTAAATTAAAGTTCAGAAAGCCCTAATAAACGCGAGAAATATGTTTTCCGCTAACTCGGATACTCAGAAAATGGAAGAAGCCATTGCAAAATTGATGAAAGGAGTGGCAGAACACATGATTAAACATGACACAAAAATATATGACATTGGGAACAAGGTCGAGGTCACTATGTCAGAAATCGGGGTTTCAGATTTGGCAGCCATACTCTAGGATCTGAATGAGATGGAGGACGATGCACCACCACATGGAGGTACCCAGCCATCAGCTGTGCAGATTGATGGTTTGTTTTGTACCTGAGCACAGCATATATTATTACCTATAAGCTAAGTCACATAGTTCGAGTTCGAGTTCATGTTCAATGTGGATAAAGTTCAGTTCAAGTTTGCCAATTGATTTAAGTTTGAAAAAAATGCCTTTAAGTTCAAACCAAAGGAATTTTTTTATCATTTAAATTTTCTAAAAAAATCATAAATATGTCAGAGGAATAGAGTAGAGAGAACTTTCCATTCTCTGCTTTCACTTGGTATATATATATACACATATTTATAAAATAGTGCAAAATCATGTCAAAAACTTCCCAAGTTAAAGTAATGGATAAAATTCGAGTAAATGTTTGACGGGGATGAAGTTCGAACATTTTCCATAAAATTTGGTGTACCTTGTGACATAGCCTATAAGTTATACTCCTTAGTCCTTAGTGTCACTATTTAGTAGTATTTATGTTATGTTGCAGCTACCTAGGATATATATAGATTTGAGTGGATTTCCTTTCCCATTGAGTATAGAGTTCAGCCATACTCCAGGATCTGAAGATGGAGAAGGAAGGCGCAGCACCACACGAAGGTACCCAGACAGCACCTGTGCAGATTGATGGTGTGTTTTGTACCTAAGCACAGCATATTATTACCTATAAGCTAAGTCACAAGGTTTGAGTTCATGTTCAATGTGGATAAAGTTAAGTTCAAATTTTCCAATTGATTAAGTTTGAAAAAAAAAATGTCTTCAAGTTTGAACCAAAGGATTTTTTCATCATTTAAATTTTCTACAAAAAGTCATAAATATGTCGAGGGACAGAGTAGAGAGAATTTTCCATTCTCTTCTTTCACTTGGTATATCTACATATACACATTTATAAAATAGTGCAAAGCATAGTTACGCTGGGACGCGTCCCCCCCAATTTTGACTAGTTCGGGACGTCCCGAACGTCCTAGGGATGTGGGGGAAACGTTTCCCCACGTTTCCTAATGTTCAGTCTTCGACGAAAACATCCTGGGGACGTTTGAAAAGCAAGTGGGGCGCCCCGCAACTGCCTCGAACGCTAGGGGGCGTCGGGGGCGTCTAGACGCCCCGAGGAATTTCCGGGGATGTCAGGCGTCCTCAACGTCCCCCACATGGTCTGCCGCCTTTTTAAAAAAAAAACACTTTACACACTCAAAACTAATTTTTTTAATTGTAAATCACTTATAACATAAAAATAACATTCCTAACCTAACCCTAACCCTAAAAGTGCAATTTTATGTTATAAATTTACATTATGGGCTCATTTCATATTCACACCAAGTAAGAGCAAGAGCAACAGGGAGAGCAAGCAAACGGTATTTATAATTTTATTTGCTTACAATACTTGTTATAACCTAACCCTAACCCTAAAAGTGCAATTTTATGTTATAAATTTACATTATGGGCTCATTTCATATTCACACCAAGCAAGAGCAAGAGCAAGCAAGAGGTATTTATAATTTTATTTGCTTACAATACTTGTTAAAGTCTTTTTTTTAAATTTAGATTATATTTGCATTTTTTAGGGGCTGTTTTTTAGCATTTGCATCTACATTCACAATGTAATCATGCATATAGTTTGTAGGATTTTAAAAAATGCATATTGCATAGGGTTTGGTTGTAAATGGTTATAATTTTTTTTTAATTACATTTTTATTTCTAGTTTAAAATTTATATTATATTTGCATTTTTAGGGGCTGTTTTTAGCATTTGCATCTACATTCACAATGTAATCATGCATATAGTTTGTAGGATTTAAAAAATGCATATTGCATAGGGTTTGGTTGTAACTGGTTATGTTTTTTTAATTACTTTTTTATTTCTAGTTTAAAATTTATATATTTGCATTTTTAGGGGCTGTTTTTAGCATTTGCATCTACATTCACAATGTAATTATGCATATAGTTTGTAAGATTTTAAAAAAATGCATATTGCATAGGGTTTGGTTGTAACTGGTTACGTTTTTTTTAATTACATTTTTATTTCTAGTTTAAAATTTAGATTATATTTGCATTTTTTAGGGGCTGTTTTTTAGCATTTGCATCTACATTCACAATGTAATCATGCATATAGTTTGTAGGATTTTAAAAATGCATATTGCATAGGGATTGGTTGTAAATGGTTTTTTTAATTACATTTTTATTTCTAGTTTACAATTTCTATTATATTTGCATTTATTAGGGGCTGTTTTTTAGCATTTGCATCTAAATTCACAATGTAATCATGCATACAGTTTGTAGGATTTAAAAAAATGCATATTGGTTACGGTTTTTTTAAATTAATTCATTACATAATCAATCAATCATATAGTTATGGTCGTCTTTTTTATTCATTGCAACAATCATCACCATGAGTTCTTCTTCTGAGTATGAATGTGAATCAGAGTAGGAGAAGGTTGAACGGGAATTTGCGATAGGTGGCGGTGGAAGTGTTCGTGATGCCACAATGGGGAGAGTAGAGAAGGGACACAAAATGTAGCAGCAGCGGTAGCAGGTAGTGCTACCAATTGCCCCTCTCAAATGTTGTCCAAATTTGCCATTGGACCATTTGATAAAAAAGCCATTGCAACAATTTGCCCAAATAATTGATAACCCCAAGTCTGGAGGGGGAAGCAAAGTATGGAAGTGTAACATATGTGCACTGACTTGGCATGGCAACATCACTAGGACCAATGCACACTTGTTGCACCTTACAGGAAGGGGGTTGGCACTTGTAAGGGCCTTTCACTAGAGCAAAGAGCTGAGATGGTGAGAATCTTCAATGGAAATACCACGGACAATGTGCCAGAAGTTCGTGGTTCTACAACTAACACTCCATTGAGCGCTCATAGGACTGGCAAACATAGTAATACTTTGGCTGGTTCTAGTTTTGGAGTGTCAGAAGTGGAAAGCAGAGGGAAGAGAAAGGCCGTGGGGTGGCCCCCAATTCAGTTGTTGACATGTTTGATTCAAAGGCAAGGGAAGAGGCAGATGATGCTATTGGGAAATTTTTCTATGTTGTTGGGATTCCATTTAATGCCGCTTGCTCTCCTTATTACAAGGAGGCTATGGCTAAGGTTGCAAAAGCAGGTACAAGTTATGTGCCTCCTGGAGACACAAAACTGAGGACAACAATCTTGGATAGAAACTATTCCAAGGTTAATCTATTGATGGAGGAGATGAAGGTGACATGGGTGTCACATGGATGTAGCATTATCATGGATGGGTGGACGGATATTAGACACCGTCCTCTCATCAATATCATTGTCTCTTGCAAAGATGGACCGTACTTCTTGAGAGCAATTGATTGTTCTAGGAAGCGGAAAGATGTTGAGTTCCAGTATCAGATTTTGAAGGATGTCATTGAGGAGGTTGGACCTTCAAACGTTGTACAAGGTTACCACAGATGCAACATATGTGTGCGAGTAAAGAGCAAACTGTGGAGCGGGAGTATAGGCATATTTATTGGACTTCATGTTGTGTGCATGCCATGAACAATGCATTGAAAGACATAGGGAAGATTCAATGGGTCAACCAGATAAAGACTGAGGCCAAAGAGGTGCAGAAGTTCATATGTAATCACCACACATCATTGGCACCTTTTTGAAATTTTTCGAAGAAGGAATTTCTGAAACCAGTTGACACTCAATTTGCATCCTATTTTATTTTGTTGGAGAGGATGTCTGAGTTGCAGGAGCCCTTGCAAATTATGATTATGACACGAGATTGGACTAGGTGGCATGAATCCAAGACAGAGCAAGGGAAAAGAGTGAAGGAAGTGGTGTTGAGGGAAACATTTTGGGTTGATATGAAATACATCATATCAATCATAGCTCCAGTTTTTAGTGTCATCAAATATGGGGATTCTAACAGCCCCAATCTTGGTGAGATCTATGAGTGCATTGACAACATGCTTGGGCAAATGAAGGCAACTATTCGGGTGAGAGACCCCACTTTGGAGTTCTATAATGAACATATACAACCCATTATCCAACAGAGATGGGAGAAGTTGAACACCCCTCTTCATATGGCTACGTATGCACTAAATCCCAAATGGTATGTGGAGAGGTTAGGCAAAGTTATCCCATTGGATGATGATGAGGTGAAGAAGGGCTTTATGAAGGCATTTAAAAAAATGTACAATCCACAAGAGGCTTCACAGATCAAGATGGAGTGGCTTGATTTCACTGAACTTGATGGGTACAAAACATCATCAAAGGCAAACAGGGTAACAATAGTATGGGAGAAGCCAATGAGTTGGTGGCAACTATATGGGCTTCCAGGACTGCTGTGACCACTTGCCATTCACCTCTTTTTCCAGGTTTCTAGCTCCTCTGCCTCTCAGAGGAACTGGTCTACATATGGTTGGATCCACTTTGTTAAGAAGAATAGGCTTACCTCTACGAGAGCGGAGAAGCTTGTAGTTGTACACAGTGTTTTGCATCTTATGGATCACAAGACAACTGAGTACAAAAAAACCCCAACATTACGGTGGGATGTAGATCCCGAGGAGCCGAGGTTGTCAAGAGGACAATATTGTGTGCAGGATTGATTGGACTTACCTTTGAGGACGAGGATGCTAGTTCCCAGACTTCCGGTGAGGAGTTCATGGATATTGCTTCAGATGTTGATTCTAATTTTTAGGTTGATACTTGTAGTTGTCCTCTTTTTTTGTAATATTGACAATAGACAATTGTTGGTGTATTTGGATATGAGATTAATGATATGAATATCAGCTATTGTCACTTGATCAATCATAATTTAGAATGGTTTTATAATTTATTTCAGCTTGTCTCAAATTCAAAATTCAAATATGACATATGTAACTTACATTAACATATTGATATTATGGTATTAAGGAATGTATTTGATGTTTATGAGTTCAAGTTTCACCTTATTTAAATCTCAAATGGTTTTATTTCAGCTTATTTATATAGTTTAGTCACTATATCTTTATATTTTAAATATTTATATATTTTTAATTAGTTGTCCCCTTCGCCCCCGCCGTCCCCAAAATTTGGAAAAAAATTCCGTCCCGAGTCTTAGGTAACTATGGTGCAAAGTTATGTCAAAAACTTCCCATGCTAAAGTAATGGATATAATTCGGGTAAATGTTCGACAGGGATAAAGTTCATGAAGTTCAGACATTTTCCATAAAATATGGCGTTCCTTATGACATAGCCTAAGTTATACTATTTAATCTTTATTGTCGCTATTTATGTTATGTTTCATCTCCCTCGGATCAATATAGGGTTAAGCGGATTTCCTTTGCCATTGAGTATATATAATGAAGAAACCCTGAAAGATTCTCTTACAATATTACTTTGTTAATGCGATATAAACTTAAAGCTACCATTATGTGAGAAGTCTTGTGTTTTATAGTCAGACTTGCAGGTGTAATCCATCTAATGTGAGTTGGTGCCGCTATTTTTCTGCATATCTATTTCTACTAATTTCATATTTCCACATTTTATTCATATAAACAGCAAATGCTATCAGAGCTTCAGTCAGTTTTCACTGCTGCTGCAAAAATGCAAGTGTTTATCCAAGAAATATTTCAAACTTCATGACAAAGAAAAAGTTGACAGGATTGCTCGAAAATTTTACAACAAATATCAAGATGATGATCTCTTTTAGCAAAAGGCCAATGAATCCAGAGTTTGAAGACAGGTATGTCGACCCTTGGAATGTCCTTGATCTGCCACAAGATAAACTAAATGTGGTTAAGGTTTGGTTGGCATTTAAGGTGCAGCAAATTTATGACCTTGAGGAGAAACCGAACGCTGCTTTGCACATGACATGAACAACAAACATATGATCCATATGTTACAATCAACAAGCTATGCCTATGCAAACTAATTCAAGAATAAATTATTCTTAGCCTCATTTTGAAATATATTTCTTCCATCCACCGTTGAAAGACATCCCTATGAGAGACCATATTATAAGGTTCTCACATCACAATGTATTATTTGGGGATTGCAATCAATTGAATTTTGAGAAAGTCCTGAGAAACCTGAGGGGGAATGAGCAGAAGGTGAGCTATTAGTAGCCATATAGAAAATATTATGCCATAAAGAGGTAGATTTTGTGCTCTTATTTAAGGGTTATTCCTAAGTATCAAAGCTTAAGATAGATAAATTGATGATTAAAGGAGATTCTCTTCTTATCATCAATATAACAACGAGCAATTGAGAATTTGAGACCACCAATAATGGGATATTGTAAGACCTAAACTGGGTCTAGTTTCCAGAATTCCAACAACCAATAATGCTCAAGTTAAAAGACATTAGAATAAATGGTAGATAAAATGGAAAATAAAGAATTTAATTGAGGCCCAAGCAACTGGAAATAAAAGTTTATCATGATCAAACCAAAGAAGATCATCTTGACAGCTAGAACAGTATACGATTCCAGGCCACTGTTGAAAGTCGGTGTTAAAGAGGGGATAGAATGTTAAATGGTAGATATTAGGCTCGAAGCAAACTCATGAGTTATAATATATCAATTGTACGTCTTGCTACACAGATTAGTGATTGGCAGAAAAAAATCATACAGAGAAAGGCCTCAATGATGCTTGAATCTATTTGAATTATATTTGAGTTCTCCAATAGCAATCAACCTCAAAGGAAGTGGGGAGCAGTCATTTGAGGTGCTAGAGTAAGTTTCACGGAAGACAAAGAAAGAAACAGACAAGAGAGGGAAGGGAATCATACAGAAATCAGAGGATAACGAGAAGATGGTCAAGTGCAGTAAAATTGTTAATTCTACCATGTTCATGTGATATAATTTTGAATTTCAAAGGATAACGTTGGGAAAAGCACAAAAAGCAATTCTGAACATTGTTGTTCGTTTTATGTATAGAATATTGTCAATATCGCTTAAAGCAATTTTTATATCTACCATGTTTTAAGCACAAATCAAACCATATACAGGTTTGGAACCAATACTAGCAAATAGAAAGCTCTGTTAATATTTTTTGTTAGAGCGTTATTTCACATTCAACCGGAATCTATTCTTCACAGAGCACACTTCTTTGAATGACACTCAACCATCTTCTCATCCATAAATGACTCAGCACTAGAGAATCCTTCATAGTAAAGCAAACATGCACGGATCAAAGAACACGCTTATGATCTCCTATTTCAAATTGCTATGCAGTTCTAACCAGAGGCAACCACATGATCCAAAGCTCTAACACCATTAACCTGGAAAAAGGCTTCCTCATGTCATTAATTCCCAGTGTTGATAATTACTTTCTTTTGAGTCTTGGATGCTAGGAGCGGT
Organism: Taxus wallichiana var. yunnanensis; assembly: GCA_018340775.1. Classification (NCBI taxonomy): domain Eukaryota; kingdom Viridiplantae; phylum Streptophyta; class Pinopsida; order Cupressales; family Taxaceae; genus Taxus; species Taxus wallichiana. Next base: position 89,826,368 of record CM031239.1, read on the forward strand.
TTTGTCCCCACCGTCCTATGACATCAATGGTAGTTTTAGTGTCTTTGCTTATATTGGAGTTGCGTTGCTCACTCACTTGTTCTTGACTGACCATGTATTTCCCTCCAATCCTATGAATCGGTTCTAGCAACTAGTGGGCATTAATAATTGTTTGTACACACGCCTTCAGCACCAGGCATTTTAATAATCCTCACTTATTGTTTTTCTTCATTTTCCTAATTTTTTTCGTTACTAGGTGAATAATAATATAGTAAATCACGGATAATGCTATAATATCCTTGATTGACTGTAGTTTAGTTCATCTCATGGTCAGTTATAGATAACTTTAACTCAATCATAGATTGGTAAGCTTGACTCAGTGAGTAACCCACTTCTCTCAAGTGAACTGAGTCTAATTTTAGTACTTACTATTTTGTACACGAGTTATCTCATGCATGCACCTTTGTGATATTCTATTTATACAAAAAAAGGTATAGATCATTTGTTAGAATGTTAGGAGAATATTAAATAATTTATTTTGTCACATTTTGTCCTTTGCTAGAATTATGCTGCCAAATACTTGTGATATTTTGAGGAGCGAGCTATCATGAGGCAAAACCCATCTGTTTTCACATCCTATTAGAGCTTTGTTCGTAGTTGTTGCCTTGCTTCTCTGTTTTCAAATCTAGATGTGTTGTTGGGCTACCATCCATTTCCTGAGGTTCCAGAGTCTTTAGATCCAGAAGTTTTGGAATTGATTGGATTTTGTGATGGTGTCAAGGTCTAAACTAACTGTTTTGGCTTTCATTTCACCAGAAATGATCTCCCACGGTGATGATATTAGGTTTTCAGTTTTGAAACTGCTATTTTAAAATTTTAGTGTAAATCACATTTTGCTTTCGGGCATTAATTTTTTCGAAATTTGGTTTATTTTTGCTATTGATTCCTTGTTGAAAAGTAGCATTTTACAAGGTACGCACACATGCACCCCTCAATTCTTTAAGGATTCTTCTTGCAGGCCCCTAGTAGCTCATGTCTTTTGTGCAGGCAGAGCCTACACCATCCTCGATTCGGCTCCACACAATCAACTCCCTGCAAGATCCTGTTTTCGAGTGTTTGTCATGACGATCCAGCCCAATCAAGCTCCATTGGAGACCCTTCAGACATGTAGAAGGCCTTCCAGCTTCCGAAAATGACCCCGTTCGTGGCTTTCTCTCTGCTAAGTCTGTTGATCGTCTACACTTGCTTGAGCTTGTACCCCATATCTGCAAGTTGTCTCCTCTATTAGCACGCCATCTGCATACAACTAGAACCCTCTTGCTTCATTGCAAAGAACCTGTATGCAACCTTCCTCAAATCCAGGTACTATCGATGGAACATCTCCCACCTTTTTTAGAGGATCAACAAAATATGTTTATAACAAAATCAAGTTCTGTTGTATATGTCTTTTGAGTGAATGATGTGGTGACAGTTGTAGTTTAATTAAAATTTTCATAGGTCACAAGTTTGAATCCCCACAAATTCATTTCCACTGCCTTCGCCATTGACTAGTTTTATTTTGCACCTGGTTTTGAAATGACCATAAATCAATCATCTGAAGTCATTTTTCACGATTGTTTTTCAAAATGCCTGATTTTTGGCAAGTTTTGGAGAGGTGGAATTAGTTCTAAAAGATTAAGATTGCAGACTATTTTTATTAGCAAATTGCAGAAAGTTCTTGGGCAACTCTTGAAGCTCCAACTTCCAAGGGCTTGGCCACCTGAAAACGCCAACAAGGGCAGCGTACCCACGCACGGACCTACCGGATACTGGTACTGGTCATGGTACTCATCTGAAACATTTCCGAAGTCCTGGGTACGGCTCTGCCGTGCCCAGGACATTTCTGTACAGTTTCAGCTGTGGTTCTGTTTTTAAACACCAAAAAATAAAAATAAAAACACTATACACTTTTGTTTCAGTGGGTACTTGATGAAAATCTAGATGATATATTCTAGAATCTAGATTATAATCATGTACATATGAAAATTTAAGTATGTTGAATGTTTTGAACTTTCATGAATACAAAGTATTTTAAGTGTTTTAGCTTTTATGGGTAAAACTTCAGTATTATGCATTTGTTATATGTATTTATATTTTTTTAAATATATTGTATGGACTTTTCCGTGCTGTTTCCTACCCAAGGATTTTTTGAAAATTGGCATTTCCACATTTCGAATGCGTACCCATACCTGTTTCCTGGCAACATAGTCCAAGGGCCATAACTTCTTCATATGGGAAAATTTTCTAGTCATTTTTAAAACTACTTTTTTTCTGTGTGGTTCGTTCCACTTCATTCTATCTCTATACTGTTGTAATTCAACTATTTTCAAAACAACTCATAAAACCCGCTTTTAGGCACATGTAACAGAGCCACAGCTACACCTGCACAGTTATAAACATTTATTTCGGGCAAAAAGATTGCTTTTGCACTCAATTATTAAGTGTCATGATAAAATTCAAGGTGGGGACTCTGAAGGATTTTTGGCTTTCATATCTTTAGTTGTGCAACAACAGACAGTTTCTTTGTGGGTACTTTTCTTGGTGTATTTCCAATTTTGCATCGTATTTTTGTGTGTAATTGTGCCTTTCAATTCAGTAGCAAGATGTCCAAAACATTGACAGAACGTATTATGCCCTTTACTCAAATTATTCACTTAAAAGAAGGCCTAGGTTGTGTTGCTTTAGAGCAAAGGATTGTACATAGCAACTACCTGTGCATAAAAAGAGCCAACCAATGTTGAGAATATCAAACGGTTTGATGTATGCAATGAAGCATAGACACCCCTTGTGAAACATGGGATAAATTTGAGAAAGTCTTTAGCAAATCAGACGCCATAAGAGGCCACCAACTTGAAAATGAATTGATCACTTGTCCCGAGACTTTTGACACAACTTGAGAATTGCCAGATAGAAGAGGACGGGCAATTGATTCTCGCAGTCTCATCCTAGATATACATTGGTAAAAACTTTTAAAATGCCTACCGTTGAAGAGTTAGCAGAATGCCTGGTTAGCAAGCAGAGTAAACACATCCACATGGAGACAATGAAGCAGCTTAAGAATACATCATTTGTAACCAACAACCCAAATGCTTCAAAGGAATCTAAGGGTAAGAAACAACAAGGCAAACAACAGTCCAACATATCAAACTCTTCTAAGCCCAAGCCTGCTCCTACATATAAGGAGAATTCTAAAAAAGTATTTTTTTCCCTGATGATGGCCACTTAAAAATCCCATTGCTTTAAGAAGCTAGAGGCGCTCACAAGATAGATGAAGAAACCCAACCTTCGTGTTAGCCTTCCCCATTCTTTGTCACCCACTTCTTCTTGTGAAGGTAAGGGCGATGCTTGTGCAATGGCTGCTAAAACATGGGAGCCAGAACGGATCATTGATTCAGAAGCTTTGCATTATATTTTCCATTAAGATGAATTGTTTAGAACCACAAAGCCGGTTTTTCTAGGCAACGATTCACCATTGGAGATTGTGAGGCAAGGCACCATTGAATTAAGAAATGGACAGTTCAAAAATGTGTGGTATGTTCCAAAACTATCTACCAGATCACATATTCTGGGTCAGGTAAATCAGTTGAATTCCTACCTAACTCAGTATTGATAAGAGAGTTTGAAAATAATTCAACGATTGTTGCAACATGTGTGGTTGATCATAGTGCTCACTTCCACATTTTCGCACATTTTGAGCCTGAATCATCCACAAATGCGCTTCTCACTCCTTCAAATGTGTTGAACATGAGTGATTTATCCCTTTGAACTTTCACTATCTTCAACAGCTCTCTGAGCACAACATGGTCACTGGATTTCCATGTTATCTCTTGCAGAAGGGTATGCCAAGGTTATGCCCTTAGAAAGCATTCAGAAACTATGTGTGACACATGAACAGCATGGAAAGCATTAGACGTTCTCCAACTTGCTCACAATGACAGTCCAGGACCTCAACCATACTTGTCCTATGAGAGGTTTAAATGATTACTTTCATTGATGACTTCCTCATAACAACATGGGTTTACTTCCTCATAACAATGACAGTCCAGGACCTCAACAATACTTGTCCAATGAGAGGTTTAAATACTTACTTTCTTCCTCATAACAACATGGGTTTACTTCCTGAAGCATAAGAATGAGGTTTTTCAGAAATTTGTGGAAATCAAAGACTTAGTCAAAATGACAATCTGGATAGTATATAAGGGTACTTAGAATAGATAATGGCGGCAAATAAGTCAATGGTGAGTTTGAAGGCTTTGTGATGAACATGACATACAGATGCAACACACAATGTCCTATGGCCCACAATACAATGGAGTTGCTGAAATGAAAAATCCCATTCTAAAGGAAGTGGCCAATGTATGATTTAGTCTAGGGACTTGCCTCCACATCTTTGGGAAGTAGCCATCAATTGCGCTAGCTACATTCAGAGCCGCACAACTCACTGGGTAGTACAGGTAAGATTCCGAGGAAGTTTGGAGTGGGCAAAAACCTTCAGTAGAGAATCTCAAAGTGTTCTAGTGTAATGCTTGGGTGCACATTCTCAAGGACAAATACAACACAATGCAAAAGCAAAGCAAGCCTTGTATTTTTGTTGGTTACCGAGAAGATGTCAAAGGATATATATTGTTTATGCCTTAAAAACATAAGTTGGATATCGCTAGAAGTGTTCAATTTAAAGAACGACTTCTTAACTAACATTTGACTCTTAAACCCCTTCTAGCCAACATACTTCATCTAATGCATTTGAGGACTTTGTCAATTTTGATGACTTTGATTCTCAAGAAGAAAATAACAATCCTCTTTTTTCATCACCACACCAAGAACCATCTCCTCTCCCAGTTCGAAATGGGTCCAAAAAGTCAAATGGTATGTTGGGTCTCCTGCAAATGACTGAAGGAGACTCACCAAACATAGTCATAGTTTCATGGTAACAACACCATGTACTCTCCAAGTTCAAATCCGGTTGTCTTCAGATGGGAAATTGGGAAAACATAGTAGAATTCAGCAATGCACGATGAGTATTCTTCTTTTATGAGGAACAACACTTGGGACGTAGTCCCTATTCTGAAAGGAAGAAAGCTGGTTTGATGTAAATGGGTTTATTGGACAAAGTATGCTGCACACGAAAGCATTGATAAGTACAAAGATAGCTTGGTTGCCAAGGACTTTTCTCAAGTCAAAGGAGTCAACTATTCTGAAAACTTTATTATCATAGCCAAGATGAACTCAGTTAGATAGCTTCTTGAGGATGGACAGTACATTAGATGAACATGAAGAGTGCATTTCTTCATAGGGCCTAGCCGAAAGAGATTTCCATGGAGCAGCCTCAAGTATTTGCTGAGGGTTCTTCACTTGTGTGTAGGCTAAGGAAATCCTTATGTCTTTTAAAGTACGAACCCGTGGCATGGTTTGGAAAGATGGAACAATTCTTACTTGACCTTGGATTTTCTAGATGCCTTCTTGACCCCACCATAGACACTCAAAGGAAAGATGGTGAACTTCCGACTCACAACCATATTCATTGATTCACAGTGTGAAGACTTCACTCCATGAAGAGTTCGAAATGTGAGACTTGGGTCTTTCAAACTATTTCTTTGGGCCCAAGGTCACCAAAACTGGGCCTGATATAGGTTTCTCGCAGCCCAAGTATGCCTTAGATCTGAAAAGGTTTTACATGCGTGATTTCAAGTCCTCACCTACACCATGTCTCCGGTGTCAAGTTGAAAGCCAAGTGTTCCACACCTTTGGCATATGCCACATTTGATAGGCAATTGGTCAGCAATCTCATTTACTTGACTCACAGCAGGAATGATATCTCTTTTGCAGTTGGCATTGTCACTCGATTCATACATGAGCCCCATGACAGCCATTGGAAATTTGTGAAGCATATTATGAGATACATCAGAGGCAACCAACAATTTGGGATTTGGTATTCAATAGGGACGCTGCAAAACTAGCAAACTTTAGTGTCTTTGACAGAGGGCTGCAAAACTAGTAGATTTTAGAGTCTCTGATTGGACTGACAACATTGATGATTGCAAGTCCACCTCAAAGTATGTTTTTCGCTTTGGCTCAGGCCTTGTTTGGTCAAACAAGAAGCTTTGAGACATGCCCTTCCTCCAGAGAGGCTGATATATAGAGGAGTTGTTAATGCTGCTACCTAGTCCATTTGGATTCATCAAATTCTGTCAAAGATCAACATTCAGCTGCACCAAACACATCAAAGTAAACATGCACTATATTTGAAAATTGATGCATGATCAAGTTGTTGACTCTTAAGTATTGTCAAGCAGAGCGACCAATGGCAGACATCTTCACCAAACCACTGAAACGGGCCAAGTTGTTTCAACTACAAGGAATGTTAGGTTTAGGAAGTTGTTTCCTAGGGGTTGGTGGTGGTAAATTCCTCCTCCTTTCCCCCAGCCGCTCAAACCAAACCTTAGGGAGGGACGCTAGTGTGTAGATTCACCTTTAGCACTAGGCAGTTTATTATTTCTTTTACTTGGGGTTTTGTTCATTTCCCCAAGTTTGTCATTAATAGGTGAATTATAATCTTGTAAATCATGGAAAATGGTACAATATCCTTGATTGATAGTTTGGCCTAGTTCATCATAATCACTCGTAGATTAATAAGCTCAACTTGGTGAGTCAATCAATCTCTCCCTAGAGAACTGAGTATATTTTTAGTACTTACTATTTTTCTTTATGAGTAATCTAATGCATGCACATCTATGATATTCTATTTATAGTATACACAAGAGGTACATCATCATCTGTTTAGAATGTTAGAAGAATATTAATTAAGATTTTGTTTGTTGCATCTTACTCTTGATAGCATTCTGCCGCCATATTCTTGTGACATTTTGAGAAACGAACGAAGTTGAGGCAGAATTCTGTCCGTTTTCACAATAATATTTCTGGGGTTAATTGCTTTAGCTTTACCCCTCTAGTCACATTTTTTAATGTTTAAAAATTTCAGAACCTATGGTACTTCTTACTCTAGGACAACTTCTAGTGTAACTAGATGTACTTTTGGTCATTTGTGGGCATTGATTAAAATTTATTCATTCTTTCTACCTATTAGTTATTAACTGCAGATTGTGGAGTTACATTTTTAATCTTTGTCTATCATTAGTTTAGAACAAAGGCATAATCAACTATGTGAATGAAAAGTTTAGAATAGTGATGTGGATGAAGAAAACAAGTAGGAAGCATCAGCACTATATTACAAAGTTCAACCCGACATATGAACATTGTGAAAAAGCATATATAGGGGTTGAAATTAAATGAAGGGAAAAGATCATCACTTCTGAGTTAAGGCCTAGTTCCCACGAGCTTAGTTCTCATGGGAAGAGAGGACTTGTGTTTCTAGCACTACAGGGGTAGTCAAAACAGAGGAACATTTCATCCTTGAATGTCCAAGGTACACAGACATTAGAACCAAGTATGAGGAAATTTTAAGAGTTGGTTCCATGGTAGAGCTATTCAAGGAAAGCAAAATAAAAGGTTTGGGGGAGATGTTAACTCAAATTAGCAAGAGGAGCAGCCTTCTAAAAGATACCACTAAGCCCACAAATTTTTAAGCAGTTGGAGTTTTCAGTGGTCCCATAGACCTTTCGGTCTCGTGGACGTAATTAAAACCATTTCATTTTATTTTGTTTCAGTCATTTATGATATTTCTGATGCATTTTCAAATTTCTACAATTGCAAATTTATACATGCAACCTTTTAGAGGGTAATTCCAACAGAGTTTTGCAGCCAGCTATACGGAGGTCGTACAACCATGAACTTATTGCAATCAATAACGTGTTTTTGCAATGCAGCAAAAAAGTCAACTTCTTGTTTGAACTTTTATCTGATTTAAAAAGAAACCAGCTTCATGATAACCAGTAAATTGATATAGTAACCCCTAGAATCAATCCCAAAGATATCCAAAGCCCAAGTAATAATAAACTAATTAACATGTTGCATCTTCAACAGCAAAACATGAACTGACCAACATTGAAATATGAACAGATACCATCATAACATTGCATTCAACTGATACTTTGTAGTCAAATTTATATAGTCTGTTAGTAATCACTATAAAGTTCATATTCCAGCCCATTAACAAAATAGTAATCAAGGATGAGATAACATAAGTATCACAGCTCACACAAATGTCATAAACAATATAGTCTGTTAGTAATCACTATAAAGTTCATATTCCAGCCCATTAACAAAATAATAATCAAGGATGAGATGACACAAGTATCACAGCTCACACAAAGGATTGCACAGATGTCAAAAACAAGGCACAACTAAAATAAAAACTTACAATAGAGCCAGCTAAAGGAGCTACAACACGAACAATTCCTCGTTGTGGTTTTAGAGGAACTTCTTCAGCAAGGAGCAAACTCCCAGATTTACCTTTGCTACTGCTAAGAAGGAAAAAGGACGCTCTTTCCCTCTCTCAAATGCTATCCTGCAAGGAAGTGCATTATCTGCAGTTGCAGTGAAAGTTTGAAAACTTCAGGGTCCCAAGAAACATGGGACATATTCAATGTAACTATATAAGGATGATCTGATGAGCACGAAAAACATAAAATGCTTTTCTGCAGTTCACCTATAATAATTATGCATTAGCATCACCCTTCCTGAACTAAATAGATTTCAATGCCCATTGCATTCTGCATTAAATAGACTAATAGCTTGAAATATTCTCACCCAAATTCACTTCAGTGCCAAGCTTCCAAACTGGGATATCCAGGTCTGCACTTCTCATACTGGAATTCTCATTCACATCTTTGGGAACACCTAGCTGAATACTATTATGCATAGTGCCTCCAATGAAAGAACTTCTAAGATAATGGTGCAGTACAAAAACCTGCTATTCAAAACTTGAATTCAGAAATTATTGCAGTAATTACTTATAGATCTGTTTCACAGATCATATCAATAAATACCTAAAAATCAGATATTTGGGATGGAAAAACTTCCATTTTAATTTTTTTTTAAATCACAATTCTAAAATTATCTATAGAATTGCAACCCTAAATAAGACAAAATACTTCAAGTTAATGGAAGACAAAAATATTCTAACCGATGTACATGGCTGTAAGATAATGTATAAAATTGTTTTTCTGAAAAATGTTCTCTTTTCAAGTACGTCCAAAGACAGAAATAATAACTCTCCCAGCATTTGTTGCGAAAAGATAAATTTAATAAATTGTATTAATGTCCAAAAATATCCAAAATAGGTCAACAGACCTCAGAAAGTAGAAAAATAGATATGGTATCTCTCTAGTATTTTGTTCCTTCGACACAGATGAGATGTGTGATTACAAGAAAAGGAAAAAAATACACAGTACAGTTTGACTAACAACCTTGACTGTGTTTCGCATTCTTTGACCAACACGGGCAGAAGAATGATCACCTGCATTACAGAACAAAGAAAGACGGCAAGCCATTGAGAAATGATGTACAGGCTACTCATTTGACAATTTTTAATAAAATTGCTTCATAGCCATCCACAAATTACTCTACCAAACATAATAATTAAACTTAATAAAGTATCAGACTACAACAATGGCAACTTACCATCCATAGAAATAGGCTGTGGCTCTGGAAGAAGAACAAATGTAGAACCTTTTTCAAGATCTGGTCTCTCTATGGCTATGAATTGAGAGGAAGAACACTCAGCAATGATTTCCAAAATATTGGAAGGAAAATTCATTAAGAAAACTAGAATATAAGAATCACATAACATGATGAGCCTACCTTTCTTGCAATTTTCCCATTCCTCCACGATAACTGTTGAAATAAGATCACACCAGCAATCATTGGTTTCTGTCAATAGGTCAGCACAAGCCTTTTTGTATGTATCCTGTTTATAAGAAAAATGGCAAAAGGTCAATGTGAACTAAGGTCTCAAAAGCATGTGACATGCAACCATCATTTTCTTTTTCCCTTTTGGCAGTCAGGGAAGAGCCAGCAGATAAGAAACAAAGATGTCAACTCATGAATCCAAATGGGAAATGTAGCATATCAAAATTACAATACAGTACAGCATCCATGTTTCTCATCAATGCGTCATCAACAAGCCATCAACATATTCAACGGAACTCACCATAGTTTTAAGAAAAATGTTATGAACTGCTAAATGGATATATTATAAATAACTTTGGACCTGAACTATAGTTAAAGTTGGGTACGTTTCTTTCCAGGAGGAGAATTAAATGATTGTCCAAACATGGAACAAAATTGAACATCAATAGTGTACCACACAAGGAAGAAGTTCATTTTTGATGGATAAGAAATGGCAATTAAATAAAAGGAAAAGAGAGCACTTCTGCTTCCCATTGAGGAGATGAAGCATGCCAAGGCTAGGCATTAAAAATAAAAACCAGATTGCGACAATTTCTAGCCCTGTGCAAATAAAATTGTGTTAATTGTAGAATTACATCGTGGGATAGAAAAGACTTTTCAACTTTACACAGAAGCTTCCCTTTAAAACACTTTGTCAAAAGCTGCTAGCACAAATTTATATCATCTAAAAGTACAGAAATAACTATTATGCATGGAAAGTGGGGTCAATATATGGTTAAAACCCTCCTAAATACAAAAAGCTAATAAGCACAAGTTCATGCCATCTTCCACTCCTTCCAATAATGACTGGTATTTTGAAGAATTATGAGGAGGTATTTGACATCATTCACTTTCAAAAAGACACGAAGGAACTATGGAAGTCGTATAAAATTTCAAAAGAGATCCTTTGTTTCATTTATTTTATGGAAAAAACACAAAGCTGAATAGAAACCAATGCTTGACTAATATAGCAAGGTTTTGGATATGTTATGGACAAAAATAATACAACATGCAACTAATTGCTAATCCTCATGCGCTGCATATTAAAATCAATGGATAATATGTGACATTATTGTAATGGATATTTTAAACATGTCATAGTGATATAAATAGGTGTAGCAGTTTGTCGAAACAGGCCTCTATCAATGTTAACTGGGAATATGTCATGAACATTATTTCCCCAGGACTTGGGGACATTGCCTATCACCCCTAAGACATAGGGAATCACAGGGGATGTCCTTTTGAAGAAAAGAGACCCAAAGAAGCCCTCACAAATTAAATTCAAAATTCAAAAGAGTAGTAAGTATCAAGAGGGAACCAATTGAATAGAAGACCAGTTACTTAAAGAGGTCGAAACAAGCAGAAATATTTTCAAGGTCCAGCAACCAACAGGAGGCAGCGGAAAAGTATCGACAGCAATACAGAAGCAACATTTTTTAAAAATAAATTATAATGTCTGACCCATCTTCTAGCATTGTAGTTTATTTTGATGTGTACTCAGAAATTTAGCAAGTCTTAATTTCCTTTTATTTATTTGTGACTAATTGTCAATTACAAAACTAGTGTTTTAACCTTTTGAAATTTTATCTATTTGCGGTGTGAGATGCATCCCTAAAATTTTAAGGTGCTGGAGAGTCTCCACCAGTTACAGTACCCCATGCTCCACCATCCCTGAAACTTGGGGTGGCAAAGGTCTGAATAAATGAAATACAATCAAAGACATTGTATCATATTTTTCTCTTCTATAGGGTAGTCAGCCACCATGTCTGAATACATGAAATACAATCAAAGACAGCATATCATTTTTCTCTTCTGTAGGGTAGTTGTCTCTATGTCTAACTTAACATGGTACCAGAGACAAAATGAAGCTGGAAAGTCCAAGGTCAATACCACCAGAGTGGGTTTTAATGCACTCATGTGAGATAAATAGGAGATTAAACAACAAAACTAATGTTTGGGACAAGTTAAAGAAAATGCTGTCAAGATGGTAGAATTTGCTTCAATAACAAGAAGAACATGAACGAGAACAAAAGCATTGGAAGTTTAGGCATCGATAAGATATTGTGCATATGATTCAAATCTTTAAGAAATGCCTGACAGAAAGAGACATACAAGTATGCAAATAAATAGGAAACAGAAGTAAAATAAAAAGGCTCAAAAATTGTGAGAGTAAAATCTGATAAACAGTTCAAAAAATAAAAGAAGAATAATAATTTACAAATACCTGTTTGTAAGAAGCATATCAGCGATTTTCCATCTAAGTGACAACATTCGAAAATGAAATAGTTAAGCATCGGAAAGAGAGGCATTACAATAACAATTTGTTGGGGGTGTGGGGTATGGTATTAAAATGAATGGACACTAGTAGTATTTGTCTCACTTTTAAATTAAGTCAATAGGTCAATGCATGATATTTAGATATCATACAGCATGTCCATAAAAGTGAATTTCTATCCACAGGTACATTGAATACTCATGATACTTAATCATGTTTGCATCCATGCTACTCCCTATGGCCTTCTCATTGTTGGCATCCTATATGTGTGGGAAATTGCTTTTCTAAGAATATCTGGCATAATTTACTAATTAGTTAAATTTAACTAATGAATAGATGAAAAATAATCCAGCTAGTTTTCTATCGAAGAAACAAAGCTGATGTTCACTGTAAATGTCTAACAGAGGAATCAGTTTTAAAAGACCACCATCCAAAGCACAGTAATTCTTCTAAAGTACATGATCTTCAAAATTTTGGTTCTATGGATATTATTCAAAATTTATGTTCTTGTTGCAACCGCATTCCTTTTTATGACTCTATAGAGCACAAAAATAGGCTCATGTTTGCTACGGCATCAATTAAACATGTATCTTTCATACTAACATTTTGCAATGTTTGATATAAAAATGACCCAAGACTGGGAGTACGAGTAAAATCTTACATTGAAAACTTGCATACAGTAGGCTTGCTAAGAATGAGTATATCATTATCAGAATTTTCATATAATATATATAATATAAACAAGAAGATCAGCAAAATGTCAAAATGATGAAAGCAAAGACCTTCATTCACGGGTTTTAGATCTTGTGTTTTAATTTAGATGTAATGGTTGCAGGACAAATTTAACTGTTTATCATTAGCTCTCTTTCTTGGAGAGGTCCCCAAAGAGTTGCAAAACTCTTTGGCATACAATTAAGTTGTCTGCCGCTGGTCTCCTGTGAAGGACAAGATGTAAGACTACTTTGCATGAGGTCAGTTCTTTGTTAGCTTAGGGGAGTTGAGGTCCTTTAGGAAGGAATTGGCCGTTCTGATCAAATCTAAGTGCTTGTTCACATAGAGATGTCGAATATTTGCCTCTTGTGTCACAAGCTTGTTTACAGGCTTTGATGCACCAAGACTTTGAGGGTAATCGATGTGCCTATTAAAATATTATATATATATATCTATATATATATATATATATATATTAGTTAATGCTTAAAGAACTAGAAGTTCTTGATTAATTAATGTTTGATTATGAATTTAGCCAACTACAATGTAGCTTCTTTCAGCATAGTGAAATGACAGACACATATTTTAGTGTGCCGTGTACCATATACTTCTCTCTCTAATCATTTTCTAACATTGATATTAGAGTGACTGTTTGAGGAAGCCCTAGAAGAGTACAATCAGCAAGCACATAGTTCAAGGAAGATCTGGAAAAGGGTACAAATAGCGGGAAAAGACAGAGAGCTTCAGATCTGTCCGAGGAAGCCTTAAAAGAAGGGTAGGAGCGGGATAGAGGTGGTCAAGGTTGATTCTCACAGCTTCGTTAAAATTCAAAGGCAAAATCGCCATTTTTCATGATTTTGAGGCCATACACACCTCCAGCGATCAAATTGAGTTACAGACCTGGATGAGTTGTGAGAAGAGGATGACGTGGCAGAGAGTCACATTTTTTGCAGATCTGCTAGAGCAAGCAGGAGAATCAAGATTCAGTAACATTTTTTCCCTTTGGGCATGGCTGAGTGCAGAGGAGGACATGATGAATTGACGATGTGCCCAGACCAAAATCATGAGGATAAGCCACGTTATTGAAGCCAAATAAACAGATTGTAAGTCGCCGGGTGCATGCGGAAGAGGATCAGGAGGATGAAAATCACAAAACGATTCACAGTCGAAAAAACAGTCACGATTTCCAGTATTTCTAGACATTAGGGCATGGGAAATTCAGTATATGGCCGTAGAAGATCAGATAGAGACCAGATGGCAAAGATAAGTTATATAACTCATCATTTTCACGAATGTTTTTACACCTCAGTAGAAGCAGAAGTAAAATCGCGATTTTCTGTCATTTGGAGTCTTGTACATTCGATCCACAAATCTACAGAAGACTCTACAGGCATTCTTGTGTAGAATTTCATGTCTTTCTGCAGATAGACGTGCAGGAATGGCACAGTCCTAAACTGTATTTTATTCATATACAGTCACGTCTTTTATGGTGCATATACAGTCGTTATTTCCAGGTCATAAGCCTTGGAGACCTGAACACACAAAACGGAAGATTGAAAGACATTTTTGCAGCGAACAGTCACACTAGGGCACGGAAAAAGAGACCAAGGCAAAACAAGTGCAGAAAGTTAGGGCACATCAGAGTTTCCAAATTCTTGAATTTATGTGCAGACAGCAGAGATTTGTAACTGATCTGACATAGACGAATCATATTGAAATTCAAATTCCACAGTAGACATTGCAGACTCTGCATTTCCCTTTTGCATTGATTTGTGGGTTAGAGATCAAATTTCAATTCGCATTACGGCCGGCAATCAAACTCTAATTATGCAGGGAAAGGTCAAACTAGGGCACGGAAAAAGAGACCAAGACAAAACAAGTGCAGAAAATTAGGGCACGTCGGAATTTCCAAATACTCGAATTTGAGTGCAGACAGCAGAGATCTGTAATTGATTTGACATAAACGAATCATATTAAGATTCAGATTCCACTCTAGACTTTGTAGATTATGGTCAACATTCAAACTCTAATCATGTCGGAAGTGCAAAAGTTAACTGGCCATAATTTCAATGCTTCGAGTCACAAAATTGTAACAATTGCCGAGCATTGTGACTATGATAAAATCATTCTTGGCACTGAAGGAAGGCCTATTATGAACTTTGCGGATTATGGCAAGCGTCATAAGGAGGCCTTGCTATTGTTGAAGTTGTCCGTGTCAGATGATTTGAAACTTGAGATCAGGAATGCCACCGAGTCAAGTGTGCTTTGGACTAGTATGACGAACAAGTATCAAATGTTGGAGAAAAGTTGGGTATTGTACCTAAATATTTTTTTCCAGCAAAGATGCAAGAAGGCGGGTCCCTCTCAAAACATCTTTGAACGAAAGATCTTTGAGACCAGCTCAGTGCCATCAACAAAAAGTGGATGATGATGACTTGGTTGTACTTAGTTCTTGTTAGATCTAGAAGCATAAAGGAAAAAACAGCAAGAAGATAGAGATGCACAAAACTGCACTGATTTGAATGACTCAGGCAGGGTGTATATATCATTAGGGAAGTAGTTATATGATCTTCAGTTACAACTGATTTACAACCTCCTAACTGTTTAGAACCGTACAGGTTCATTATATATATTCAACACCCCCCCTTAATGACAAACCTCAAAACAACACCAAGTTTATCTCTAAACTTGACAAACAACAAAGGACCAAGAGGTTTAGTCATTACATCAGCAGGCCGATCTGCAGATGGGCAAAAATGAAGAGACATTTCACCAGAATCAACCAACTGGCGAATATAATGATGATGAATCTCAATATGTTTAGTGCGGGCATGAAAGATAGGATTCTTCACCATTTTTAGAACACCTTGATAATCACAAAAGAGTGAAAGAGGTGTTGCAGCAGCACTGGGAACCGAAAGTCAGTCAAAATCCGATGAAGCCATATTGCTTCAAGAATCTGGAACTAACAAACAGCCTTGTATTCGCGCTCCGTAGAAGAGATGGCAACAGTAGGCTAAAGTTTACTTTGCCAAGAAACAACTCCTGAACCAAAAGAGAAGCTATATCCTATGGTAAATCATCGAGTATCTACAGATCCTCCCCAACCAGAGTCAGTATAGCCAATCAACTTGAAATTTGCAACTCTCTAATATAGAATGCCAAAGTCAAGAGTTCATTTGACATATCGTAGAACTCGTTTTGTTGCTCCCTAGTGAATGAGTTTTGGTTTAGATAAAAACCGAGAGAGATAACTGACATCAAAACATAGATCCGGTCGTGTAGTTGTTAGATAGAATAAACTACCCACCAACTGTTTGTATAATGATTCATCGACTAGTGGTGAATCATCACGAGCTGAGAGTTTCAACCTACCTCCATAGGTGTAGAAGAAGAATTACAATCATACATTTGAAATTTTCAGAAAGGAGTTAGTGGCATACTTAACTTGAGATATGAAAATCAAGCGATCAAGTTGCCAGAATTCTACACCAAGAAAATAATGAAGGAGGCCTAAATCAATCATGTCAAAAGCAGCACATAAATCTGATTTTACCTTATGAATTGCAGCATCTCCACTGCCGGTGATGGCAAGGTCATCAACATACACAATAAGAATCACAATGTCATCATCATTGCTTTTGACATAGAGATTTGGATCAAAATGACTCCGTGTGAAACCTGAATCTCTGAGATGTTTATCTATTTTTATGTACCAGGCTCGAGGAGCTTGCTTAAGTCCATACAAGGACTTAATCAATCTGCATACCAAATGCTCACTACCACGAGCCCAAAAACCCTTAGGTTGTGTCATATACACCTCTTCCTCCAAATCCCCATTCAGGAAAGCACTTTTGACATCCATCTAATATACTTTCCAACCAAACTGAGCTGCAAAAGAAAGAAGTCGAAAAGTGACCATCTTAACAGTAGGAGCAAATGTTTCTTCATAATTTATCCCCTCCTATTGCGAAAAACCTTTCATGCAACGAGTCGAGCCTTGTACTTATCCAAAGTACCATCTGCTTTGCACTTGATTTTATACACCCATTTACAGACCAATGGTGTGTTCCCCTAGAGGTAATGGCACCAACTTCCAGGTATTATTTTTAATCAAGGCATCATACTCTAGTTGCATGGCAGTTTCCCATTCCGGTATGCCTCGTGCTTCAGAGTATTTCGTGGCTCATGAATATGAAGAAGATCAGAAGCAAGAGCAAATTGAGCATGCTCAGAATAATCAATTTGCTTACCAGTTCGTCGAGACCTTCCATCTAAGAGAGGAGACAATTCTTCCTTCCTCAAATCCTGAATAGTGGAGTAAAACCACTTAGGCCTCCGTTGAACTGAAGATGTGGTGGCTGGTTGTGGTGTTTTTGGAAGAGAAGCCAATGGAAGTTCCGGAGGAGAAACCAACGCAAGTTGATTTCCTGGAGACTCAACAATCTCAGTGGAAGATTGGCCAAACTGTCCTGGAGTCTGTGGAGGAGTATGAGAAGAACCGGATTCATGATCAGGCAAGGAAAGAGTACCAAACTCTGTTATGACACCTTGTTGATCGCTGCCCCTTGGCTGGTCCCCTTGTTGATTACAACCAAAGAAAGACTTTGTTTCTTTTACATCAACATCTCGACTAATAATGATCTTATTAGTGGAAGTATCAATCAACCTATAGGCTTTAGATTGATCACTATAACCAACAAAAAAATATCTAGAACATTTGGAATCTAATTTACTCCTCTTATTTTCAGGAACCAAAGTATAAGCAGCTGAACCAAAAACACGAAATGTTGATACCTCTGGTTTGATGGTGGACCAAGCTTCCTCCGGTGTGATGTCCTGCAAAGCTTTGCAAGGACTCCGATTGAGTATATAAACAATGTGTTAACAACTTCTCCCCAATATTTATAGGGCACTCCTCGACTGTGCATCATGCATCGAGTCATCTCCATGATGGTTTTGTTCCTCCGTTCTACCACCCCATTTTGTTGCGGGGTATAAGGGGTTGTCAACTGGCGTTGAATCCCTTCTTTACTGCAGAAATCTGCAAATTGTTTAGAGGTAAACTCACCCCCATTATCGGATCTCAAAGTCTTGATCTGCCGGCTGGTTTGATTCTCCACCAAGGCCTTGAACTTGACAAAAGAAGCAAAGCAATCAAACTTCTTCAAAAGATAGACCCACATCTTCCGAGAATAATCATCCACCAGCAAGAGAAAATAACGTGCACCAAGGACTGTGGGAGTCTTCCACGATGGCTCACATAGATCTGCATGTACAAGATCCAAGAGCCCCTTTGCACGCCAAGCACCTTTAGAGGGAAAAGGCTTCCGCTTTTGTTTTCTGCAAAACAACCAGCACACATGTCCTATTTCTCCTGAATAGGAGGCAAACCAACAACCATGTTGACTCTATGAAGGCGGGCTAAATACTGAAGGTTGAGATGGCCATATCTTTCGTGTCATAAAACACTGGTATTGCCTTCCACAACTAAGGCATGCAAGTTGACCGTGGCAGGATCAACAAGTCTATATAGACCACCATGCCCAATTCCCAGGGTAACAACCTTATTTTGCTTGACATCTGACACAATACATTGTTTACCAGAAAAGTTTATAGAGATATTGGGATTATCAGTTAGTTGACTGATAGATAACAATTTTTATTCATGTTAGGCACATATCTAACATTTTTTACAAGCAATCTAATACGAACATCCCCAATACCCTCTACAACATGCGATCTTCCATCTCCTAAAATAACTGAATCAGAAGAACAAGAATTAAAATTGACATACCAGTCTTTTTGACATGTGAAATGTCGTGATGCTCCAAGAATCAAAGAACCAACATCGAGTAGGGCTGCCATTACCGTGCAAGATGCCATGAGAGCATATTCTTCTTCTGACTCATGTTCAACTGTAGCCACATGTGCCTGCCCCTTCTGCTTCTTCAGGGAATTGAGTCTTTTCCGACAGTCTTTCTTCACATGACCAAGTTTATGACAATAGTAACATTTCACTTGATATTTAGGAGAGGAAGAGGATGTCTCCACTGTCGTTTATACTTTCCTTTAGATTGAGCAGCAAAAGCACTCTCAGATTGTCTAGAAGTGGACTCTTGAACCTGTGTCTGTCTTCGTTCCTTTTGCAACAGGTAGGAACTCACCTTGTCAAACATAAGAGTTTGACTCTCTGCCATTAAATGAAGTGCCTCCACAAATGACTCATACGAAGAAGGCAAGCTATTTAGAACCAAAGCCACCATATCATCATCGTCCACCTTTTTATTTATGGAAGACAACTGGTCTCGAAGATCTTTCATCCGAAGTAGGTGCTCAGATAGCGATCCACCTTGTAATTTTACGGAAAAGAGCATATTTTTCAGGTATAAAACCCGACTCTTTTCTGACGTTTGATATTTACCCTTCAGACTAGCCCATAACGTGCTTGCCACAGTGGCATGCCGCATTTCGGTATCATATCATCCGATACCGACAACTTGAGAAGCAATAACGCTTCCTTGTGACGTTTGTCATAATCCTCGAAGTTCGTCGTTGGTCGACTTTCATCACCCTTGATTATTTTATCACAATCACGAAACTCCGCAACCGTTAAAATCTTATGACTCCAAACATTGAAATTAGTGCCCGTTAATTTTTGCGAGTCAAGCAGAATAAGATTTGAAATATTTGCCATTTTATTATGAAAATAATAAAAATGGAAATAAAGTCTTTTGCCCACCAAATAAAACAAAACCACTTTATGCCAATACGTGGTAGAAAGTAATCAAACAACAATTTATGCAAATACGTGGCAGTAAAGCAAATACGTGGAGGAAGAATTTATACAAACAGTTCAAATATTTGTTCCCAGACTTTAATCTCCCCTCACGACTTCACCTTTTCCTTTCCTTTGCCCACACGAGTCTGGCTCTAGTATTTGCGACTGCCCTCCATGATTATTACAGCAAACTGGGCACGTTTTTATCCACGAACTGGGCACCGAACACTGGTCACGTTCAACAGCGAACTGGGCAATGATGGGCACGTTTTTAGCCACGAACTGGGCACCGAACACCGGTCACGTTCAACAGCAAACTGGGCAATGATTATTCTTGTATTTTTGCAAATGACTGCAACAAAGCGAGTCTCCTTTTCGCTGGATGTTTTCAGACACTCAAAAAACGAGTTTATCTTCTGCTTGCGTCAACCATACTGTCGACCCCTCCTTTCATTGATGCCTATGCTCTGATACCACTGTTAGATCTAGAAGCATAAAGGAAAAAACAGCAAGAAGATAGAGATGCACAAAACTGCACTGATTCGAATGACTCAGGCAGGGTGTATATATCATTAGGGAAGTAGTTATATGATCTTCAGTTACAACTGATTTACAACCTCCTAACTGTTTAGAACCGTACAGGTTCATTATATATATTCAACAGTTCTTAACGATTTACCACTCTCTTACGAGACATTCATGGAGGTCTTATACTTCATGGCAAAAACCAGACCGCGATGTTTGATTAGGTTAATTCATATATGATGCAAAAGTAATAAAAGCAGACACAAGCAATTGAGTCCAATTCTAGATGGACAGAGTGCATTGACTGCTCAGTCAAAGGGGAAGTGGAGACATCACTCCGGTGAATCTTCCAAATACCAACTGAAATGCCATTACTATCATAATATTGGGCATATCAGAAAAAAATTAGGATGCAACAATATGATATTTCCCAACACAACAAAATGCCAAGAGATGAGGCAAAATATGGCATCCGTTGAAGAATGGGATTCTGAAGAAGAGTATGGTCTCACAGCGTCATGCTCAACTGATAGTATTGTTAGTTGTTGGTTCATTGCATCTTACGCATCCACACATTGATCATGTCGTTGGGAGTGGTATGTAACATTTACTACAATTTTTTATTCAGTTTTATTAACAGATGGACAGTCACTTGCAGTAAGGGATATTCGTATAGTAATGAATAATGTAAACTTCATTGTAAAGAATGTAAGGTATGTTGCTAGCATGCATAAAAATTCACTGTAAAGAATGTAAGGTATGTTCCTAGCATGCACAAAAATTCTTATCTATTCTTCAGTGATAAGAAAATCCCGACATTGCTGTAAATTTCTGTGGAAAGTAGTATTTTGTGTCAGATGTGAAATAGGAACGAACAATTGCCCTAGGCATTGGGCATGGTGGCCGATATAGACTTGTTGACTTTACTATAGTCAACTTAAAAGCACGCATGGAGGGAGACTCCACCATACAAGATGTGTTGGAGGATGACATTCCTCATAGGCTTGTTGACCCTGCTCCAGTCAACTTACATGCACTAGTTGTGGAGGGAATATCCATTATAAAGAATGTGTGGGAGGCTGCAATGCTTTGTGTACAAGCGGATGAAATATCCTGATTACAGGAAGTGCAGGTGGCGCATGGTGACTTCACTATCCAAGGTGCGCAAAGGCACATGGTGAGATGGTAGGAAAAGCCACTCATGGTGAGATGGCAAGAAAAGTCATTCAAACAAAGGCACTGGCTCGGAGGACCATGAACAAGCTGATTCTTTTCAGTAGAGCACAGTCATATTGCTCCAACTACTAACATTTTTATGGTACCTGAATCTACAGTTATACAACCCATTGGATGCAAATGGGTAAAAACATGAGGGAATAGATGAGGTGATAGTTGTTTCTCCGACTACATGGATGGTTATTTCTCCCATTGTGGAGCTGGTTTTTACTCCTACATGTTAGAAGATGTGAACAAAGAGACAATGAAGGAGGACCAGATTGCACACTGTTGTGAACAACATCTTCCCATGCTTTTTTCGAAAGAATGGGGCCCTCTGATATATTTTGCAAAAGATTCAAGAACCATTTTGCCTTATGATGAATAACTATGTTACTTGGTTGCAACTTTGTCACATTGCTTTGTTAAAATTACGTTTTTTCAACAAACAATGCCCTAACAAAACTGTGGTTTGAAGTATGAAATTGCAGGCTTTAAATTTGCAAAAGAAACGTGCATTTTTGGTCTATGACGTTCTGCAGGCCATCACTATAGTGTTACTCAAACTGTCAATGTTCATTCACACGCTATCTTACAGACTATGATAATTCTGAAACAATGTGGCAGGTGTTTGTTCACTCATTACATACCTTAACAAATAATCTCGTAATTATGACAAGTTTTGGTAGTTGCAAACCAATGTGGAGTTTGCTTATGTGTTCACCGTTCGCAAATTAACTGGACAAGTATTTCGGAAATCTTACAAGTTCTGACTTATTCGAAGGAATTACACTATGTGGATGTTGCTCATTCATGTGCATTTCGCGTCGGTGCAACTTTTAAAGCATTACATCTTTAGCAAAGATTGGCATTGCGAATTGTGAAGCAGCGTGGACCATTCTTATTGGTTCGCGATCGACAAGGTCTAACTAAGGAATGACATTGCGATATCCAAAGCGACGTGGAGCTTCCTCATTAGCTCGCACTTGGCGCTTTGGCATACTTAACAAAGGTATCTATGCGGCAGTGATAAACCCAGAAATTGTACATGCATAGAGTGTTTTCATTGGTTCGCGATCGACAATGATTAACATTGTGATATTCGAGGCGACGTGGAGCCTTCTCATTGGCTCACACTTCATGCTTGGGCATACTTGAGAGAGAGCCCTGTCACAACCTGTACATATGTGGAGCTTTGTCATTGGTTTGCTCTTCGCATTCTAACAATGTTCTTGCAAGGAAAGCGAAATGCAAAGCTATCAAAACTCACCACATGGCAACAATGGGATTTAAAGATTACAAGACGGAAAAATATATGGGGATACGTGGAAAGTCACAAAAAGTGGCTAATTAAGGCCACATCAGTTGTAAAGTCGCGAGTAGCTCAAATTCAGTGTCAAAATGCATAAATGGCCAAATAGACTTGAATGTTGCAATAGTATACCGCCATTTTAGCACAGATTAGCAAGATTCAAATAGGCCGAAAAGATTTTAGAATCAAGCACCTTGCATTCGAGCTATTACAGAGTGTCTAAAGTTTAAAATCAAGCAATTACAAGAGCAATCAAAGCATTTATACTTTCAAAGATTAAGAGATTTGCATACCTACGAGTTGTTAGAGTGTTTCTTAAGCTTGTTATTAATTGATCGGGGATCATTTTTGAAAACGCCCTAAACATCCCTAAATGGTGTCGGGCGTAAGATCATCTCAAGAGCTTTCCAACGATTGTGAGAACGCGCGAAAACGGACACCGGGAGCTCTAGTTATGTCCGGTCAAAGTTCAGTCAACGGGAAAGTCAACTCTAGTCAACTGGTCAATAATGGACCAATCGCACTGCGACACGTGGCGAAAAGGCAAAAGGGAGTTGTTTGTTGGTTTTCGATCACCGGTCTTCGACGAGCGTAAAAATGGTACACGGGAACAAGAGGCTCAACTTTTATTACGAGAGGGACAGGGGATAATTTTAGTGGCGAATATTCGTAATATGGCAAATATTCCATTTTTGAAAATTTTGAAAAGGCGAATTTTTGGCACGGGCGCTGACACCGTTCGCCTAAAAATTACACTTTAATTTTTTTTAGGGGTCGGCTTCGCCTACCCTTGAAAAATATCCCCTATATAAACCTAGATTATTCGCCAGGTAGAACACTTCTACTTCACATTTTTCAACAATATGATATATCCCGTATTATAGACGCGCGACAAGGAGGGTTTGCAGACAAGGAGATACTGTAGATATTGACGCATAGTAGACGCATGACAAAGATTTGGTTGACGAGCGACATGGAGTTTTTTTCGATGAGCAAGAAGAGGGCAGAGGTTGTAGACGCGCGTCAACAGGCCTTAGTGACGCGCGCGTCAACAGGCCTTAGTGACGCGCGTCACTAAGGTCTATTGACGCGCGTCACTAAGGCCTATTGACGCGCGTCACTAAGGCCTGTTGACGCGCGTCTACAACCTGTCTGTTGACGCGCATCAACAGGCCTTAGTGACGCGCGACAAGGAGGTACAATGATATTGATGCATAGCAGACGCACGACAAAGAGTTTGTTGATGCGCGACACGGAGATTTTTTGATGAGAAAGCAGAGGTCGGAGGCTGCAGACGCGCGATCGGACAGCACCCTCAGTGTGGCGCGTCAATAGGTCTATTGACGCGCGTCACTAAGGTCTGTTGACGCAGCGTCACTAAGGTCTTTTGACGCCACCGCATTTCTTTTGACGGCACATCGCATTTTTTTGACGCGCGACAACAAAATCTCCCGTCGCACGTCTGCAGCCTTCTCTGCAGAAGTTGCTTGATAATCAAAGCAAATTTTTCATACAACCCCCAAAAAATTCGCCTTCCCGTGAAACCGGTTCCCGGATATTCGCTGTATTCTCCACCTCCGATTTCCGGGAGGTCTCTTAAAATGAACCCCGGGAGGGGAGCCCGCCACCGTGTGGACTATGGTATTATCACCAACATGGTGGGTCCACAAGCCACCACGTGGCTTGCCACCACAAGTTCGATTTGCCTATCAAGGGTCGACAAGTGGTATTTATTGCCATATTTCATTTGGAATGTCATTATATTACTTGGGTCGAATATCATATATTACCTTTGTAATTATTTGGCATTTTAACGTCCATGTCATTTTTTTATGTGTTCGGGATTTTGGGTTAGTCAACATTGCCACATTATCTCCCAACATATCCGCATATTTCCTAGCAACTCGGAGTGTCAACAACAACTCACCACAACCAACGCAAACCATTTGGGGCCAACCAACAATGCATCGGTTTCCACTTAACTCGGCGGTCAAACCTTACCATATTGCCAACAACCCTACTACATAGCTCGGCCCATATCACGGGCATTTCAAACAACACAAATCCAAATTCAAATACAGCCAGCTCGCCACTATTATGTGGTCAAACAAAACGGTGATAGGTGTGACCGAAATCACATGTGGTTCGGGCGGTTTGGCCTATAATAAGCATTAATCCCTCCATTCACGCGGTCAATGTGGGATATCTCACCCACATGCAAAATAGACTCCGCCTTAATACATGCCGCCGGGTTTTGAACCCATAACCTCCGCTGCCCAAGACCAATCCGCTGACCAACTCGCCTAGAGGCTTGGGCGGATTATAAAATGGGGCGCTTCAACTTATACAAGGGGGTACAGGTCTGTGCAAGCAGCATAAGGAGGCAGTTTCAGAAAACGCCATTTTTGAAGGCCGTGCACTCAGATTGGGCATTCGGAGTAAAAAGATGAAATGAAGGAAATTTTGAGACGATTCCAATGATGTAAGATTTGATCTTTTTGTTGAGTTTTAACCTGTTTTTGGAAGCTTTGAATGCAGATTTTAACAGGGATCTACAAGACAGCTAGTTGGAAAACACGAATTTCAATGCACTTCTGGTCCGAATTGTGACTTGGTGTAAACATGAAAAGTGTTCAGAATTCAGATCTGATCTCAGACATGATTTGTTTTCATAGAATGTTTTTAAATCTCCATTTGTAGGTGTTTTTCTAACACAGTTGCAGGGAGATCACATTGTGAAAACACTGTAGGAGCCACGGATCGTTCTTGGGACAGTTTCTGCTATTTTTCAGAGTTCTTGGGACATTGATCAGCTCATTTGCAGGTTGTGATTCATTATTGATTGTTTGTAAGAGTTATTGTACTTGCATTTCAATATTATTAATGGATCGGTTCAATCTGAACCCGGGGACGTAGGAATTTCCGAACCCCGTAAACAATCTCTTTTGTTATCTGAATGTTTCAGTTTTTTGATTATTTATTTGCTACACAAGTTTTCCGCACTTCTATGGATGCATAATAATCAGAATTTAATCAATTTGTGGAGTTTAGAATACTTAAAATTGGTTAAAAAAATCACGATCTTTGGAAACTTTTAAAAGTGATTAAAAAAATACAACATCACGTTTTCAGATCAATGGAGGCCCATATGCATACTTTCTTCTTGAAATGTGACTTTTTGGCGACACAATCTTTGACAAGCAAGTTATTTGCACAAACCATAATACAACCTTGAAAATGGAGGTTGAAGAGGCTAGGTTAATAGATGATGATGATGAAGCATATCAGGATAAAGCACAATGTATGGCCAACTTAGTGGTTATCTGACAAATTGGACTGCACATTCTAGCGGGCAAACCAAAGGCGATGACATGCATTGATTTACTCTGAGGAATAGTAGGTGCCAATGTAGATTGTAGAGGTGGGGTCCTGATATCAAAAGAAAACACGTAATTGGCAATATCATTGAAGATGTTATTGCTAGTTACTATCATCTTCCTCCATCTAATATTAAGTTCGATCAAGAGATAGTAGAGAAATGGGAACAAAAGAATAAGGTCATAACAAAGTGCTAAAAGATTGGGCAGAGGACCAAACTCACTTAAAGTCTAAAGTCTCCACTGATAAGATGACTATCAAGTCTTTCGGGTAGGGAGTTAGAGTTGGAATGGCCTTGATGAATAGACTCTTCAGAGAAACGGATATTGTACATGTAAATCAGACTTGGGTGTCCTTGCTAGCAATGATTATCAATGATGAAAAGTTCTGCTTTGGCTGAAGTTTTATCTTGCCTCTAAAAAGCCTTGTAGAAGTTAAGAAGGCGGCAAACTTTTATGTGATGTCATACTTACTAGATGCAGTGTGTGCTATATAGCAATTTCAAGGGGTTCCCAACCAAACACCTCAACACCAACATATAGTTCTCGTGGTCTTCAAGAACCTACACATGCACAATTATAGAAAGAGCATCGAGGAGTTTTGTAATCACTACTACCCTGTTATTTTTAATGTTATTTATGATACCTCGATGCCTAGGGTGAGTCAAAGAATAATCAACACATTGAGTCCTTGGGGAGCTTTCTGGTGCTATCCAAATTTTACTGTGATCGAGTAGAGGGAATCCTCTCCATCCCATTCAAATTGCCCAAGTTTATTCCAAACAAACTAGCTGCTCAAGAGATTGTATATCAATTTGTCCACGGCATCAGTCATGTGGCAAAAGAACAAAAGAAGTATAAATCAACTTATCCCCCTTTGCCCATCCTGGTGGGTTCTATTATCCTTAATGATTGGCAAAAGGTTAAGAGGGTGGTTACACACATGTGCCAATCATTTCATTTGGAGTACCATACTTTAAGGCCTTTTGATCCAGAAGGAAAGTGGCACAGCTTTTGCAAAAACACCCTGCACACGGCTACATACAATTCGAGACATCAATCGCATAAAGATGACGTGGTCTACAAAAATGAAACCAAAGTGATCAAGTAGTGGCCCTCAACATGAGGAATTTTAAGGTCACCTACACACCTATTGGGAAGCCTGCTAGAGTTGGTGGAATAGAACTCAAGCCAAGATAGAAAGTAGAAGCGAGAAGAAGAAGATGACCGGGTGGTACAAACCCCACGCAGCCTCGGAAAGCTCCTTGCTAAAGTGTCTCCTATCTAAAGAAAGGTTGGTCCTTCCCACCTTGCATCTTCTCTAAGCACACAACTCTCAAGCCTCGCAGGAAATCAGGGGTAGCTGCAAGCATACAAGTGACTAGTCATGCTACAAGTTCCCCTTTGGTAAGTATTGTGGCAACCGTGGTTATCTCCCTTTCTCTTACTTTTTCAATAGTTGTTAGTTTTATGGGTATTGTTTCTTCTTCTATTTCATCTTCCTTGGGCCCTTCTATTTGTAATATCATCATTTCTTCTACTTTTTCTTCGAAGATGATGCTGGAAGTGATCACAGGACATTGGATCCCACTAAATTCCAAGTCCCTCTTTCTTCCCCTATTTTAACTAGTTCTATTGTTTTTCCTTCTCTACTTGATTCTATTTTAGCACAAGTTTCTATTCCCCTTTATGTTTCTTCTACACGTCTTTCTTAAGTTGTTTCACCTCCTTCTCTTTCAGTCCCAAAGTCCTCGTCTTTGCCTCCACAAATCACAATTCCATTTTCTTTATTGTCCCCTCAAATCATTGTGTAGTAGCACCCGCTCACCTAATCGCATCTATTACAACAACACCGAGAATCAACAACTGCAGTTCTTCGTAACCATTGTTTCTACTCCTCTAGTCATCAGATCCTCTTGAGTTCCAACTTCTTTTGGCATAGTTTTTAGAAGATCCTCTAAGGCCAAATTGAAGGCACCTATGCAGCCTTCTCTCTCTTTTCAAGCCCTTCCTCCAATTCCTCCATCATCCAATTGGTTTCTCAATCCACCATTGCTTCCTCCCATCATTCCCTATGTTCCTCAGACTTTTCTACTAGGCATGTCTATGCCACTCCTTCCACTCCCTTCCTACATTCCTATTTCCTCTTTCCCAACTCCCATGAAT
The DNA here is from genome assembly GCA_018340775.1 of Taxus wallichiana var. yunnanensis. Taxonomy (NCBI): domain Eukaryota; kingdom Viridiplantae; phylum Streptophyta; class Pinopsida; order Cupressales; family Taxaceae; genus Taxus; species Taxus wallichiana. Next base: position 89,854,594 of record CM031239.1, read on the forward strand.
ACTCAAAGTTTCATGAGCCATCTTGTTGGCCACATTTTTTGCATAGCACAAAACCTAGGCAATCATGAGATAAATCTCCCTCATTTACCGGTGAGGCTCCCGTGTCAGATTTGTCAATTTATAATATGCTAATATCTAAATGGGGTTTTACTTTAACTACTCAGTTCATGAACCATAACTGAACAGTTCTGCAGCAAGTAAGCAGCTGTTTAAGAAAGGAAATATTTATAGAAGGAAATTATGTAAACACAGAGAAGAAATGGGGAAGATGTGCATCCCAATCAATAGATAGCAGAGTTGATTGCATGCACATAGAAGAAACCAATAGATATAAACACATAATTCTAAGCAAAGGTAGCTCTAGATCTAGATCTGAAATAACACAAAGTCTATTAACAGATCTAAGATAAAAAGTAAGAAACACAATACACCGTGACACAAAGTTCTCCGAAAATATGCTCCTGTATATTCCTTTGCTTCAAGTGGCTCTCAAGGGTTTCAGCACAAAGTCTGGAACACAAGGATGCTGCTTACAAATTTTGATCATTAACCCGGAGGTTCTTCTCCAACTTATAGCATGTAGGAGGGAAAGTACAAATGGAAAACTCAATTGAATCGAAACATAAACAACTAAAGATGACATTTGGCGATCATCCTCCACTAACTTCTCCTTAAGTGACACGCATGTATCACTTAACTAATAGAATCATTCCACATAACTTTAAGTAATGGTTTCAAAACCAATAACTTAAAGTTTTACAATTTCATCAGGAACGTGAAAAAAAATAGAAGTCAAGCCAATTTTGTAACATTTATGTCTTCTTTTTGTTTCGATATTGGATATACTTGTCGAACATGTGATTCAAAATCTTCTCATCTGTTTTAGCCATCGCTTCCTTTTCGTCCCGAATCAGCAAAGCAATCCTTCGTTCAACACTTTGATACATGATTCCACATCTTCCAAGCTCGGCCCGAACCTCGCAATATCCGCCTGCAGTGCCACCAGTCTGCTAATGGAATTCATCGTGAAAGGCTTAGTAGCTCTGTCAATTCTCTTTTGTACCATCAGAAGAGACCCTTCCAGGGAATTAGGCACTCTGCTAGGAACAATCCGCACGTATGAAGTAACATTTCCGACCACTTCCTCCTCAGTGAAAGAAATGATACTGTCTGGTAAGGATGATGTCCTACTCTCAAGTGCTCGCATCCTCTTCAAGAAAACTCAGTAAATCTCCAAACGGAAAGATATCGCAAACTAGTTGCTTCCCCTTCTCAACCGATCCGTCCAGAGTGCATAACTGACTCTGCAACCAATACATCTCCCGGCTCATTGATTTCGGCCAAAGTACTCAAGTTACTCTCAACAACTGTGTTCATATCTACTATGCTCGTCACTAGTTGCTTCAGCTGATTTGTTGCATCATTCATAACCTTCAGGCGGGCTGGCACCTCTCCAAGTTGCACAGAAGCTTGACGAATAATCAGATTCTTCCATTCGTCAATAGCTTTCACCTGATTGCTTGCATCTTCCATCTCCTGCATAAGATGATCACTCACCTGCTCTGAAATGGGTTGAGTGGAAGATTTAGCAACCTTGGCTATGATCTCGCACAATTGAGATACTTGCTTCTGAAGCTCGTCTTTCTCCGCCTTTTCTCTGTCAAGCCTAAGGAATAGAGCATCTATCAATGTCTATGTATCCTGCTTCAATCCTTCTGTGGTGGCTTGACCGATGGGTACTCTGGTTACTATTACATCTTCTGTCGTGAGCTCATCTTCCTTCTTTCCTTCCGCCGGAATTGACATCTCAGCAAACTTCTGCCCCGACTCCTCGATGATCAACCTTGAAGTTACCTTAGCAACTTTAGGTCTTCTATCTTTTCCGCCTAGGCTCCGGAGTAGCTGCAAGTCGTGTTCTTCCAAGTTCATCTCCGCCTAGCACGGAACCAATCAAGCCAACCATTCTGAGAAGTTACTTCTCGGAGAATGAGAAGTTGCGTTGAGTGCACTACTATCTCCCGCTTTGTTTCCTCTCCATCAGAAAGTTATGGCTGCCATCTTCTAAATCATCCAAGGACAAAGCTCTTTCAAAATCTGCCATTCGCAGCCTTCAACGCGTCTCTTCGAAGCAGTCTTTGAACGGAGTGGCTGAGGAGAGAAGATGAATGTTGCCGGATTCAGTGGAGGCATGGAAGTGTCTTGCTGAGGTGCAACAGTTGGTGAAGTAGTAGATCTTTGGAGAAAGCGGAACTAAAGTCATAGCCGTGGAAGTGATCTTCTCCTTTGATTGAGATCTTCTATGTACTTTCAACTTCTTAGACCTTCGCGCTTTCTCCTCCGTGCTTCCTCTTGAGGGAATCTCTTGCGCCGAAGTTGCCCGTGATTTGATTCATCAGTGCTTCATCAAGGCAGTATCCCTTCGCAAGAAACCAGTTTGAAGTATTCACACGTAGCGCGAGACCTTTCTTTCTTGATTGTATGGCAGCCCCCTACGTTATCTCGGAAATACGGCTTTGTCTCCTCCCATTTGATGGTAAGCATCAAGTAACACATTCCCATCATCTTTAAGATCCGCAGTATCGTGCCAATCAAAGTCGAACACTTGTCGTCTTGATAGCTTTGCTGAAATCTCTCTTTCTAACCTCGTACTCACTTTTGCACTTCATCCGAAATCCTCTAATGAAGGCACATGTGCATACTCTGGGAAATCGTCTTCTGGCTACTCCAAATGGATCGAAGTTCAATTTGTGCGGGAAGAACTCTTGCTCATACTCGGATAACATCTCTGTCTCCATCCCTCGAGCTCTATGAATGCTCTGGCAGCTATAATGTCTCACAGTGATCAGGAAGAAGCTCGTAGACTTGTGCCGTTTTGATTGAAGGTCGTGTATCTCCACAAGTTGTCTGCTCAGCTCCATGGTGACCAATCTATCATTCGGATATCTAGGCAGCTTAATCGGTTCTCCAGAAAATCCAGTAACCCTGAGGTATGTGAAATCTGCAAACTGAATGAATAGACTGCCAATCTTGGATACGGCTTCCCACGCTTCCTTGCTCACCCTGTTGGCCTTCAGGTCCCTGTCTAGCCTGCAAATGAATTCGTAGAAGAATCCATCGTTGACCACTTTGAACTCTTTTCGCACGCAGTAAGAAGCTATGGGTAGCACTCGAAAATGGGGTCCTTAGAAAGAACGCCACATCTGTCCAGCTTGGAGAAGATGCCTTGTGAAGCTGCTGCGTACACCAAGTAAGAAGTCATTTTGAAGCTGAAAGTACGCTTCACATTCCGGAGTTGCTCACCAATGTTGTCGCTAATGATTTCCGACCAATTGATTATGGAATCAACCTTATTGACTTCAATGGTCCTGATGAAAGCATACATCCATGTACGCGAAAGTGTGAGCATTCGCCTCGCCATTAATCCTGCATAACAATTTGACAATATCATCTACCTCCTGCACTGCACAGTTGAACCACGGAGGAGTTCTTGAGAACTTAGAAGGAAATCTAGACTTCTTCATGTATCTGTTGTTCATTGTGTTCACGCAGTCAACTCTATGCTTATCCCACCTACTGCCGGCATCCTGAATGCTAATGGAAGTCACCACCTTTCGCGCCAGAATCTTCAAACAATAATTGATGAACTCTGCGTCCACCGAATTATTGTTTTCCCTGTAGCATCTCGCACTGATCTGGATGAAGGATGGTAAGATCTAGCACACTCCATAATGAATTCTGGCAACTGGGTTGTGTATGGAAAGGTTGCAGCTCGAATAATTCCACTGCTTTTAACCGCATGCATGAGTGAAGTCTTTCCTGCTCTAGATCTATCAATCAATTCGGAAAGAGGTTCGGACCTAGATCTGTGTCTCTTATGTCTGCAAATTTGGAAGTGATGCATGACTCCGTTGTGCTCTCTTTTTCGTCCCTCTTTGCCATGGCTTTGTCTTTGTCTGAACAATTCTTTTTCTTCTTATTTGGCCGGATTTCTTCAAAACTGGTGCAGATCTGGATAATTCTTCAGATTCGGAGGATATATTCAATGTATTGGACATTGATTAAAGCTCCTTTTCTTTTGTAAAGCACCTGTAATGAATTCCTGCAATTAATTCAGACAAAGATGGCAACCGGAACATGAACAGTGAATTTTAATCATAAAAATCTGCACTATTCAAGCCTGCTGCCCCAAAAATTGATGTTTTATTTGCATGCAAAGTGAGCATGAATTTTTCCAACTTCACCTGAGCACCTGTATCACTTATGCAAACAATTATGCAAACACAAATCAACCTCCTTCAATGCATGCGCCAAAATTGGAAGCTTTTAGCCTTGATTTCACCTTCTTTTGAGCAAAAATCCTCTTCAAATGGGGCACACTTTTCCTCTGGGCTGCACTTCTTTACCTGTGAATTAATTAATTCATCCTTATGGCAGCCCATGCTTATATAACCCTCATAATTCTATAATTAATAATTGCCCTTCCCATTCTCGGAAATTACTTAATTAAAAATCATACTTTTCTCTTTAACTGGTGTGCTAAAATTGCATGTTTAAGGACAGTCATCCAATAAATTAAATTTAATCAATTTAATCATTCACTCTTCACTCCACTTAAGTTTCACAGTGTGCTTTAACCTTAGCCACTGAAAATAGAAATTAATTTAATCATTAAATACTTTAAAAAGTATTATTCTTCTCCCAAATGGGGCGCACTTTTTAGCATGAAGGGGCTGCCTTTAAATAAATATTATTTATTTAATTTAGACAATCTATTTCCATCTCCTTTATTCCCCTTTGCTTTTGTTGACTTTCTTCCATGCTTGGGCGCCAATTTTAGAAGAGGAATTAATTAAATTAATTAATTAATAGGCTGCCTTTATCTCCCTAAAGGGGTCGCACTTTTTGGCTAAAGAGAATTCTATTTTTAAAAACACATGACAATGGGAATTTTTACCCTGCAAGGCAACCCCAAAAATCCCATTGTCACTTAAGTCATTTGACTTCCATAATGGGATTATTTACCCTGCAAGGCAGGTAATAAAATCCCATGATTCACTTAAGTGATCTTTTTTTTATTCAACAATGGGAATTTTTACCCTGCAAGGTAGGCAATAAATTGCCGCCTACCTAATGTCTCTAATTTTCCCACTGCAACTTAAGTGACTTTTCTATCATGGGAAAAAGTTTTGCAACAATTGTAGGTACAAAATTCTCACACCGCCCTGCCGCTTCTAATTTTCCCATTATCCACTCTGATTCTTTGTTTTCCAAAAATGCGGCCAACCCAGAAGAGGCTTTTTGGTGCGCGACTTCGTCTTTTCCCAGTGAACCGGACGTCCGATGGCGACTTCTTTCTAAAGACAACGTGCGTATATGATCCCGCTTACTCCGGGCCAAGAATCAAGGCCAAACCGACAAAGGAAAAGGAATTGATCTAGAGAAATTTCATAGAAAATGAAACAAGAAAACACAAAAACACAAAAAGTTGCCAAAAATCACAAATAAAGTGCAGAGCTCATTCCTAGTTAAAACCCTTCTGGTATATAGGAATAATGATATGTTCGATCACAACAGAACTTGCCTCAAATAGGGCTCAAAATAATTAAATACAAATTTCCACAGACAAAGGGTTTTGTGAGAATATAACAATTTTGGGCATCCGGGTATTTGGCGAAAATGGCTAATATGGCTCTTTAGGGATATCTTGACACAATACAAGAACTTTGACAATAAAAACACAAAACGACCCATTATTTTAAAAGTACGAAATTTTTTCGGATAGGGTAGTCCTGCATTTCAAGATGAAATCAACACACCACATCTCTTGGCCAAAAAGGAGCCTATTCAACCTACCCCGACTTGGACACCCCAAACTTTACCACAAGTGATGAGGTCTTCCCTAATCGCATTGCATTTATAACCGCACCGCACCGCTTACCCCAAAGAGAACATGGACTCCTCCCGGTGGACAACAGCAATGGCTTCTGTTATGGCACAAATTGAAAATCCAAAAGTGGCTCTCAAATATGATTCTCCTACAGGCACTCTAAAGAGGGTGACTAACTCCTATATACATGGAGACTGAAGAAGATATTTTGAGGATCTCCAAAAGATCCCATACAGGAGATGAAGTCATGGACGCACATCCCCAAGCTCATTGATGTTACTCAATAGATGACAGCTGATTTAGTTAAGAGAATGCAGGCCAGGTTGGATGCTCTTAATGCCCAGAAGCAATTGACAATGCCAAAGAATACTCTACCCAATGTGCAAATGGCCCGAGGACTTTGTATGAGCTTCTGCTAGCTATACAAAATCATAAAGATATAGCAGAGCAGGGGTTGCTTCAGGTACAAAGCCAACATAAGCGCATGAATAGGATGAGCGACATGATGGATAAACCGCTGGCTTTCACAAACATAAATCTATGCCTTAATGTGCTTCACATCAAGGACTAAGATTTGAATACAAGCAAGATTTAAAAGGGCCATCTTTTGAAGAAGTTGAGTGCTTGGATGACTGCAATGGAGGGACTACTAAATGAATTGCAAGGAGTAATAAAGAAGGCTACTGAGCTTTTAGCTTAAGCTCAGATTACTTCAATGTACCAACCAAATGGGAAGTTGAGTTAAAATCCAATCACAAACATTCATTTGTTTGAACATCAATTACAAGCATTCATTTCTACTTTGGCTACCAATTTTGCACAAGCTGATACGGCTGAGAAGACATCTACTATCATGGCACTGGTCACCTCTGCGAATGGTAAAGTGGAGAAAGCTTCACTTCTGAGTGAATCGGCTAAATCTATTTATAGTAGAGTCCCAGTGATAATTCAAGAAGTTTCTGATTTAATGAGGCCACCTATTTTGGATTTTGTATATATAGAAAATGAATTCAAAGCATGCATAGCTGAGCTCCAACGAAATCAGATGCAGTCAACTCAGACAACTACAAGTGGGAGATCCAAGTAAAGCTTGGATGAGCAGTTGCTTTGCTATTTTTAGGATCTGTTACTGTAAAAAATATTTAATCTTAAAATAGGCAACACAAGCTTTCTTGCATGAAAGGCTTTGTCTTTTGTTTTTGATAGCCACTCAAGAACAAATTGTTCTATTTTTAAATTGGTTGTTTTTAATCCCCAAGAAGTGGCAAATTTTGTGTAAATGTATCAGTTGTATACCCTCTAAATAGGAAGAATTTTACGAAGGAAGCACTTTGAAAGTCTAAGAATTGCTCAGTGAGTGTTTTTTTGCATATTACTTGTTCAATTGTCTGATAAATTGCTTAGATCAATTATTTAGATTAATCATTGATTGGTTTACTTTATCATGGAATCTATAAGTGTGCAGTAGATACTTGCATAATCATAGGTTCAGTTGGTTTCATCTTGTTTAATAAAGTGTTAATGTGCACATGCAATTGGATATTTTACTAACTCATTGTGTAATTGATTGGCTATATGTTGTTTCATGATCTTTAGTAGTATCAAATTAAATTGTGCAACAACAAGTTCAGTTATTAACCTAAATTGTTATTATTTCAAAGCTTCCCTATAAATGGATGTGTGTTAACAATCTTTTGCACGGAATTCAGAATAGTAAGAATTTTCTTAACAGGTGTCTACTAGAATTATAATCCACAGACTTCTTGCCCTTGTCACCTTAAGCATGTGCTTTGTTAGGATTAAGTTGATATAGGTACCCTTGGTAAATCATATAGTGGCAATATTGCAATAGCAAAGTCTTAAGTGCTTTTCAGACAATTCTCTTTTCTACCCTACCCTACCTTACCTTTTTACAACTTTTTTTAGGCAAGTCTTATCAGAGCCAAAATCACCCTTTCGAAGGAGTACTACCAACCATAGTTCGCATACTCGTATTCAGCGAATAGTGGAGAAGGCAGACCAAAAAAAAATGGCTTGGCAAAAACTCGGCAAGACTCGGCGAATATTCGGGAATACTCGACAAACTTAAAAATACACAAATTTCTTTAAAAACATAAATTTTAAGCAAAATATTAAAAAAAGTGTCTCCAAAAACTCGCGAGTATTTGCGAATATTCGCCAAAAACTCGCGAGTATTCGCAAATATTCGCCAAAGACTCATGAGTATTCGCCAAAAACTCGCTGTGCAGGTTTTGGCGAGTTTTTCCTGCAAATATTCGGCCAAGGGAAAAAATGGCGAGTACTCGCCAAGTATGCATACTATGCTACCAACAAAAGACGGGAAATTGTGAGTTAAGTGAGAATCTCTTAGTGTTAACAAGCTACATGCCTACTATTCCACCACTTGGTTATCTATAAAATTGCATACCCACAACGCGTGCATTGAGTCAAAGGTTCTAAAACGAGTAGGAACGTAAAACTTCCCTATTTCCGCATGTGAGTGTAACAAACCCTCATCAACACACACATTGTAAGTTATGTCCATCATTATAACATGCTAGAGATAGTTACAAAATGGTTTAAGTGGTTACAATTGTCCATTAGTTAATACATAACTAATAGTGACTTAATAATAAACTATAAGCCTTATATTCCTACACCCCCTCTTAAGGCTTATACTAGTGAAAGCAAAAAAAAACATATTAATAGAAATGTTTTAAAAAATCGAAACCAGACTTGGAACCGGTCGAGGTTGGACCGAATCGAACAGGAACCGGACTGGTTTAAAACTTATGAACCATTTACTAAAAAATACATAAAATATTACAATTTTAATGAAAACACAATATTTTAAAGATTCCAAACCATGATTACAAACAATTAGAGACAAAATACGCAAGGTTTGCTCATGCATATACCATGTAGGGGTAAATATAGCAAAACAGAGCCGGTTTACTAAAAATACATAAAATATTACAATTTTAATGAAAACAAGAAATTTTAAAGATTCCAAACCATGATTACAAACAATTAGAGACAAAATATGCAAAGTTTGCTCATGCATATACCATGTAAGGGTAAATATAGCAAAACAACACCGAGTGCACTACATATCTGAAACAAAATACATAAACAATGAGGCTCTAAATGGCCTATAGAGTCCAAAAAACAATATGCTACAAGCTACTACATGTTTGATATCAATCATCAAAATCAACACCATTGCTCAAAATGGGATCCTCATCATCATCAATGTCATCATGTTCCTTTGGCTCAAACACATCGGACTCCTCAAGGACATCTGCAGTAGTTATAGTAGCACAACTAGTGTTTGCCATGTCTGGTGCTACTAGTGGTTCATCATCCGAAGCCATCCGCCTCAAGTCATCAAGATCAAACTTTGCCATGTGATTATCCTCTACCCATTCCGAGGTTAGATCAATATCATCCAAGACAATGGGATAAGTATTAGGCATCATATTTGATGAATTGGTTGGGCCTTAGCGGAGGTTGTATTGCACAAAGACAAGATCATTTAATCGTTGTTGTTCCAAATGGGGTCTATATAACACCATTTTAGGGTTAGGGTTGGAAAAAGTAACTTAAAAGATAAAATTGGAAAACAAATGTTTTAAGGCAAAACCTGCCCCTCAACTAGTTCGGATCGGTCAAAGATGGAACCAAGCATTCAATACTAAACCGCATCAATCGACCGATTCTGGATAGATGGTCATTGGTTTGGTTTTTCTAACAGTTTGCAAAAAAATTAATGAACTACCAAACCGGTGGAACCGAACCGGAACCAAAGCGGTTTTTAAAACACCGATCGATTTAAGATTAAATAGCATAACTAAATAGGGTCACACATTCTTCAAAAGCTTTCTTGTTGGAAACAATTCCTTGAACAAGTAGAAATCCATCAAGCTACTTTGTAACCCTCGTAAAGGTGTAGTTCCCAAGTTCCCAAATTCCACCTCCCCAAACTCTCGAATTATGAACCTCCCAAATTATTGGACAACCATCCATGTCGATCTACATCCACAGTGCTTTATCAAGTTGTCCCATGACCCTTGTAAAGGTATAATTCCCAAGACTCACGAGAATCCCAAACTAATTGGGTATCCATCCATGCTAAGTTTCATCTACACTAGATCCCTTCCTGTCTTCAAAGTGTTGGGCTTTTTTAAAATATGTAGTCTTTATGGTGTCCCAAGATTTCACCCTAAAATCTGAGACTACCCCATTTTAAAATTTTCGTTCTTTTAAAATAATGGGTTGTTTTGTGTTTTTATTGCCAGAAAGTTCCTGTAATGTGTCAAGATATTCCCAAGGAGCCATATAAGTCATTTTCGACAAATACCCAGATGCCCAAAATTGTTTTATTTTGTCGTTGGGGTTTACCTGCGGAAAATTTGTATTTAATTATTTTGAGCCCCGTTTGAGGCAATTTGTGCTCCGGTTTAACTCTGTTGTGATTGTACATATCATTATTCCCATATACCAGTAGGGTTTTAACCAGGAATGAATCCTGGGCTTTATTTGTGACTTTTGACAACGTTTTGTGTTTTCCCGTTTCGTTTTCTGTGAAATTTCTCTGGATCAATTCCTTTGCCGGTTTGGCCTAATTCTTGGCCTAGAGTATCTAGAGATCACCTATGCACGTTGTGCCAGAAGGAATTCACCATCGGAGGTCTGGTTCTCTCGAAAAGACGAAGTCGTGCACCAAAAAGCTTCTTCTAGGCTGGCCGCATTTTTGGAAAAAGAGGGTTTGAAGTGAATCATGGGATTTTGGAAGCAACAGGCAGGGGAGGGAATTTTGTACCTGCCTAGCAGGTACTTTTTCCCATGAAAGCAACGCCACTTAAGTCACAATGGGAAAATTGGAGGCAACAAGTAGGCGGGAATTTCTTACCTGCCTTGCAGGGTAAAAATTCTCATTGTGAAATAAAAGAAAAATCACTTAAGGCATTAATGGGATTTTATTACCTGCCTTGCAGGGTAAATAATCCCATTATGAAAGTCAAACAACTTAAGTGAATCATGGGATTTTCGGAGCTACCTTGCAGGGTAAATAATCTCATTGTCAATTGACTTTTAAAAATAGAAACTCCTTATTCCAAAAAGTGCAACCCACCTTGGGTGAATAATAATGCATTAAATAAATATTTGTTAATATTTATTCACCCAATTTTGGCACCCAGGCTTGTGGAAAAGTCAACAAAGGGAAGTGGACAAAAGGAAGTTGGAAATAGACAGTTCTAAAATTAAATAAATATTATTTATTTAATGCAGCCCCTTCATGTCAAAAAGTGCGCCCCATTTGGGAGAGAAATAATACTTTTTAAAGTATTAAATGATTTAATTAATTCCTATTTTCAGTGGCTAAGGTCAAAGCATACTGTGAGGCTTGAGTTAACTGGAAGCAGAAGTCTAAAATTAAATAAATTTAATTTATTTAATGGCAGCCATGAGCATGCACAAAATAGGCACCCCATTTGAAGAGTAAAGCTTATTAATTAATTAATTAATTGTCAAGAATAGGAAAGGCATTAATTAATTATAGAATTATGAGGATTATATAAGCAGGGGCTGCCATAAGGATGAATTAATTAATTCAAAAGCAGAGAAGTGCAGCCCAGACAAAAAGTGCGCCCCATTTGGAGAGGAATTTTGCTCAAAAGGTGTAATTAATGTTGGAAGCTTCGGAATTGGCACTGGAGTTGAAGGAGGTTGATTTGTGTCTGGATAATTGTTTGCATAAGTGATACAGGTGCTCAGGTGAAGTTGGTAAAATTCATGTTTGCTTTGCATGCAAATAAAACATCAAATTTTGGGGCAGCAGGCTTGATATATGCAGATTTTTATGATTAAAATCCACTGTTCATGTTCCGGTTGCCATTTTTGTCTGAATTAATTGCAGGAATTCATTACAGGTGCTTTATAAGAGAAAGGGAGCTTAAATCAATGTCCAATACATTGAACATATCCTCGAATCTGAAGAATTATCCAGATCTGCACCGGTTGTGAAGAATTCGCCGAATAAAGAGGAAAAGAATTGTTCAGACAAAGATTGCTCCAGCCATGGCAAAGCGGGATGAACGAGAAAGCTCAGCGGAATCATGCATTACTTCCAGATTTGCTGACATCGGAGACACAAATCCAGGCCAGATCCAAATCCAGATTCAGATCCAGATCTCATAATTGCAAAAGCTTCCGACAAAAATTCATCCTCTTGTTTCTGATGCGGCCGTGTAGAAGTCAGTGCATGGAAAATTTCTTCTAGGATCTTGTGCATGTGCTCCCAATCTTCCAGTTGAAGCCTTCATTGAAGTTGCATTCACCCGGAGTGCTTTCAGAATTTTTAATTGCTCATATGCAATTAAAAATAAAAATGATGAGTTATTTACGGCAGACATTGCACTGATGCATGTACAGGAGAAGAACTGCAAAAGCTTCAAGGATAAAAGGGAAGACAAGGCGAAGGCAACACCCGTAAGCAAAATCCCCCAAATCCGGCCGCTTCGGATCCAAATTGCTTCAGATTGATTTGGTGAGAATCGGCCGCTTCCCGAGATCCGGCCGCTTCCCGAGATCCACCGCTCGTGGATCCACTGTGCTTCAGATTCGGATTTGGTGAGAATCAAAGGCAAAAGAATTAGTTGCATGCAGAATATGGAAAAGGAAAAGGTTGTCGCTTTCCTCTTTCTTCTTCTTTCTCTTATTTCCTCCGAAGACGTCAACTACTTGGAAATAGGTGGCAGACTTACAAAATAGAAGGTTCTATTTTCAGTTACAAATCATGCATGTCATGCAAAGAGGAATTCCAGGAGGGAGATTGCCAGTTGTTTCCTTTCCCACTTCCACATGTGTCAGTTCAACTATAAGCTTCCGACTTGTAATTGCCTCTCTACATTCTATAAGTAGAGGAAGAACCTTCGGGTTAAAGGATGAGAATTTGTAAGCAGCATTCTTGTGTTCTAGACTTTGTGTTGAAACCCCTGATAGCCACTTGAAGCAAAGAAATATAAAGGAGCAGGTTTTCAGGAGAACTTTGTGTCACGGTGCAATTTATTTCTTGCTTTCTATCTTAGATCTTCTAATAGACTTTGTGTTATTTTAGACCTAGATCTGAAGTTGCCTTTGCTTATAATTTTGTGCGTTGATATCTATTGGTTTCTTCTATGTGCATGCAATCAACTCTGTTATCTATTGATTGGGTTGCACATCTTCCCCATTTCTTCCTTGTGTTTTCTTATTTCCTTCTTCTATAAATATTTCCTTTCTTAAACAACTGCTTACTTGCTGCAGAGCTATACAACTATGGTTCATGAGCTGAATAGTTAAAGTAAAACCCCCATATAGATACTAGCATATTTTTATTGACAAATCTGACACGGGAGCCTCACCGGTAAATGAGGGAGATTTATCTCATGACTGCCTAGGTTTTCAGCAATGCAGAAAATCTAGCCAACACTTTATTAGCGAAATTTTCACCCATTTGGTTTATTTTTGAACTTTCTCTTGTATTTAGAAGGTAGACTGTTTAACAAAATAGCTTTGGCATCTTCACATCTACCATAACAATGACTTTTGTTGGCTATTTGATGAGAGGCCTCAAATTATTTATATGGCTAGACATAAGGACTTCGTCATCCATTTTACACATTCTTTTTGCTTGCATGAGCATTGGAAATGTTTTTTTTTCTAGACTGTATTCAAAAATGTGTTCAAAATCTAATATATGTTCAAAATGCCCTAACGTCAACTATTTTATTCACTCAAAATTCATGACTATATTACGTATAATTAGTTGAGTACTCAAAATTCATGTATATCCCACTTAATGTCCTCATGCCCTCACGCCCTCACGCTTTGTCTAAAGCGCATGTATCTCGGTGCCCAATGCATTATTATCAATGGTGTTCTAAATATGTTAAATTTGTGCCCTATTCAACCCGTTTGCTCACGATTTGGGCTCTATAAACAAGGTTTTCCCTTCCAACACCATCAACACTCGCTTTGGCGCCTTTGTTGGACTGTTCTTGCCCTCGCGTCTATTTTTTTATGCTAATAATGGTGGTTTTGAAGATTTCGACCCACGAGTCTTTATTTTATGTATGGTAGTTTTGCTAATTAACAAGTGACCCCGAGACGGTATTTTCCCCTACGTAATGGCTTCAAAAGGGCCCTTTTTAATCTTGATTTCAACAATGGCGTGTTCCTCTCGCATTTCTCCATTTCTACCGGCACATGACAAAATTTTCTCTCAATTTCAACAATCTTTTATTCGAATTCTAAACCCTATGGGGCACCAATGCTCGATACCGAAATAGAGTATGTGAACAAAGAGATATTAAAGGAGCAGATTGCGCACATTGTAAGTTGTGTCCGTCATTATCTTATGCAAGAGATAGTTACAAAATAGTTGAAGTGATTACAACCGTCCATTAGTTAATACATAACAAATGGTGACTTAGTAATAAACTATAAGCATTATATTCCTACACTACAAATACCATAGTTACCAAATTTCGTTGGATTTGCACAAATTCCTACCGGATACAAATTTTCCTGTCAGCCTAGATAAGTTTGATTTGGGTCGACCCTATTTTTATCCAGTTTTTAAAAGTTTTTGGCAATAAGAAGACACCCAACATCCTTCTATATTATTTAGTAATAAATATATAATCATTTTATACTATGCTATAAATGTTTTTCAAAATTTTATACTATGTTATTAGTGATTTTCTTTGACTTTGTCAATTTTTGCATAGTATAAACTATGCTCATAAATAATATGCATATATTTCACATCGAATTTTTCCAAACTTTTTCAAGAGTTCCAGATTTTAAGATTTGTTTGCCCTCTCAAATGGATCCAGATTCTCGGACTTGGTAACTATGAGGAATACTGCAAAAAGGTCACATTTCAATTGCTTCCCTCTGGAGATTTAGACGAGGAGATTTACTAGGGGCAGCCTGAAGGTTTCCAGCTACCTGGTTGTGATCATTTGGTTTGCTGATTGATTTAGTCCCTATAGGACTTGGTAAGGCTCCACAAATCTTGTATATTTTCAATGATTGAAATCTCCGAGATTCTGATTTCAGAACTATGGAGGATGGGCTTAAGTTATCAACCAATGATGATTCTTCACCAGTCGAAGAATCGCCCTATAGACAATTTGTGGGTATCATGATATATTTTATGCCTACAGGACTAGATCTATGTGTCGCTGTTCGCAATCTTTCTCAGTGTTTGTATCAACGCAAGCTCATACATTGGACAGCAGCAAAGCATCAAAGGACTGCACATTCAAATTAACATTGAAGGAGCAGCCTGCTGATTTAATGACTAAATCCTTTGGTCCCATTGTGTTTGTAAAATTTCAGGACAAATGCGAAGTAGTTTCGAGATTGGGGTCCCCGGAGGGGTGTTAAATTATATTGGTTAACACCTAATGAGCTAGTTGTTATCTATTAACTAATGTTTAGTTATGCACATCCCCAACTACAATGTAACTTCTTTCAGCATAATAAAAAATGACAGACATGCATCTATCTTAGTGTGCTGGCTACTGTATTCTCTTCATTCTCTCCCTCATCATTTGCTAATAGTGCCAGACTGAAGTAATTAGTGGTGTTAACAAAGTTGCCAATTTCTTAGAAAATTTGCAAGTGTCTTTATCCCATTATTTTCTTAAAATACTTTTTAGAAAATTTGCAAGTGTCTTTTTCCCTTTTTTTCTTAAAATACTACAAACCCTACTGTTTGAGAATTAATAGAATTTCATCTGAAATTTATCAAACCCTCAATGCATTTCCATAGGAAACACATCTCAGTAGTTTCAAAAACTAGCTTGGTGTGAACCTTACGTGCAATGCTTGCCTGATGATATAATCATCATTATTTCCTTCAAGAATCATCTACTGATATAAAACCTGGGCAAAGAGAACTTTTATCATATGAAAACATCAGCAACGAGAGCTTTATCATGTATCACAGCACGTAAACCATATTACCCAAAAGGAAATGAAAAATATGGGGATACAACCTTAAAACTGCAACTGTAAAATGATTTGAATTTCACATAATGCAGAAGATAAGGGACTCCCTAGCATGCTTACATCAAGCAAGTTAAGATGATGAGAACTG
Source organism: Taxus wallichiana var. yunnanensis (assembly GCA_018340775.1). Taxonomy (NCBI): domain Eukaryota; kingdom Viridiplantae; phylum Streptophyta; class Pinopsida; order Cupressales; family Taxaceae; genus Taxus; species Taxus wallichiana. The sequence goes on from CM031239.1 coordinate 89,870,634, forward strand.
AAATTCTGTTTTTGATATGGATGAAGTTGTCGTAGAAGACAACCTGCGAGCCATAACACCTCTGTAGAAGGAGGTGGCCTTCGACAGAGAAGCATTATCAATGCATCCAAAACCTGTCAATGTTGAATGGATCAGATCAATCAGAAATTGTAGGGATAACTAAGTTTCAACATCAAAAATTAAATTAAATTTTGTATGAAAAAGGCATATCAAAAACTAATAGAAATAAATGATTTGCACACCCCTTAGTCTATGTTTCATGGATACAAATGTAAGTTCAGATACAAATACCGATCTGGCCCAGTACAAATGCATCAGAAATTCATAAAACCATGTGTTTGATATGATTAGGATACAACAAAAATGTATGTGCCCACAGTGAATTCATAAAAAAAAATCAAAACGATTTTTTTATGAGACACCCACAATTAAATATAGTCACAGGGCTTATTGTATATTCTTAAATGTTATATGTATCTATATGTATTTTTATCCTTTTAGAAGCTTCCTTCCTCTAAAGGTGCCTTTTGTCTAGAAGCTTCTTTGTATATCATTGTACTCTATTAATATTTAATACAGTAGTGTGCATCATATGTACAGCACTGGCTATTTCTTTGTGTAACTTTCATTGTTGTAATTATGCTCATATCAATTGGTATCAGAGCATCAGCATAGTGATCATGACCTCTAGATCTAGTCACCTCAAGGGCTCCATCTTTTACCCCTATACGAGATCTAACACTCTTAGGCCTCTCCCAAGTCCTAATCAAGGCCTTTAATCTAGACTGCTTGAGAATTTATGCGTCCCACCCTCCCTTAAGATCATATCATTTGATATCAACAAATGTTTATCATGGCTTTGAGATATATTCCTCTCAAGGGTTTCCTTTATTCCTAACTAGATCTAACTCCCTTAGGCTAAGTCACCGCATTTGAATTCGTCGAAGATAAAATTCGTGAAAAAATCGTCGCTAAAAAATCAACGATAAAATTCATGATTAAATTCGACTACAAAAAATACTTATATTTTTAAAAATATAAAATAAAGATATTACTAAATACAAATATAATAAAAACTAATTTATATATATATAAAAAAATTAAAATCAAATATAAATATATAATAAAAATGTAAAAGTATTGTATATAAAATATAAATATAATAAAAACGTTAAAATAAAACCTAAACTTAAAAAATTATAGACATACAATATAACTAAAATTGTAACTTATATATAATATATATATGCATATTCGCACGGTCATAAAAAGCTAAAAAGTGAAATATATTCACAACATGGAGTCATTTATTGTAGTCGCGACTCGCAGTTGTGGTATCAACAGCTTGGAAAATGTAAAAGTAAGCTTGAAAGGCCCTTTCCGCTGGTCAATGCCCTCCCAAAGCTTTGAGACATAAGGGAAAATGGAACGGAAAACAGAATGGGTAGCAATAAAAAGATTCACGACTGCAAATACACAGGCTTCAACTGTAACAAAAGGATTTCGTGTCGTACTTTCAAACGCAGACTGCTCAATAATCAATTAGAAAGAAACCCCAAATCCCACACAATAAAAACCCTAGAAGACAGCACGATTTCAATGATACGGAATATTTTTTGGTAGAAGGTAATTAAAATCGCGAATTTCAATGAATTTCAATGAATTTCATGTGACGGCTTGAGATTCGACAAATTTCGCATTTTCCCTTAAAAATCGGCAAATGCGATGACTAAGCCCTTAGGCCCCTCTAGAGGGGATAGTCTCATTGAGGGTTTTACCTCTTACTCTCTATTAGATCTACTCACAAGATTAACTTTTCAATTTGAAAACTTAATTCAGCATTGGTATTCTAGTCATTTTGCTGAAATTGTTTGCAAAGAAGTCCTCATCATGCACCTTTGCAGATTTCTCATAGTAGATATGTCCAATCTAAGACTTATTTATAAGGATGTCATTAGTTATTTTTGTAACCGGTTGTAACTATATCAACCGTTTTGTAACTACATCATTCATAATAAATAGACGGACACACAATCTCAAATGTGTGCAATCCGCCTTCTCTTTATTTCTTCCTTGTGCACGTATTCCAACATTGGTATCAGAGCGAGACCAGAGCAAGGAAAGAGAGAAGGGAAGAAGATCAGTCCCATTAGGGCACGCAGGATGAATCAAAGTGAATGAAATCAAGGGCACGTTTGTTTTCGTGGGGGAGAAAACGTGTAGTTGCGAGTACTAGTTAGGGCTCGAAATAAAGTCATGTTGCAAACATAGTCATGCAAGGAGAAAAATCAAGTTTAAAGTCACGAATCGGGAACAAAACTAAGTCATGAAAGGGTCTGCAACTCTGTGAGCCATTTTCCGCCATTAAACAGAGCTTCACATGCATTTCTGCCATTAAGACAGCCAAAATCGTGGACACGAACCCAGGAAGCATACAGATCGCGTTTTTAGGGCACAGTCATAAGAAACGAGGGTTGAATATAAATTTGTGTTTTTCAAATTAAAATACTAGTCAAAGAACCATGAGCCAAGGAGAAAATAGCCACGAAATAAATTTAAAAAAGCGAGTTTAATAATCGAGAATTTCTGGTGGATACGAACTCCATGACTACAATCGTGATTTTTGGCTTCCAGAAGGCACAACAAAGTTTCAAACTATTTGTGCTAGGGCACGAAACTGTGCACATCACAGTTGCAATAAAGAACTAGTATTTTATTCTCTGTTTACTCATTTCGGAAAATACGTAATTGTATTTATTTTATTTTATTAAAATGGAATTCCCGTAGAAAAATATTCTAGTCTAAATTTTCATACATGGAGAGTGAAAATACAAATGCCACATATGACTAAAAATTTGTGGGGCATTGTAAATGAAAAGAGACAGCACCTGGAGATACATCGAAATTGTTAGATTGGCAAAGGAGAGATGATAGAGTGATAGTTATTATTGGCCTTGCTCTCTCCGACTCTGAACTTCATCATGTAGACCTAGACAACTCATCTAAGGAAAATTGGGATGCTCTAAATAAATAATTTGGAGCGAAAGCAGTTAATGTCAAATTTTCCCTAAAACATTAGTTATATAGGTTCAAAATGGATGGAGTCTCTATGTCAAGCCACATCAATAATCTAAGGACCACGATCGAACAACTAGCAAAAGTCAAAGTTGCGATTGAGGTTGAGGATGAGGATGCCAAAGTTGTCCTATTAAATAATTTGTCTTCAAAATACAACAATGTAGTTTTTACCCTCAGTCAAATTCAATCTCAATCTCTAGATGATATGATTGCAGCTTTTCTCATTGTAAAAAACAAACTACGAGAAGATGCAAAAGGTCATTCTCAAGCAAGAAAGTGCATTCTATTCCAAAACCAAAAACTCTCGTAGAAGACCGGATAAAAGTAACTTGATGGTAGATTGAATGTCGTTATTGTAAGAAAAGAGGTCACATAACATGGGATTGTTATGTTCGGGCCAATGATGTGCTCAAGGGTAAAGTCATATCAAATATAGCCAATATAGTCATGGTTGAAGACCCACCAAATGCATAAGGTAGTGAGGACAGTGCGAATACACAATATAAAGATGCTCTAAACTTTGAAGGCAAGAAAGGATACAAAGTAGATGAAGCTCGGTATGGATGGTTGCTCAAATAGTTCGAGAGACTATGGATCTTAAGAATTATACCCTCACGAGGGTCATGAGACAACTTGATGGAGCTTATGGATGGCTCAAGCACGGATGGTTGTCAATAATTCGGGAAATCTATGATTCGGGAGTTCGGGGAGGTGGAATACGGGAACTCGGGAATTTAGCTCGGGAGCTACACCTTTACGAAGGTCACAAAGCAACTTGATGGAGCCCTACCTAGTCATAGCATTGCTTTCAAAGTGAAAGCCTCTAAAGATTACGTAATTTTGTTTTGTTAGAATGTTTGTTTTTGCTTTATGTAGAATAAGCCTTAAGAGGGGGTATTAGAATGTAAGACTTATAAGGATGTCATTAGTTATTTTTGTAACCGGTTGTAACTATATCAACCATTTTGTAACTACATCATTCATAATAAATAGACGGACACACAATCTCAAATGTGTGCAATCCGCCTTCTCTTTATTTCTTCCTTGTGCACATTTTCCAACACAATAAAAAAAAAAATTGTATCCTCGAGAATGTACTCTTTGAGAGCTTTCCAACAAGTGGTCACATTTAAAACTTCCGAGTAGTATTGAGGGATCTACAACCTTGAGACATTGGCCTTCTAGAATTGCAGCAGCGTCTATTCCCAACCATAACCCAAATAGAATAAGACCAAAAAAAAAAACATATCTTGCCATAAGGGTAAGAAAATCAAGCACTGTTTTTGGCATTGAGAAGGGCATTTTCAGATATACTTGCTTATAGGTTTTGTTTTTGAACAACTAGCTATGAAACCTTGATGTGTCCTCTCTCTTAATCCCAGATCTGATCCAAAATGGCTCCAAAAGCTACAAGGGAATCCTGAGAAACATTAGTGTGTACTATCACTCTTGAGCATACCAACCCTCTTGAACAGTATTTGGCTAGATATTTTGAGAACCAAACCAAGCTAATGCAAGAAATGATGTAAGTGTTCCAGATTACGCTTCCTACAAAACCTATCACATGCACAAACATACGACACCTCCATAATGGTTCTACTTAGCAACTTGGATCTGCCTACACAAAGGAGTTTGTCATCTTCACTTCCTACAATTGTCAAGGAAATTGATGATTCTCCTTTGTTACCATGTTTACAGGAGCCTATCCATCCTAACCACAAGGTATCACGCACTCTTGAAGATATTGTTTTGGAGACCACAACAAATTTCACTTGTAAACAAGTATCTCTCTAACTACAATCAACTCTTCTTCTTTGATCAATTAGAAGTTGTGAAAATGGATGATTAACTCTATAGAGCTCTTTCCCTTCTCAGTAGCGGACAATGGATCTTGATCCTATGCAAGCTTCCTCACAAGTCCAAACACTTTTCATAGCTTCAATGTTGGCATCTTCTTCTCTTATTTCAATGCCTACCATGGATTCAGTTCTTAAGCAGGGAGGACACTCGATAACTTCTAATTTAGTGATTTCAATGTTTAAGATCCATGCTATGGATCCAAATCTCACACAGCTACAGCACTGTCTTTGCAGTGCTTGGATCTTCCATGCAGATTATCAATTTTTGGATCCTGAATCTTCATATGAGGATCATTTTGGTATTAACAAAGTGTTTCATTATCAACGATATTTCAACCACTAGTGTTACAATTGATCTCATTCAATATTGCCTATGTTGCCGGGGAATGGGTGTAGGTATGGGTAAGGGTTCGAAACACGAATTGCCGATTTTAAAAAAACATATTGGGTACGAAACGTTACGGAAACATCTGTACAATATATTATAAAAAAAATTACATTTATTTATGTGTGTGCGCGCGCATAGTACTCATTTTCAAAATTTTAATCCATGGACCATAAGAGATAAAGCACTCAAAATATTTTGTATTCATTGAAGTTCAAAAGATTCATCATTCAACATGGTTACAATTTCAATGTTTCATATATACATGATTATAAACATGGTTACAATTTCAATGTTTAATAAAAACTGAATTTAGCAAGAGGGAAAAATGAGTGTGATTTAGAATGGACCAAAGATGTCATTATATAGCTTTTAGGAAGTGTCTTTAGGAAGGTTGGGTGGGTAGATTAGGTTTAGAAACAATAAATGCTAAAAATAGGTTTTTTTTTTGTTTTTGGCTTTTAAAGTATAGAAACGCCGTGAAACATCCCAAAAACATCCCAGCATTTTCGATAAGTTTCCATGATGTTTCATATTGCGTTTGTACTAGGAAACATTTATATGCGAAGTGTACAAAGCGGGTGGGGGCATTTCCATGGATTATAGAATATTTTGATTCGACCGCGAGAGGATCTTGATGATTCACACATTGTGGGGGTAGATCGGTGAAGTGACATTCATCTTTACACAATTTTACTCCTATGGTACCCCAACATGCTAGCTCTAGCCATGGATCCGCTCCACAAAGCCATGGTTCTGCTTCTTCACGATCACCTCAAGGGCCACGAGAGGCAAGCACACATTATGAGTTTCTTTGTTGTGACGGGAGTTGTTTCTTCTTGAGCCTTGGATGCTAGAAGAGATTCTCAAGGAACTGCTTTGCTTCCTTCTAGGATTATGCAAGTTGGCCCCCCTTAGCCATAGACATTCTTCGTGGAGCAATTTTCAGATTTTTTTAGATCTTGCATTGGCCTTTCACAACGATATGAATTTGGCTATTTCCCTAACCATATGGGTAAGGAGGTTTGTTGCATTAAGTTTAACCTAAGTCACAGAATTCGCCGGATTTCAACCAAAAAGTTTGAAATTCGGCGATTTCCCCAAAAAAAAAAAATCGTTAAAATTCGGTAAGAAATTCGACTATTCAGATTTTATTCGATTTTTTTGTGAACCCTGAAAAAAATCGCGACTTTGGGGAATAAAATCAGTCAAAATACATTGAAAAGTTTTCTTATCTTTTTAGGGTTTTCATTGAAGTCGGCTAGGGTTTCGTTTGTTATATATGCAAGCTTTATGGGTAATATTACAACTACAAAGTGAAGCTTCACTGAAACGCGATTCAAACCCAGTGAATCCCGAGGTCTCCAAGCTTGTAGTCGTGAATCTGTGATTATGCGAACTGCACCAGCATGAGTGGAGGGAATCGTTTTGCAGCACCATTTGTGGAGAGGACTAGGAGTTGTTTTTTGTAGTTGGTGCTCATAGCTCATAGTCCACAGTCACCACTCGACCCTGGTTCCATTTTCATTGTGTTTTTATTTAGCATGGTCGCATAGTATAAAAATAAATAAAAGTACATAAATCTAGGTGTTTTATTTGGCATAGGATAAAATACATAAAATTCGGTATCACTTGTTTAGTGGCATTTAAAAACATAGTAAATAAATTTTAAAAAAACCTAAACCAATGTTTAGGTTTGTTTTATTCATTTATTTATTATGTTAAATTTAAAGTTATAAATTCTTATTATTTAATATTAATAGTTGGATAAGGATTTAAAATTAAATTTTTATTGTTATTAAAAATTTAATATTAAACTCACTTATAATGACGCTTGAAAATTTTAATATTAAACTCAAATATTATTTATTTAAAAAAATAATAATAAAAAATGTAAATTTATATAATCCGAACTTATTGACGATTTTTTTCCTAAACTTTATCGGTTGACGAATTTTTGTCGAATTTTATCCTCGCCGAACACAAACACGAACACGAACCTGGTGACTTAGGTTTAACCTATGTTTACTTTCAGTACTTCTAGTCTGCTTTTTTGTTAGGAATTTCTAGTATTCTTTTACCCCAGCACTTTGCTAATGTAATTGGACATTAATATAATATAATTTATTTCTTTTTCTTTCTATAAGCGGCTAATACAACAGGGTGTGCATCATATGTACAATTGTGGCTATCTCTCGTGTCTATTTCATTGTCGTAATTTTGCTCATATCAAATTTCCTAATGAAAAACCCTTCAAATATAAGCTCAAACATGAGTTGTATGTGCAAAGAAGGTTGTTTTTTCTTTCTTTAGAACTGGTGGTGTTTTATTCATTTCTGTCATTTGAATTTTTTTTTGTTTTTGTGATACGGCATATAGATTCCTTGCTGACCATGTCCAGTACATCTCCCAACCCTACCAAGTCATATCTCTGTAGTATCCATTCTTTATCTGGGCCATATCCAGGGTATATATGGTACATATCTGTATGGAATACACAGATGATCCAGGAAGGAAATGTAACCTAAAGGCTAATAGCATAGCCCTAACTAAAACAATCTAGCTTATTTCTAACAATCCTGATAAATTTCAAATAATCTTGTATAACCAGATGCATGACTAAAATCAACCAACTCATTAAATCAATATCTATAAACAAACCTGGTATCTGTGCATCATTGGGCTCATTCCTTGCACAGTATTAGAAATAGGCAGGTCATACTGGTCCTGAAATATGTAATGTAAAGAGCAACATCAGATTGCAGCTATGATGTCAAGTAACAAACCCAAAAAAAAGAAACATATTATTTGTAATTTTTCTTGTAAATAAACCTTGGGAAGAATGATTATTTTGTAAATTGCATCTATTATCTTATTGAAAACTGTGTTCAGAACATAGGTATATTAAGGAACACTTTATGCGCCTGAGAGACGCAGTGGATGGTAAGAATGCTGCTCGTCGTTTCATGATTATAAACAAGGTCCCATCTTAATTTTTGATCATTTGTATCGAACATTATAGAAGGGGTGCAACTGGCACACATGGCGTAATAGGACAAGAGCCACATAGAAACAAAATGCCAATTTAGCGATTTCTAGTGACTCGAATAGAGAGAAGCATAAGAGCTTGATATATGTCTAACTCTGAAAATAACAATAATATACTTTAACAATGGAAAAAGAAGTTAAAACCATTTGTCTATTTCGAGAAGTGCCGAAATTGGAATTCCCAAATTTTAAATTGATCAAAATAAGTTGCAAAATGCATTGTACGACAAGATGGCAAACCACTTGCCAAACCTACATTTAAAATATAGATAAGATGAACTATAAATTGACATAACACAATAGCAAGGTCATGAAACTAGTGAAATTGAAGGATAAAGATAAATTACTACCAATTGACCTTAGAACTTGGTGACAAAGATGAAAGTTCAAAATGCAGTTCCATCAAATTAACATTAATTAATATAGTGATGGATCAATCAGTTTATGTGATCAACTGTAAGAGTAATAATTAGTATTTGCATTATTAACAAGCTAAATAATTTCTCTTTGCTTTCTATCAATTAAAAAAGGGGTCGTATACATCAACCATATTTACCTTAAGGTTCTGTATATAGAGCTCAAAATCATTATAAGCCTCATCTTTAGACTCTGTAGTAGTTGGTGAAAACAATTGTTCTTCATCGGATTTATTGCCCATTAATGCTTGCTGTGCATACAGATAAAAATATATAAGAAAATACCTCCTTTGATTAACAAATGTAATTATCACATGATTGGAATATTTGCAATTCCATAAAGTAAGAAGTAATTCAAAAACGCAACAGATTATAGAAAATATAGTAAACATTCCACCCTCATCCTGCTTTAAAACAGCTATTAATGAATGTTGTGCATACATCTCAAAGAAGAACCACTGCTAGATTGAACTCCCTTAAAATGATGAGCTTATCATTATTTACTCAATAAATTTCCTCTTTATTCTTAGAATCATAATATGTCCCAACAAATTACTAGTATTGAAGAAATTTTTGGTATTCCTCTTTAGAGACTTTGAGGATTGTCGCTTTTGAAAGAATGGAACATAAATTCACATTTATTTTCCCTCAACAGAAGTTGCAGAGGTGTCCACGAATGTAAGACAAAAACCTTCTAAATTGGAAAGATACTCAACAATAGCACAGAACCTTTGGAAGATCAGAAAAGCATTCACTAATGCAAGGAAGAAGATGAAAGGCATAACGGGATATTCATCCTCTAGTGCATCCTCATTAAGATATATAGCAAATTCTTCAATATTCTTTTGCTACACGAGACTATCGAGAAAAGAATTCCAAGGCAGTCCTCGTATTCTAAATAGAGGTGGGTTATCTATGACATTCTGGTAGTACGATTGTGGATTGGTTTACTTGTCTTAATAGAGAGTTCCAGAATGGATTTAACTCTTACTAAATTTGAAGATGCAATTACAGAAAATATTTGTACTCCAGGTCTAAGTGGATGGATTAGCAAGGCCTGGTTTGTCCTCAAATTTGGCCATGAAGTTGAACACTAGGGGTACAAAATTTAACAATATATAAAATTAATGACAAGAAACCCCTTTGTGGCTGAGGGAATCTCACACACCAAATTGGCATTTGGCTTGGTTGTGACCTTAAAAATAACCTAGGCGAATTGGCATCTAGCTTGGTGTTATCTTTGAAAATTGTTCTCAAGAAATTCACCCACTAATTATAATTGATACATGGCAGCAGTCAATTAATTTTGAGAACATCCTATGTAAATCATAGTTACCTAAGACTCCGAGAAGGGGGACATGGGGATGGCAGAACAGGATTTTTAGGGTGGTGAAAAAGATCCCAAATTTTGGGGATGACCGTTAAACAATATATAAATAGTAAAAAATATACAAATAATTTTTTAAAAATATCTTAAACAAAACTAAAATAGGCTGAAATTTAAAACATTAAATTACTAAATATAATCATTAATCATATTCCATCGATAAGTGAAAATTATCAATATCATAATGTGAAATCGTGAATGATAGAGAATTGAGATAAACAATGAACATGCTAACTCGAGAGGTGAGAGTCGAAATAGTGAGAAGACATGAGAGTACATATTAATGAACATAATTAGAAAAATCAAAAAAAAAAGATTGCAACTCAATAATCAAAGCCATCCTTTGAAGAAATACTCGTGAACAACTCCTTGTTGGAACTATCAGGCGCATCTTCATCTTGTAAGGGAGTCCCAACCAATCCTTGTTGCTCCTCCTAATCATTGTCAACCTTCCTCGGCTTCTCAAAATCTACATCCCACCGTAATGTTGGGCACTCCTTGTACCAAGATGTCTTGCAATCCATGAGATACAAGGCACTATATACAACAAAAAAATTATCTACTCTCTTAGAGGTAAGTTTATTCCTATTAAGAGAGTGCATCCACCCATATGTCAACCAATTCCTATCTTAAGCGGAGGAACTAGAAACTTGAGACATGAAGCGAATGGAAAGTTCTACAGCAATCCTAGGTGCCCATACAATGCGCCACTTTGTGAACCTATCTATCGTAGCCAAATACTTGTAGCCATCAAGTGTAGTAAACTTGAGCCACTAAAATTTGGCCTCTTAAGCATCCTCTACATTATATATTTTTTTCACGGCTTTCAAGAAAACTCTCTTAACCTCCTCATCATCCGGGGAAAACCCTAACAAGCCTCTCCAAATACCATTTCTGATTTAGTGCATAAGGCCATATGTAAAATCATGTTGTCAATACATTCATATAACTCACCAAGGTTGGGGCTAGCAAAATCCCCTATTTGATGACATTGAAAATTGGAGATACGATTTGTGTGATGCATTTCACATCTACCCAGTGCATCTCTCACCAACACTACCCTCACCCTCTTCCACTTCTCTGTCTTGGACCCCCACCACCGAGTTCACTCTTGCGTCATGATCATAAGTTGTAGGGGCTCTTAACTAAAGCATCCGATCCAACAAAACAAAGTAGGATGCAAAGCGTGAGTCCATTTGTTTGAGAAATTCCATGCTTGAAAAGTTGTGAAAGAGTGCAAATGATGTATAGTGGTTGCGAGATAAGCATTTACATCTCCATAGCCTTTGCCACTACCCTTTTGACCCAATCAATTTTTTCAATGTCTTTTAGTATGTTGTTCATGGCATGTATGCAACACGGAGTCCAAAGCGCGGTGAACTTCAACAAGCTTACTTGTTGCTCTACACATATAAGTTACATTTGTAACCACTGTACAACATTGGCAAGTCAATTTCCTCAATGACATCTTGCAAAATATGAAATAGGAACTTTGCATATTTCCGCTTGCACGAACAATCAATCACCCTCAAGAAATAAGGACCATGCTTAGAAGAGATAAATGATATTGATTAGTGAGCGAGTGTCTAATATCCATCAACCATACATGATAATGTTTCATCCATGAGAGATCCATGCAGCCCTAATGTCCTCCATTAATAAATTAACCTTGGAATAATTCATATCAAAGATTGTGATTCTCAATTTGGTGTCTCATGGGGGCGCATCTAGATAGCCCTTCCAAACAGCCCCTCCATGAAGCCCTTCCCAAATAAATAGAGAGGGACTATCTTAGCCATAGTCTCCTTATAATTCGGAGAGCAAGCAACATGAAATGGGATATCCAAAGAAGAGAATTATTTTCCAATGGCATTGTGGGTTACCTCCCTCACATTTACATCAAACATGTCCACAATGAGAAATGGGAGCCATAGCCTTCCTCTTCCCCCTACCCTCCACTCTAGTTACCTCATTACTTGAGGCTGCTGCAATATTTGAGAAAGCACTTCTAAAAGTCCCTTGAGAACCGAGAAGAGGTGTCGGTGCCACAAGCTGTTAGAATGTTATCCCTAGTAACTCCATCAAATAGTCTAAAAACCTTTGTCTCCCTCTCATCAAGTACGAGTTATGAACAAATTCCTTGGGATGTGTGGTAAGTGTGCATTAATCCTAGTAATGATTCTTAACCGAGTCAATGAACAGACATTACACTTCCATGTCTTAACCCCCACTAATGTGTTACTATTAAAATATCTTAAATACATCCATATGAAATACGCGAGAGATATCAATTACAACATTAACTAATAAATCCATCAACTTCTTTGTTGATTTACCAATGATTGGTGACAAATGGCCTTCATCTAGCTAAACCATTGTGTCGGGCTCGAAAAAATCTTTTCAAAGGAAAAAGGCTCCAAACTCATCATATGGCCAAAAATTACAATTTTTTATTGTCAGTGATAATCAAATAGACATCAATTTTAACGTTGAACTTTCTCGTGACGGTCAAAAGGATGTCAAGTTGAGACGAACATAAAAGTGAACAACTCGCTACATTACACTTCACCTCCCCTACCGTTGTAGAGAACCTATTGGCATAATTATATTTAGAGGTGTCGATTATCTATGCAAATTGTTTCAAAGGTTTATTCTAGTCGAGGGTGGCATATTTGGCAAACATTATAGAGGAGCAATTAAACATTTTGGCACTTGCAACTGAATTGCCAATTTGCACTTTATCGAGTTCCCTTTTTCCTTGTCGTTGCCCCTCAACATGGCCACCATCCATTTGAAGATCAACTCCATACTCACTACCAAAACCATGGTTACCAATAGGATTTGCACAAAATCCAATCGGACACGAATTTTCAACCAACCCAAATAAATTCCGTTTGGATTCACCCTATGTTTTCAAAAAAAGACAACCAATGACCTTATATATTATTTAATATTAAATATATTACCATTTTATATTAGGGTTTTTTTCATTGTTTAAGTCAATTTTTCATATTTATAAAATTATCCTCATATATATGTTTCGGACCGGATTTTTACAAACTTTTTCAAGTATTCTAAATTTTCAGCCCTCTGAACGGATCTAGGTTTCCGAACTTGGGATATATGACCAACACTCATTATGGGACTGCAAAAATTAACAAAAACAAAATAGCTATTTCGATTTTCATGTGACATAAACTAAAACATTTAACAAACAAAAACCATAACAAAACAACGAATGCCTAGATGCCATGCCCATAACCCATTTGCATTCTTTTAAAAAACCAGCCAAGGTCCATAACCCAGTTTGCATTTTTTAAAAGAAACAAAAAAAACCAGCCATTGCCATAACCCATTTTGCATTTTGAAAATAAACAGCAAATGACAACCCATTTTTGCATTTTGCAAAAAGATAGCGAATGTCATTAACCAATTTTCCATCTTAGGTGCATGGCAGGGACATTTCATGCCCATTCCCAAGTCCCTGAGATGCACAGAACATTAAATGCAAACACTGGCATGATTATGGGATATGACACAAAATTGCTTTACAGCTCCACTTCAGGTGCTGCTCCCATGAACAACTCCATCAACCAAGGTAAATAAAACTACAACCACCAATACATATTGTTCTAAGTTGTGTCATAGAATTTGCCAAATTTTGTTGAAAAAAATCAGAATTGGATGAATCTCGTGAAAAGACAATTTTTGTTGAAATTCGACCCTAAAATTTGCACAGTTCAATTTCTTTGGATGTTTTCAAAAGCCCTTAAAAATGTTGAAATTAGGTACATAGAATCGCCATTAAAATAATTTAAGGCCCACATTAGAATTTGAATCTTGAGTGAAGGTTTGCATTCACAGCCTACAAGTTTCATTTCTTTCTATATATTGTGTTAGGGTTTCAAGTCTCAACTTGTAGGCAGTAGAATCTAGCATTGAGGGTTTTAACTTGCAAGTACCATGAAGGTTTGCAGAGTCAATTGTCACAAATTACGAATTTCAAGTGTAGTTTGATCTTTGAACCGTATATTGAAATGTTGCAAAATTGGTTGTCTATTGTTTGAGTATATTCACAACATGAGAAGTCAGCAGTAGTGGCACAAGAGGTCAGTTGTTCACGTTTGAGTTTGCACTTGCAGCATGGTCAGAGCCACAATTGAGGGTCTGCCATCTAGAGCAGTCACGTTTGAGCTGAGTTTGTAGTTTTTGTGCCTCACGCTAGCCTCTAGTATTTGTTTTAACATTCACCATTATATTGTAGCTTTACTTATTGTAAATAGATTTGATTTTTAAAATATTAATTATTGATATTTTGTTATGTTTATAAAGATATTTATATGCAAAATATATTTATTCATAAATGTTGAATATCAAGTTTGTCTAGGTGTGCAGGTGCGGCGGTATGCAGCACCTGGTGCAGGCTCCCGAAAGTTGGGTACACAGGTTCAAGGTTACACCAAGTGCGAAAATATGCAAGGTGTGAGGGTGTGAACCCTCAAAACTTGGCTATGGTAGATAAAATCATACCTTTGCAAAATGCAGTTGTTTGAAAAACACTTTGACTTTATGTTTTAACTTTAGTCTTTAAGACTTAAGATTTTGGGGTTATGACCTACTGATTACAATTCTTTTATGGAATGTTTTTTTTTTTTTGTTTTACATGCGAAATTAGGAGGGTGTGGGAATAAATTTGAAAAAACGCATCTGCGTGTGGCATTATTAGTTTTTTAATTATTAATTTTTCTTATTCAAAATTAATCACACATTTTTTCCCTATTTTTATCGACTAGTAAACTTCTTTCGAATTTCATCTTCGCCAAACACGAACATGAATCTTGTGACTTACCTTCTAAAGTAAAAACACAAGATAACTAAAGCTTCCACACCAAAATCAGTGTGAACTCCTTTGTCGATCTCTATGTCAGCTTCAAGTGCTTCAATACATTGAAGAGACAACACCTCCAAACATACCATTCAAATTTCAGCCAGAAGGTAAATAAAACTACAACCACCAAGACACATTTTTATAATGCATAATTAGTATGGAAATGGCTACTCATGGAGGTCATCATGAGATGACTTAAACACACACGAGTAAACTCCCACACAGAAAACTACTAATCTAATTAAATTGCTCGTGAAAGCCTTCGATTACTCAACACAAATACATGATTGGGTTATAATTGCATTAATCACATATTGGTAAGAATTATGAGATTAGGGTGACATATAAGGCATAAAATACTCCAAAATAAAATTCTTTTTAAAACACACCACATTTATATTAATAGAAATATAAAGTACAAATTACAATGCCAAGCATTTATACTCATACTCGAAGAAATATCCTTGGAATTCCAACAACAAATAAGAAAAGAGAAATAGCATATCTGCAATTTATCCATCATGCGATTGTAAACGAAGGATCTTCTCAATCTGTTTCCACTTCATTGGCATAAAATACTCTAAATTGCCAATGGGTAAAGAGGGTAAAATGGTAAGAAGCCCAAAGCAATGGATTTCATTTACCATTCCTCTCCCTTACTAACAAATGCTTATGAAGCTTGTGTGTTGAGTGGGTCCCTTGCCTTGTGATTATTACCAGATTTACACGAGGAAAAATGTCATTAAGGTAATGACTACTTGTGGAATTCATCTTAAGATGACTTAAACACACACAAGTAAAATCACATAGTAAAAGAATTACTAATCTAATTAAATTTCTTGTGAAAGCCTTCAATTACTTGCTTAACACAAATACACGATTGGGTTGTCATTGGATTAACCTCACATTGGTAAAAATTATGAGACGAGGGTGACATATAAGGCATTACATCCTACAACGCTTTGCTAATGGGAAACGAGGCTAGAGGGTAAGATGCACAAAGCGAGTGGATTACATTCATCGCTCCACCCCATCCACCCCCATGACCCCGCCCCAAAACTAATAAATGCTTACACTACTTGAGTTCTTAGCGGGTCCCCTTGCCTTGTGATTATAACGAAAAATACATGAAAAAAATGGCATGAGGTTAATGACTACTCATGGAAGTCATCTTGAGATGACAAACACATGCGAATAAATTCCCATAAAAACAATTACTGATCTAATTGAATTTCTCATGGAAGCCTTCGATTATGTAATACAAATACATGATTGACTTGTAATTGGGTTGAATCCCATATTGGTAAGAATTAGGAGACAACGGTGACATGAGGCATTACATGCTCTAAAAGATTTGCCAATGAGAGTATCCTAAAGTGGTGGATTACATTCAACAAATACTTATATTGCTTGTGTGCTTAGTGGGTCCCCTTGCTTTGTGATTATTTCCAAAATTGCATGCGCAAAAATTTCATTAAAATCCTAAGATGACAAACATGCGAGAGTAAAAATCCAACAAGAAAAATTATTGATCTAATAAAATTTCTCATGGAGGCCTTGATTACTTACAACAAATACAAGATTGGGTTGTAATTGGGTTAATCCTACATTGGTAAGAACTACGAAACAAGGGTGACCTATAAGATATATGATGCTCCAAAAGCTTTGCCAATGAGACCTAGGCTAGAAAGTGAGAAGCCCAAATCACTAGATTACAATCATTGTTCCTCGACCTACTAAAAAATGCTTACGGTGCTTGTGTGCTAAGTGGATCCCCTTGCATTGTGATTATTACCAAATATACGTGAGGAAAAATCTACGTTATCGAGTACACTACTACAAGGGGGCAGTCCGGGTACCAAGTTGGTTTGTTTGTGGAAACACGTAGAGCATGGCATAATGTGCCTAGGCACATCTAAGTACGTCCAAGGACGTGTCCGAGTAAGTGATGTCGTACCCTACGTGTTTCCGCATGATGACCCACACGCAAAAACAAATTTTTGGTCAAAAACAACTTTATAAAATATTAAAAAACAACTTAAACCCTAAAATTCGTTCGCACACTCTTTTTTAACAACACATTTACGTCACATTGCATTTTTTCTCACTTCATATTTTCAATTGCTTAGGACTGATCCTACACCACTACACGTAGCAAGAAGTTTAAGGAGCTTGCAACAAGTACCAAAGAGTTTAAGCAACTTGCAAAAAGAGGTTTAGTTATTTAGGGTCAGTTTTTGAGGTTTTTAAAAGTTTTTTGTTTGTTATTTTTAGTTTGTATTGTGTAACTTGTTTTCAATATTTTTGCTATTGTTTTAAACATACAACATTTAAATTCTTTTCCCCTTATGCCTTAAATTGTAAGATATATTTATTTAAATTGTTAACTGTGTCACTATAGGAATTTTCTAAAATGGCTCCAAGTTATAGATATGTGGCCCAAGCGATACCCTTCGAATACAATCCACGCTTACCTATTTGAAAGTATGCCACACCGATACAATAGTTGCTCAAACTATAAACTAAAATTTGAAAGCTCTTATAGTCAGGTGAAATTTCATTTATGTGGAGATCTTAGCCAAGGAATCAAAGTTTGAGGGATAGATAGAAAGGAGTTGCCATGTGCAAAGACCCTCACATACATCAAAGAACAAGAAGATGTGGATGCGGCGAGTTATCCAGAAAATCGAAGCATCCTTTTGGAAATAAAGGATTTAAAGGTAGCAAGCCACTTGTTTCTCCATTTATCAATGTTGTGACCCCATCACCTCCGTCCATCCCCTCCAACCACAAAGGTAGATAATTTACCTTAGTTACAAAAGAACAAAAGGTGCAGGCCCATTAGAAAGGTCATTCTAGAATGAAAATAAGGACATACAGACTAGAAAAATTGGGCATTTTATTTATGCGTGTGGTGTCCCTTTTAATGTTTTTAGATCGCCGTATTGGCTGGATATTGTGAAAGTTGTCAATGATGCCCCTAAAGGGTACACCTAGGGTATGAGAAGGTGTGCACTACATTATTGGCAAAATGGAGAAAAGATGTTAAAGATTCTTTGCAGCCCATTAAGGATTCATGGATTAAAAATGGGTTTCCATCATTTCCAATAGATGGAAAGACAAGGCAAATAGGCCATTGATCAATATGGTTCCAGTGTGCCCTAAAGGGCCAATGTTTTTTAGGATTGTTTATTGTGAAGGCGGGCGCGGGATGCCCGATTAATTGCCAACATCCTCATAGAGTCTACTGAGGTAGTGGGGCCTAAAAACGTTGTCCAAATTATAATGGACAACGCAAAACATTGCAGAGTTGCGGGGATTTTTATTGAGGAAAGGTACGGGCATATATTTTGGACACCTTGTGTCGTTTATTCCCTCAACCTAATGTTACAAAATTTGGACATCAAAAATGTTTCTTTCAAAGCTTTTCAAAGTTGTCATTGTTTAAGTTAACTATCTTTTCGAAAAAAAAAAAAAAATTAGACATTAAATTATTATTTTTAAGTTTATAATTGG
Source organism: Taxus wallichiana var. yunnanensis (assembly GCA_018340775.1). Lineage (NCBI taxonomy): Eukaryota > Viridiplantae > Streptophyta > Pinopsida > Cupressales > Taxaceae > Taxus > Taxus wallichiana. Next base: position 89,889,211 of record CM031239.1, read on the forward strand.
TAGATTTTTTTAATGTTTTAATTATTTTTATTTTAATTGTTTTAATTTCTTATTAGGTTGTTGCGACTCAATTTGCCTCACACATGCTCATCTTGAGATGACTTGTGAAGATGTAAGAGGCAATGTGAAGCATAGCTATCAAGATAATTGGGGTGTATGGAGGCAGGAAAACATTAAGAGGGCCATAAAGGTGAAAGGGTTAATTCTCGATGACAAGTGGTGGGATCGTGCAGTACTTGCTCTATTTTATCGTGCCCATTGTGAGAATGCTCAAATTTGTCGTTGTTATGGATCATTCGTGTTTGGGAGAGAATTACGATGGAATCGGCTCAATGATCCTATAAAGAGATTCTTTAAGGAAGTGCATTCGCATTTCAATCATAGGTGGAACTAAATGACCACCCCATTGCATCTTCTTGCTTTTTCCTTGCCTTCAAAATATTACGGACACTGAGAGATCCTTTCTTTTCCTATAACGGTCAAACCATATAGGGATGTGGGAGTTAGTGAGGGTTACAAGCATAGTTACTAGATCGGGACGAATTTGCACAAAATTCGGCGGATCCAAATTTTTCAAGCGGATTTGGATAAATTTGGTCCGGCTCAGCCCTATTTTTCCCTCAATTTAAAAAAATTGCAATGAAAAAACACCCAAAACCCTTTAATATTATTTAATAACAAATATATTAACATTTTATATTACAATATTAATATTTTTTGAATTTGTCAATTTTTTCATAATTATAAATTGTGCGCATATATAATATGTATATATTCCACATCAAATATTTCTGAACTTTTTCAAGAGTTCCAGATTTTTGGATTATTTTCCCCTCACGAACCAAACAGATTTAGGACCCTAGTAACTATGGTTACAAGGTAGCATGCACAAGAATCTTCTCCGATCATGAAGTAGAAAATGTTGTTAGGAAAGAGTTTGTGGATTTCATATCCTCCAAGGATCAATCCATTAACGCTCTTCGTGACAAGTACAAGATGGACACTTATTCGTGGTGGTACCTCCATGGGCAAGCATATACCCCCTCCAACCACTTGCAATAAAAATTTTAGCAAAAGTAAGATTTTAATTGTATTTCATTATTTAACTCTTTTCTACGTTTCGGTTTGACTTTTAACTTGTATAAACTTTAATTTTAAAATTTGAATTAACTTCACAGATTTCTTAATGGGCTACGATTTTTTTTTCCAATCGAGGCGAAATGGGGTACATACCCCATCAACTCAATTAAGCTCAAGTTGGGAGTAGAAAATACTGAGGCTTTCATCTTCGATCATTCTAACTTATGCTTCATAACACACAAACAAGATGGGTACAATTAAGGGAAACAAGGTGTTGGGATGTCGACCTAGAGGCTCCAAACATAAAAGAATCAATTGCTCACTTTTCATTTTTAGACCCGAGCTAGTGAGTGATTCGCATGACTTGCATGGAAAAGCTAGTAGGAGCGGCACTCTTGTTGCTTTTGGTTCTAATGAACCACATGACGAAGACATTAGAGAGCAATATGATTATGATAATGAATATAATCCATATGTTGATTTATCTTGATTTTGGTGTATATATTGTAACATTTGCACAATATACTTGTTCTCAATTCAACCAATGAATATCATGACATTTGGCATTCAACTATTAGTACGTTTTGTGGTTATTGAACTTATTAATGACCACCCCATTGTATCTTCTTTCTTTTTCCTTGACTCCAAAATACTACAAAGCATGGAGATCCTTTCTTTACCCGGAGGATCACACCATACGGCGATGTGGAGGTTAGTGAGGGGTACAAGGCATCATTGACTAGAATCTTCCCCAATCAAGTAGAAGACAAAGTTAGGAAAAAGTTTGTGGAATTCATATTCTCCTTGAGTCCATTAGCACTATTCATGACAAGTGCATGATGGATGCTTATTCATGACGGTCCCTTCATGGGCAAGCATACACCCTCCTCTAACCACATGCAATAAAAAGTCTAGCACAAGTAAGATTTTTATTTTATTTTATTTTTAAACTCTCTTTTCTACATTTTATTTTAACTTAAAATTTTGCATTAACTTTGTGGCTTTCCTTAATAGGCTGTGAGTTTTTTTATCGAGCGGAATTGGGGTACATACTCAGTTATCCACTCAATTTGCCGCAAGTTAGAAGCAAAAAAGTGAAGGATTTCATCTTCGCGCAATCCAACATGCGACTTCTAACACACAAGCAAGATGAGTTCAAGCAAGGAAAACAAAGTGTTGGGATGTAGACTCAAAGACGCCAAATTTACAAGCATCCATTGCTACCTTTCTTTGCTAGACCTGAAGCTAGAGGGTACTTCGCATGACCTATATGCAGAGCTAGCATGAATGGCACTGTTATTGCTTGTGCTTCTAATGAACCACATGATGGTGTTGATGCTCTTGATGAAGACAATGGAGTTCAATATAATTATGATAATGAATATAATTTATCTTGATTTTTGTGAATATATTGTAACATTTGCACAATGTACTTGTTTTAAGTTCGATCAATGAATATCAAGACATTTGGCATTGAGTTCAAGCAAGGGGAAACAAAGTGTTGGGATGTAGACCCAAAGACTCCAAACTTACTGACCATCCATTGCCTACCTTTCATTCTAGACACGAAGCTAGAGGGTACTTCGCACGACCTATATGGCGAGCTAGCATGAATGGCATCAATTATTGCTTGTGGTTCTAATGAACCACATGATGGTGTTGATGCTCTTGATGAAGACATTGGAGAGCAATATGATTATGATAATGAATATAATTTATCTTGATTTTTGTGTATATATTGTAACATTTGCACAATTTACTTGTTCTAAGTTCGACCAATGAATATCATGACATTTGGCATTGAACTATTAGTATATTTTGTGGTAGAATTATTTGTTTACTCTAAATAGTACACGGTTAATTTTGCTTATTTGGCTTTTTTTTTTTTAAATTGTATGGTTGTACCCAAAGTCATACTCAAACCCCAAAATCAAAATTGTCACACACGCGTACTCAAGGCCCTGCCCTTATCCACAATCATGCCCCAATCAACTACCTAGGGAAAAACATCATTAGGGCAATAAATACCCATGGAGGTGATCTTGAGATGACCTAAACACACAAAACAAAATCCTACAAAAAAACTACTAATCTAATTAATTGTTTATAGAAGCCTTCAATTAATAACAGAGATGATAATACTATTTGAAAGAATTTGGCCCTCAATTAATAGTATTGCTGGGAATTCTATAAAGCATTTTAGGCATGTTGGTTTATTATGGAACCCAACAATGTGATTAATTGTTTCTTTCCCAAGATTATGGGTAATAATAGGCAAATTGTATCTACAAAAATCTCATATTGTTTCTCAATAAAAATTATCACTCAAGAACAAAATAAGTAAATTAATTTTGACACTCAAAAACTAAAAAAATTGCACAAAATTAGAATGAGTCCAAGGGGATGTCCTAATTACACAAGGAGTTTCTAATATGGTTCTATTTCCTTGCAAAATAAAAGCAAGGCACAAATTAAATAGTTTGGTGAGCATAATTATTTTCTCATGATATCACATAGAATGAATTCAATTTATCAACATCCATATTTTGAGCTAGTGACACTTAGGGCTCAAAGCTTGCATAGGGTTCTTAACAAATTCGAAGTTCATACCTTGACCAACAGGGAGGCTCTCTCTACTCCCCACCAAAGTTCACCATCCCTAATGTGCACTACTACGCCGGTCGCATCTAGCCGGCATGCGATCCCGATGACCCAAGGAATAAACCAAGCTAAACGAGAACAAGGGGGTGGGGTCCACCACTAAAATAGTGGCTCCCACCTACAAACTGTACAACCCAAATCCCACCACCTACGTTTTCCATACCATATAAATACAAGATAACATAAAGCGTATAAGGAAATGTATTTATAGTACAATATCTTGAAAGGTGTATATACTAACAAAGCATTGGATGGAAGACAATGGGATTCCATTCAATCTGCTCTTGTATCAGCAATATATCTTAGCACTATACAGTGGACTTGCAAACAAGTTTAGATTTTTACCACACGAAGCCTAATTAAGTTTGAGAATATCTGGCTGCAACATTGAATATACATATACAAATAAATTGTTCAATAACTAAATAATAAACCTTAGGATGAAGCAATCGCTACTTCAGTGTGAGATCATTAAACAGTATCATCTCCAAAATTACTTGTAAATTTACTAAAGACACATATCAAGGAAGGCCAAGATACAACGCAAGCATGGGAATTCTATAGAAACATTAGCTTGATTTTGGCCTCTCCATAAGTAGAAAGGCACGACTTTTCAAACTTGTACAATAGTTCATCTTCCAATCTAAAATCAGGCACTAGAGCTTCTTAATCGTCGACCTTCTCTATTGAGAAGTAGTAGGGATTGGATCTGCAATCTTATGTGTTGATATCTTTTTGTACTTCAATAATCTCAATAAATTGATCCAAGAACACCATCCATATGAAATGATGGTCTTGTTGAAGCTTGCTTTGTGTCTACAGCAATTATAGTGCTTACAATTTGTATGCACAATGATCTACTCCAGTAATGCCTCCAATGCTTCACTGCTTGGATATGGATCCTTGTCATTAGAAAAAATGACTGACTATTGACCCGGAAAACAATTCTGAGTGACAGTCATTGACTTTCCTTCTTGCTTATCACTGCCGCCATGGCATTGCCTAAAGCATCTTCCTCATTTTCAGGAGTATTTAAGAATCTGTAAAACACGATATTAGTGCTTCATAGATTTTCTGATTCAAAGTGTTGAATGTAATTTCTTGAGCTTTTACCCAATGAAACTTTATACTCCTTTTTATAATGAATGTTGATCTAATAATGTAGCTAATTCCAAAAGGAAGAGAATTTTTTTGCAAGTATCGATCAGTCCCAATGAAACTGTGTATCTCAATAAGATTCGTTATCCTAGGACAATTCACAGTAAGCTTGTACATCAGCTGGATCTATCTTTACTTGGTTGCCACCTAAGTACCTGATGCGTTTCAGATACGGGTGGGGATATGAAGAATTCGATAGGGGATAAGAAAAGAAAAACCCATTAATTCCTAAGTATACATCACATCCACTACGCCAGACATGCATCCTGTCATGGATGTAATTAATCATACTATACTCCATCCCTTTCGTGAACAAGTATATTGACAAGTTAATGCCACAATTCCTGTTCATTGTCCCAGAATCTGATCTTCTGGTTCTCTTTAAGGCCACCGTTGACATTTTCCAAATCATCAGAAGCTTCTGCTAGTGCTCCCTATAAGTGTGCCTGAACTTGACGTGGACAAAGGGCAGCTTATGAGGAGAGCTTCTTCTATCCTGACCCTTGACTTCCAGTCCTAGATATCCTTAGAATTCACGGCCTCTATACTAGTCTTTGAATCAATTTCTATGATCACTTACGCTCACAAAGGGTGGTGAAAAGCACCTCAAACTCTACGTAATTTTCAGATTCACGACTAAGTTACTAACATTGATGGAAAAGGCAAATATTGTGTCTCCTTGCCCGTTTCTGCAGAATCCTCCCACTCTTGTTGTACCAAGATTACCTCTCACAACTCCATCAACATTTACTTTCAACCAATCCTCCCACTAGGTCTTCCATCTCAAAGTTATTGTAACATCCCGCTAATTAATCCCTTCTTTTCGACAATTTAATTAATCAAATAAATACGAATACGGGAAATGGATGTTTATTCGATTAATTAAATAATATTACGAATGACAGTACTTAGTTATCTAAGTACTTAATTATAGATTAAGTACTCAGACAACTAAATACTGCCTATTGGTATTATTTAGTGCAGTATGTTTTGCTATGGAACCTTGTTATCTGGTTCCGATTGTGTCGTTGAGTTAGTTACCTTTCAGCTTCGGAAATTATTTTAAGTTGGCTTATTTTGAGAAAAAGAATCCCCAAGGCTTATAAGCTGGTTGAATGGATTTATAACATTAATTTGTGGCCTATTTTAATATTATTGTTATTTAAAATTCGGGGCATAATGCCACACCCATGGAATGATAGCAATGTTGAATTGACTATTATTTGTTTTCAATAATTAGACACATGGCAAGGGCACACCATGATTGCATGTATTTTTCAAAGGAATTATTGGGGTTGAAAGTCAATGTGGAAAAGGTTAAAAATGCCATAGTATGGCAATGATAAAGTTTTATTAATAATTTCTAAATCCACAAAGTGGACATTCACGTGAATGAAAAGGAATGAGAATTTTTGGTTGCATATTCAATTTGGCTTGATCCCTCCCCTCCCACGATGGCAAAGGCATTGCAAAACCGTCCACCTGGCAAAAGCATGAGAAGGATGGGCGCTAGGGTTTCTAGGGATGTGTGGAGAGGAAAGAGGAAAGGAGGTTTAGTTTTTATTTTGCATTCATTTTCCACTATCAGTTAACTCCTCTCATGGAGGAACTCTGGCGAAATTTTTGCATGAAGAGAAGTCGAGTTTTCTTGGGAAACTTGCTATTTATTACGGGAATGCAAAGTCTTGGGGGTTTTGTGGCAAATTTGGAAGTGGCCTTTGTGAAATCGATTCCAATTAGGGTTTGGAGTAGTAGAAGCAAGGAAAAACGTGGGCAATTGTTTCAGGCAAGGGTTTCCCCTTGCTCCATTGAGTTTTGATTTTTAATGAGATGGGTCATTTTTGCTTGGTCTATTTTTCGTTTGTTGAATGAAATATGTGAAAAAAAAGTTCGAATTTGGTTCATTTGCTTGAGTTTTGCAGCAAAATCATTTGGAAGAAATGGGTTCTTTTGTTTGGTTGAGTAAATCAATTTTTTTGTTTTTTGTTAACTTTGTTGGCAAGAAAATTTATGGTTGTGTTGGGTATTATTATTTTGAAGTTCAAATCGATTTGAGGGTTAGCATCGGAATTTTTAGCAATAATAGTGTTGGCTGAAATGGGTATGATGATTTGGTTGTGCAAATCGATTTTTGTGGCTAATAGTTAGTTATTTTTGTTTGGAATCATTGGTTGTGTTGGTTTGAGTAAAAATTATCTTGAATCTTTTAGCTAGGGCCTTCTTCCATAAAAGAAAACCGTATGGCTTTCGTAGAGGTATTTTCTTCGTCATTTGAATTGATTTCTCTAATATTTTTGAGGATTTTGAGAGAGTTAGGGCTGTGGGGTTGTATGCTTCACTTGATAGTTATTGGAGTGTTTGCTTCTTGCTCTCTTGCTTGAAAACAATATGGTTGGGTTGGATTTTACCCTGGAAAATTATTGGGGGATTTCTTATTTAAGGTTCATAACTCAAATTGCATGGTTGTACCTTTGTTTATTGTGATGGAAAATAAAATCAAAATTGTGGGTTCGTGAGTGGCATGATCTTTTCTTCTTACTTTAACAATGATATACTGAAAAGAGATAGATTCTTGTGTCTTCATTTGTGTGATCAATCATTTGTTTGATGATATCAAAAGAACCTCTAGTTTTTAAATGTTTATAAATCTGAAATGTGTAGCTTGCAAATAAAATTTGTATGGCAATAGGTTGATTTGTGTTACCAAGAAAATTTACGTTGTTGGGCTTATTGTCTGGAAAGGATATTTGGTTGAAAAACTTGTCTTCTTGTGTTGTACGAATGGAATTGTGAACTAACCTTTGTCATGAGAAGAAAGAAATGATAATTGGCTCTTGTTTTCAACTTTATATGTTTAAAACCCTTTTTACGGAGCATTTGAAAAAAATTTAAAAAATGCATAAAGCTATGTGAATGTTGAAATGAAAGTTGGGTAAGAACAATTCTGTCATTTAAGTTCATTTCATTTATTTTACTTATCCCGAGATTTTTAACTCGGAGGGTTGGATCACTTGATCCATACATTTTCTTTTAAAGCATTTATTTTGTACTTTGATTCAAGTATAGTTTATTTTGATCATTTGGAAAATTTTAAAAGTGAAAAATACAAGGGAAAACTCTGGCAAACATTTTCCAGAATTTTATACTTGTTCATTTTTAGGATTAAAGATATATGGTTGACTTTTATGGTATGAGAATTAAGCTGAAATAATGTTGGATGCAAAACAAATTTAATTTCCTTGATTCTTATAGTTTAAATTCTTTGACTGGTTCGTTTTAGTGTGTGCAATAGCAATGGATCCGACACAGTTCGGAAACCAATATCCTCCATCAATCGCATGGCTTGTGATTGAAGAAGCGAGGAGGAATATATGCGTAGTGGTCCTTCGGGAGCACTTCACATATATTCCCACGCTTCTTCCTTCGCCAACTATGGGATTGTTGGAAGATTTCAGCTTCTAAGCTGTTGTGGAAACATTCTTTGCTTTCTGAGGTAGATGAGCTAAGTTTGGATGGCTAATCTTCTTTTGAGTCAAAACTTAGTTTAGCAAGTAGAAAAACTTTTGTCGAGTTCTTTGAGCAGACACCCCCAAACATACTAGTGTCGCAGGTTTAGTACGATGATTGGACCATCTCACTCCGGCTTGTGGAGATTGGCGTTAGAATGAATGTTTTTATTACGGATCTTGGATCCAATTGTAATTGTACTTATAATTAAATATATTTGGCTTGGGAAAATTGTACCTTGTAATAGTCCTTTAGTGGATGATATTGTTATATATTAATGAATTGGATGATTGGATTATGTATAAATACTATGGTTGTTTTGTGTATGTATAAATAATGGTTGTGTTTGGGTGGCAAACAAAACAATTAATTTGATAAAGTTAAGGAATCTTATAATCATTTATCTAGTGCTTTAAATGGGTAAATTAAGTATAGATGTATATTTCATCTATTTGACTCTTCATGAATATAAAGAATTAATTTGGATAAATGAAAAGGATGTAATATAAGATACGGAATTGTAATATGAAGGGAAAAATATAAGAAGTTAGTCTTATCTCTTTAAAGGATTCAAGGTTCCTAATACTCTACTTCATAATGATTAAATTGGTTATGGATTATGTTATTAAGTTTACTCAAAGTTATGTGTCTATCTACTTCCTTATTGAGTTAAAGTTGGGCGGTTTAGCAAGTATGTATTAAAACTGAATTGAAATGGAATAAACTTGTGAGACAATAATCTTATCCATATAAGATGTAAGTCGAGAATATGAGTAATAACTTGGTCAATCCTTAGTTTCATTATGAGTTTAATACTTGATAGTAATCTAGTCAATGAATAAAAAGACTAGTGAATTAAAGAGCATCAATTTCAAATGGGACTACAATCTAAGTTAAGGGCATTAAGGTCTAACCAAACAAGGGGTGTATGAGCCCTACGTAAAGAAGTGTTTTAATCTATTCAAGACTTAGGGAAGACTAAGTTTATTATTAATATCAACCAGGATAGGTTAAAAATTTGTCTTAGTTAATCATGGGACTAACCATAAAGTGTGAACATCTAGAACCTAAATGATTCTAGCTCGGTCTAACTTAGTTGAAAGAACTTTAAGGAGTAATATGATAAACTTAACCTGATAAGTTAATTTATTACTTGTAAGATGTAAGATCATATTCAAGAAGTCATCATATCTCGCATGCAAAAGAAATGTATCATAAGCAAGTACTACCTAGTTTTTAACAAGTTAAAGATGTAAGTACAAAGTCCTAATAATATAAACATCCCAATCATAGTGTGAATAAAAACAAGACATGCTATGTTGCGACTAATTAGGATTTGTAGGACTTCACGGGAATCTTCATTAAGGTTAAAATATTATTTTCTATCAAAAGGTATAGAATGTATGAAGGGGCAGCGAAGTGATAATTATCTGTGTCCACGACCTCCAAACCAAGGTACCTAAATACTTATACTAATATTCGTTAAGTAGTGAATTATACATGAGTGTTATGAACCTAGCAGGACTGAATTATCAATGCACGGTGTAGGTTGTTCGGGAGTAGCCCATCGGCTGCCTAATACGGTAACGTATTAAGTAGCGGATAGGCCTCCGTAGGTAACCAATAGCGGGCATTGGGGGTTCCTCAAGCTTGCGTAAATGAACTTGTTAGGAACTAAGTGAGTCTTAATAGGTTCAACTACTTAAGTTTAATGAATCCAGATAATTGTGATGAGATGATAGTGAGGTGATGGGAAGACAAGTTTAGACGTGTTGTGCACTCGTCTATACTAAGCGTACATAGTACAACTAGAAAACTTTGGCCAAAGTAATGTGTTTGTTGGGTACATTGTCTAATCACCGTGATTCCTCAATCCCGAAGTGTAGGATACAAGATGGAGTTACTAAGTGAACTCTAGGTAGACACTAGAGGATCAGTCACAAGATCTCACTACCGTAATGTGCTAAAACCAGCGAGGTTAATTGTGAACATTCCAACGAATGTTAAAGGTGATCGTGGAGATCAAGGATATTTAACCCTTACAGTTGCACAAGGTTTATCACTATAGTATAGGATGGATCAAATTGTTAAGACATAATGAGCAAACTAGTTTAGCTAGTTACATCATTTTACTACACAGAGAAATGTCTACTCATTCTAAATTAATTTGACTTGCTTTGCATTAACTAGCTGTAACTAGTAATTTGATTTGTAAATGCAGAGGAATGTCTAAATGTTATATAAAAAAATTATTACTAATTTGGGTGTTAAATGTAAACAACCTAGAATTTAAAACCCAAATTAAAATAATTTTTTTTATAACAGCATATAGACCATAGTTTCAAAACTCGCGATAATAGCGATTTATCGTTTACCCTGAGCTAAACGATAAAACTTTCAAAAAATCGTGATTTGTGCAGAGGCGATAAAACGCGATTTTTCCGGCGATAAATACTCTGAAAAATCGTTGAATCTCGCCTGGAAATCGTGGAAAATCGTATGACTTAGGGGTTAAATGCAAAACGCGACCAAAACGACACGTTTTTTGCCTTGAGTGACTCGTATTTTCTCCTGCAACTCGTCTTTTGTCCTGCAACCTGTTTTCCATCATTTCGTGGCAAAAAACGTGGTGGTTTCGTGCCATTTTGTGGCCCTAGGTAATCTTGTAAATCCCAACAAATCGTATATCTTTGTAAATTCTAGAATAGTAAAATCTATATAATGTAAATCGTATACTATAAATTTTATTTCAGATTTCCTTAAAATATTAAAATCCTATAAAATCGTATATATTATATAATATTATAATGTATATTGTAAATTCAAAACATGTAAATGTATACTATTACATTATATTTCTTTTTATTTTATTTTTAAGATTTTAAATAATATCTTTGTCACTAGTGTATAGACTTAAAGTTATAAACGAATTTACAAATTAATTCCTTTTGCATACATTTGAATATTTAATATATTACCGTTATATAATATATTACGAATTAATATATTTAAAATCGTATTACTGTATATTTCCTTTTGCATACATTTAATATATTATAATTTAAAATCATATTACGAATTAATATATTTAAAATCGTATTACAAAGTATATTAAAATCGTGATATTTCAAAAGTCACTACTCTTTTTGGTCAAAACTCAATTGAAAATATGCGAGATGGCCCTATGGCATTCTATAGAGTCACTTCTCGCATCATTTAACATTGTTTTTACATTTAATTTAAGTTTATTTTATGAATTTAAATGTTTTTAAAAGTAGCGATAAAGTTGTCGATTAATGCCGATAAATTGTCGATTCCCGATTTCCGAGTCAAAATTTGGCTGCGATTAATCGCCGATAACGATTTTTTGAACTATGATATAGACATTCCTCTGCATTACAAATTAGATTACTAGCTACAGACTAGTTAATGCAGCAAGTCAAATTATCTTAGCAATGAGCAGACATTCCTCTGCATAATTAATTTTGGAAACTAGTTAAACTAGTTTATGCAACAAGTCTTAACAATTTAATCCATCCTATAACATGGTGATAAACCTTGTGTAGTTGTAAGGGTTAAATATCCTTGATCTCCACGATCACCCTTAACATTCGTTTGAATGTTCATAATTAGCCTCGCTGGTTTTACCACATTGCGGTAGTGAGATCTTATGACTGATCCTCTAGTGTCTACCTAGAGTCACATAGTAACCCCATCATGTATCCTACACTTCGGGATTGAGGAATCATAGTGATTAAACAATGTACCCAGCAAGCACATTACTTTGGCAAAAAAATCTAGTTGTACTTTTTGTGCGCTTAGTATAGGCGAGTGCACAACTCGTCTATACTTGTCTTCCCATCACTTCACTATCGTCTCATCGCAGTTATCTAGATTCATTAAGCTTAAATAGTTGAACCTAGTAAAACTCACTTAGTTCCTAACAAGTTCATTTACGCAAGCTCGAGGAACCCCCAATGTTTGCTATTGGTTACACACGGGAGGCCTATCCACTACTTAATACGTTATCATATTAGGCATCCGATGGGCTACTCGTAGGCGAACCTACATCATGCATTGATAGATTAGTTCTGCTTAGGTTCATAACACTCATGAATAATTCACTACTTATCGGATATTAATATAAGTATTTAGTTACCTTCATTTGGAGGTTAAGGACATGAAGTCTTTATTACCTCGCTACCCCCTTCATACATTCTAAACATTTCAAAAAGATGTGTTAAAACCTTATTCAAGGTTCCCATTAGGTCAACAAATCCTAATTAGTCGTAGCAAAACATGTATTGTTTTTATACCCACTATTCAAGGGATTATTTACATTATTAGGACTGCACCTACATCTTCAACTTATTTAAAGCTAGGTAGTACCCACTTATGGAATACTTCTTTTTGCAATGCGAGGTATGATGACCTCTTGGATATGATCTTACATCTTAGAAGTAATAACTAACTTATCGATTAAGTTTATAACATTACTCCTTAAAGTTATTTCAACTAGGTTAGACTAGGCTAGTAACTTTTAGGTTCATGATGTTTATATTTATAAGATTAATCCCATAATCAGCTAAGGCAAATTTTAAACCTATCATGGTTGATAATAATAATGATCTTAGTCTTCCTTAAGTCTTGATTATATTAAAACACTTCTTTACCTAAAGTTCATTCTCCCCTTGCTTGGTTAGATCTTAGTGCCTTTAACTTAGATAGTCATCCCACTTGTAAACCACTCTTTATTTCACTAGTCTTTTTATCCATTGAATTAGATTACCGTCAAGTATTAATCTCATAATGAAATTAAGGATTGACCAAAACATTACTCATATTCTGGCTTCCATCTTATAGAGATAAAACTATTATCTTGCAAGTTACCCCATTTTAATTCAGTTTTTATACTCTTTATTGAACCATACTTTTGCCCATATTTAACTTGATAAGGAAATAGATTGATACATCATTGAGTATAACTTAGTAACTTAGTCCATAACCAATTTAATCATGATGAAGTAGATTATGAGGAACCTTAGATCCTTTAAGGAGATATGACTAACATCTTATGATTTGCCCTTCAAATTTTCAGTTTCATATATCACTTTATATTCTTTCCATTTACCCATATTCATTCTTTGCAACCATGAAGAGTCAAATAGATGTGAGATCCATCTATTGATACATATTTGTTCCCAATTAAGGTATAAGATACATGTGTAATTGATTCCTTAACTTTATCAAATTAATCATTTTGTATGTCAATCCAAATATGACAGTTCTTTAAACAAGTACAAATCAGTCCGTAATATTTATACATTTCAAGTTTCGTCCATCAAAGGACTATTACAAAGTATTACTTGCCCAAAGCAAGTTTATTAATCATAAGTACAATACAATGGGATCCAAAATCTATAACGCAACCCATCCATTCTAACGTTGATTTTCACAAAGCGAGTAAGGTCCAATCAACGTTACTAAACCTACGACATTGTTTGTTTGGGAGGTGTCAGTTCAAAGAACTGCCAAAAGTTATTCTACTTGTTAAACTAAATTTGACCCATAAAGAAGATTAGTCATCTAAACTTAGTTTATCTAACTTGCAGTAGTAATGCTTCCGTGCATTGCTTAGGGAGTTGGAATCTTCCAAAGAATCACATAGTTAAAAAAAAGAAATGTGAAAAAGAATATGTGAAGTGCTCCTGAAGGACCACTCCGCATATATTCCTTCCACTTTTTCAATCGCAAGCCGTGCAATTGATGAAAGATAGCGGTTTCGAAGTATGTCGGATCCATTACTAATGCACACACAAAAACAATCCGATCAATGAATTTAATCTATGAAATTCAAGGAAATAAAATTTGCTTTTTACGCCATTATTGTAGATAAATTCTCATACCATAAAAGTCATCTATATAATTTTTAACTCGTAAAATAATTAAGTATAGAATTCTGAAAAAAATTGCTACAGTTTCCCCTTGTATTTTCCACTTTTTAAAATTTCTAAAAATCAAAATAAACTATATTGAATCAAAGTATGAAATAAATGTCTTAAAAGAAAAGATATGGATCAAGCCATCCAACCCTCCGAGTTAAAAATCTCGGGAAAAATAAAAGAAAAGAAATGAACTAATAACAGAAATGTTCTTACCCAGCTGATCATTTCAGCGTTCTTATACCTTTACATATATTTTTTTAAGTTTTTCCAAATGTCCCGTAAGGGGTTTTAAATGCATACAGTTGAAACAGAACCACGTTATCCATTTCTCTTTTTCTTGCCAAAGTTAATTCACAATCAATCAACACGGGAAAGCATGCATTCAACCAAATTTTCTTTCCCATATAGTAAGTCCAGCAACATAGATTTCTTGTAACACAAATCAACATGATGCCATATAAGTTTTTATTTGCAAACTACACAATTCAGATCTGTAGGAATTTCATAGACTAGATCTGTAGGAATATCAAATAAATGATTAGCACACAAATGAAGGCACAAGATTCTGTCCACTTTCCGTATACAGATAGAGTGAGAAGAAAAGACCATTTCTCATCTGAACCCACATCACCGTTACAATTTTAAATCAATGTAAACAAAAGTACAACCATGCTTTTATAGGTATGAACCTTAAATAAGAAAACCCCCAATATTTTCCAAGATAAAATCCAACCCAACCACCATATTGTTTTCAAGCAAGGGAGCAAGTTGCAAACCCTCCAAAATCTTCTCAGTAATGCAAACTATACCACAGTCCACATTTTCATAAAACCCTAAGGGAAAAAGCAGGAAAAATCGAATTATATGCGAACAATAAACATTGCAGTTCGGAAGAAACAAGCTACAATTTTTTTATATAATACAACCATATACTCAGCTGGAAATTAACTTCATGAACAGCCATACATTTTTAGAAAGAAAAACCATTTCATTCACATATTTAGAGCATTTAATCAAATACCCAACTCATCCATTTAACTTCATGTTAGAAATGCTAACTGAAGCCCACAAAATTGATTTGTACATACACAAAATAGAGCCCAAACTAGCAAAACGATTTTTGCTACAAGATCACAAGCAAAGGAACCAGATTTGAAATATTTTTACACTTTTCTCAATCAACAACTAGAGCCTGACAAAATAAATAACCCAATCACTTTAAAAATCAAAAGCTCAATGAAGCAAGGTGAAAAACCCTTGCCTGAAAGATTGCCCACGTTTTTTCTTGCTTCAGCTGCTCCAAACCCTAGCTGAAATCGATTTCTCCAGTGCAGATATCCCAACTCAGCCCACAACAAAAACCCCACATTTCGCATTCACAGCAATAAATAGAAAATCCTCTAGGAAATCGATTCACCTCATGCACAGAAAAATTCGCTAGAGTTTCACCGAGAGTGGAGCTAACTGGTAATGCAAAATGAATGCAACTACACCACTTAACTTTCTTTCCCCCTTCCTCTCCACACATCCCAACAAACCCTAGTTCCCAATCTCCTTCAATTGCCAAGTGGACGGCTTTGGAAGCCTTAAGCCAACATGGGAGGGGGATGGATAAATCCCAAAGTCAAACAAAATAATAAGCAAACAATTCCCATTCTTTCTCATTCACATGAATGTCCACTCTGTGGACTTTTCAATTATTTACAAAACTTTATCACTGCCATAATATGGCATTTTCTAACCTTTTTTTTTAAATTGACTCCCAACACAACAATTCCCTTTTTTAAAATTTACTTGCAATCATGGTGTTCAATCACCATATTATTATTTTTGAAATCCAATAATAGTCATTTCAACATTGCTTAACAACCATATGGGTGTGGCATTATGCCCCAATAATTAATAACATTAATATTAAATAGGACCTCATAATAATGTTACCAAGCCAATCAACCAATCTTATAAGCCTTAGAGATTTCGCCAAAAAATGCCAACTTAATATGATTTCCGTAGTCGTAAAATATTTATAATAATGACACAACCAGCACAATGCAACCAAAGTTCCGAAATAACAACATACTGCATTAAATAATACCAATAGGTGGTATTTAGTTGTCTGAGTACTTAATTTTTAATTAAGTGCTCAGATAGCTAAGTACCATCATCCGTATTATAATTTAATTAATCGAATAAACAATCATTTCCCGTGTTCATATTTATTTGAATAATTAAATGTCGAATAAAAATGATTAATTAACGGGATGTTACAAACCCTAGCTGAAATCGATTTCTCCAGTGCAGAGATCCCAGCTCAGCCCACAATAAAAGCCCACATCTTCGCATTGCTTTTTTTTCTCTTGTTTTCTGTTTGTCCTTGACCAAGTTGGGGGTCGCTTATAAATTTCATCTTAGCAGTTGTAAAGAGGTCTCTCTCTCTCTCTCTCTCTCCTAATACTCTTTTGTTTCTATCACTCCATGTTATCCAGGAAAGCAGGGATTTTCTTATCACATTTTGTTTTGTTCTCCTCCCTGTTCTAATGCAGCAGTATATGTCACGTCCTAAAGATTAACTAGCAAACAACCTACTAGATTGAATTCCTGCATTTAGAATCTGCAAATAATACTAGTGAAGGCGCATTGAGTGAGCACGTGATCCATTGTTTCGAATATTCTTCAGATAGTTAACATCGTGAAGGGGCCCTGGAAGCCTCTTCTTGAGAAGTTAGCCTGAGTTGGAATCCTATTTGAACAAGCTAACCAGAGCAAAAAGAAATTATATTGGCCAGCATTTGCCCTTCCAGATTGCTACCCGATCAAACTTGTCTTTGAGCTACACTCTTCCCATTTCAACAGTGTAGGTCCCTGATTTGGAGCCTTCCCGTCTTAATTCATATTCCCTTACCCTATTGAAGCCTCTGTGAAGTTTCAGAATGTTTTTCAGATTTTGCAATTCATTGTTCAGATTTCCTTCAAACACAAACATTCTCCATTACCATGTGAGCATACCCTGCTCTTAAAATTCTATCCAATAATATTTCCCTAGTGATCTCATTTTGAGTGTAGGTCCCTTGAATTGGAGCCTTCCCATCTTAATTCATCTTCCCCTGTAAGCCTACGTGAACTTTCAAAATGTTTTTCAGATTTTGTCATTCATTGTTCAGATTTCCTTCCAAAATAGGCATTTTCCATTACCTTGTGAGGATGCCCTGCTTTTAAGATTCTATCCAATAATCTTTCACCAGTGAACACCATTGCTGCTTCAACACTATTCTGAGACCTTCCAGAATTCCAAATATTGACTATCTTGCATATTTGCGGTTTTTGAGCCCGCTCAACAAAAAGGCTTCAAGGTCCCACAGAAAAGAGCTGCTCGTGAACATTTTAAACACATTCAGATCACGACATCACAGTTCACACCATCGAAGAAAAAAAAATTAGAGGAAATTTGTAGACCTTACTTTTTAACATTATGTTATATTTGGTTGCCCATGTTGCTGAAACTCTAGCCAAGGATTGCGATCGAATTTTGAACCAGTAATACTAATGAATAATTTACGAAAATAGTTGTTACCACTAATTGTCAGAGCCTTTCTTAGAATAAGCTTAAAGGATTTGACTTGATCAAATTTCCTTCATTGCAGAGTATGGTCACATAGCAAATACACTAGCTAAGACTCAAGCATATGCACCTGACTAATTCCTTGTTTTGTATAACTTTTGTCCACCACTGGACTCGCTATAATGTCATTATGCAGCCTGAAAGTTTATGGCACTAAAAGACTTGAAACACCATTAGAAAGTGCCATGAGGGAACAGAAAACATTTTTAGAATATTGCAGCTGCACACAAACTTCAGTAGAACTTATAAAGAAGTTTCTGAAAACTTCAAATGATACTCGTACAGTTTTAACCCTCTTTCAGTTAACATGGGATCCACCGTGTCCAATTCGGGGGAAGTGTGAAGATTAAAAGTCGTAATAGAGGAAAAAAGGGAGAAAATACAAAGACCTAAATTTTGAGAGCAAGGATCTTTCTTGTTTTTATATGTTTGTCCACTTATTTTCTTTTCCATATCCTTTGTTTCCTAACGACTCCCAGTTTTAAATGCTTTCAAATAGATGATTACAGATATTTCAGACCAACATTGGACCTAACTGTCTAAATTTCAGGAAACCCTAATACCTCTGGTTTCCAAATCAACATTTTCTTTCTTGGTGCCAATAATTTTAAATGTATCATGCACTTCTTAAGACATAAAACTACTTTATTTTCTTTGAAAATGAAACTTTAGAGGAAAAGAATTATTTCCTCACTTTCTCGACAGTTAGTTTTTTTTTAAACCCGACACATTTTACAAAATAATGTTTTGCTTGCAGTACTCAAATGCAATCCCAAGCCTGTCAACTTAGTATGTATTTAATTAAGTAACCTAGGATAACTAGTTAAAAGTTGGGCGCATGAATAAATTCAACAACCTTGAACATAAACACAGTTGGGCCCACAATAAAAGATGTAGCAATTTGATTAAGGAAAATATTAGAGGAAAAGAGATCGCAGCAGTCATTCCAGATTTTTCTTAAAGGAAATTTAATTAAAGTATACTTTCTTGGTGGATTTTTCACAATTTTTGCTCAGGCAAATTGCAAACCTGGTAATTTATTTAGACGCTATTGCTGCCCACTTTCAAGAGTATTTATTTAATAAGACAACATAGAGCAGCTAATAAAAGTTTTTCTCAAGAATTAAATTCAACGAACTTTGACATACATAAGTTACAACCATAATGTAGCATAGTTAGGCCCATAATATTTTTCTCAGTTTAATGTCTATACTCCCAGAAAAAGATGCGTCAATGTAATACAGGAAAATATTAGAGGAACAGAAATCACAAACATCATACCAACAAAAGCTTCTTATGCTGCTTCCTTTGAGGAAGAATTCCTAATGCATCTAATACGGACTCATCTAGCTCTGCATAGAAAAGGGAAAAGAAAAATTAGAGCCAAAAATCCTTTCAATAGAGCCACCGGGTATAAGAACTACAATAAAAAAAGACCCAAACTTTACTACCTTTGTTTTGCAAAGGGAAATCAGCATGTTCAGGGATCCATAAATTAGTTTTCATTTTCAGAATTAATATACGATAGCAGCACCTCCCTGCAAAATATTGTTTACCCATGAATTAGGTGAAATATTAAAAATTATGGGATGCAACAAAAGGAACAGATACATTTCAAATAATGTCTGTAACAACAAATGAAAATGTCAAAAGCATCTGACAATGCAATAAAGGAATAGACAAAAATTATTTCGCTATTTCTAAAAATTCACATTTCCTTCTAAAACCAAGTACGCTCCAAAACATTCAGGGGCAATTATATCAGATCCATGCCAGAATTTTCATACTCACTATTGTTCAGAACAGCTACATTGAGACCTTAAGGGTCTGGAAGTCTGCATAATATTTATGGGGTGCATGTTTGTTGAATACTTCCTCTAAACCATAATAATTAGCTATGAATTGAACGATCATTTTAATTTGCAACCACCTCTTTAAAAAAGTAAAGTTTTATGCCTACATGCAATTAATGTTATGCAAAGCTGTTTGTAAAATACTTCTGCAACAAACTCCATTGCCAAGAGACCATGTACTGCAACAAAAGACTACTGGCAATTCTGTCTATATAACAAACTATATATACAAAAACGAGCCTGTAATTCTTCTGTGTGTTATTTTAAACAAAACAAACTAGATATATAAAATCTAGCTTCAGATAATATATAAATATAATGTGAAATAATTGTGGCAAGAATGCCATAAAACCAGTCAATTGATACTAGATCATAGCCAATGAAGCTATGGTACAGTAGGGCTTAAACATTCTCTTTCCAGAACACACGACAAACTTGTAAGACATACTCAGAAAGAACATAAACACACTGACAATGCATACAGACTGGCACAAGCTTACCTCCAACTGAGTTTCTGATCCCTGCCACTTTCCTCTAACAATGTAGAATTTGAGTGAGTTACTGAGGACTCAAGGATAGTATGTTGATCGTCATGCTTCTGCATGTTTGCATCCCTGAAACTTTCAGCATCGACTGTAGTGTCTAGGTCCAACTTTCTGGTCGTATGTGACAAATCTTCAACAGATTCATGACCATTGCACCCGATATCCAAACATAAACTAAATGCCAAGGGTGGGTATAGAAGAGCAGCTCCAATACTATTTACCAAGTCTTTGAACTGAACTTCTTGTAAAATGAAAGAAAGTAAGTACAAAGATGTACGAGCACATAACCTAGTACCCTGCAAATAACAATTAGATTACCAATATGATTTCAGTTTCTAGGAATTACACGTAGAATAAGATCACACTAAACTAGATTAAAAAATCTCAGCAGCAGTATAAGTTTGGTAAGTCAGTTCTCACAGTGACAGAAAATGAATGAAGTGAGGGTAACAAAATGGTCAAAAACAGTGAGTGCAGCAAATGATGTGTCATTAGTCTACTCAAACAAGGAACACCAGCACAAATGATATCATTGCAATAGCAGAGATTTTCTCCAATCTCTGCTAGTTTGGCATGCAATTTACCAACAATCTTGGAAGACCCTGAAGCCCTGCATTAGCAGTCAAATAGTTTTACATGAGACTAAGAGTAAGTATTCATGAATGAAATTTGATATTATTATCACAGAAAAATCAGGATACTTACACTGAGGTATCAACGACAAGCGCATCCAGTTTAAAGCATTGTTGTCTCATGATTTTCACTAAGTCGGAAAAGTATCCCGCCAATTGAGGACTGATGATGAATTTATGAACAAATTCATCGCTAACTATGACGGTATGACCAATAAACACAAATCCAATCAACTAAAATGAGATCAATTCTCTCTAGAAAGTTAATTCAAATGATTGGAGAATCAAAAAAAAAAAGCTATTAACAAGCAGTAGTGGGAAAATTCAGGAAGTGGATGTATGACATCAAAGGACAAATTGTTACCATGGTAAATGTTGAGTGTCAGAGCACGTACAGCTATTCGGACCATGTTTTCTTCATGATGAACGAATTTGATTGCTTCACTGTACAAAGGAAAGGAAACGACTTCATCCTGTGAAGTGAAAAGCAATGTGTGCATTCAGAAACCATAGTTTCTCCATTTTGAGCCTGGGAAAGAAGAAAAGAAGGACAGAAAACGGGGACAATAGCTCAAACAGACTGTTCACTAGTACAAAGCATGTTTAATGCATAGATTTTACAGCCAAAAATAACCCTATGGTGTAAACAGTACAAGCAAAGAACCCCCGCCTTCAACATGAATAATGATTTAACTAATTACCATAAATGTAATTGATGCAAGTAACACCACAACCCCTCTCAAAAATATCAAGCAAAATTTAAGGACACAAGCATGCAGCTGTCGGTGTACAGCTTATCCTACAATAATACACCATAGATAAGATTAGAAACACATACATTTTGGGTCTTTACAAGAAGAGAAATGGTATTCTTATCCAACTTCCCACTAACTGTCCTGTAATGACCAGAATGAAATAATCATTACACAATATCTCAAGACATATTAAAAAAACTTTCAAATTAAGGAAAATGTTTACTAGAAGCATCTATGAGAAATCCTGTGCTACTGTGGATTATCCCAATCACTTTGCAACATATTCCCTCTGTAACAAATGGATAACGTATAACAAAACTAGAAAGAAAAAACATAAGCCCAGTTTCAGACCTCAAGAAGTATACGTAGTAATTAAGTAGTTCCTCATTGTTGAAGTCAAATGGATATACGATGAGATTGTTAACGTGCCCATTGCTGAACAAATAATCTGCACAGATTAACAAACTACAATTTAAAAAATCCTTTATATGTTTTTCATGCAGAACTCACTTTACAAAACACTTTCAAAAAGATATAATGCAAAATGTCCTGCAAAAATACATGCCCCAGAAAAGCTTAATTCCTTTTACTTACAAATTGCATGCTCACTTTGCAAGTTCTGGATCATAATGCTCAATGTTTGTAGTAACTGTATAGCAATACTCACAGTTCTACTGATCTTTAGAATACGTAGGAATTGTGACATTACCTGCTTCTCCATGAAAAACCTGCATACATTAACACCCAAAACTTGAATTGCAAAGAAATGCCAAAGATCTATCCATGTTAATAGCCAACAATAAACTAACAAATGGAAAATCCAAAGCTTGAAATATATTAATTTGCATACAAGATCTTACTCAAAAAAAGATGGATCATGTTGGTCACCATAAGTTACCAACTCCGCTATTGATCTCAGTGTCTCAATGACAAAATCCTTCAGCAACAAGTATTAAAAACAGTATTTATTTTGAAACGAGGAGCACTGAATAAATAATTGTGATAAATGAGCATTCAAAATTTAAGAATATAGAGATCCCATGCAGACAACCCAAACCATGTTTGAAGAAAAATGCAAAATAGAAGTGTAAATTTATAAGAGTCACATTTTGCCATCTAGATGTCATATTCTACCCAATAAATGAATTTCGACACTCTTACCTTGTTTGTATCATTCACAATTTGAACTTTTTGTAGCTGGTCGTTTAAGTATCTGCATTGGCAAGAAAAGCAGAAGATATAAAGAAAGAAAATACATTAATGTCCATAAAATACCAAAAGCAGGTCATAGGGACTGGAAAAGTACATTAAGTTACAGTAGAGAAGCACTAGGGTGAGGAGACCCTAGGTAATGAAATGTAACTAAACACTAAGCACCAAATAAATGTAAACCTACCAAGAAGGATAACAATTGAGTATAGTAATTATAGACCTCTCAAGGAAAAACGTTTAAATGAATCAATAGTAAAACACTACAAATGGAAATCTATGAAAAACTACAATATTATCAAAACCCAGCGGATAATTCATAATCTCAACAAAGAAGGAAATTTTATCATTGAAATTAAATGGCAGGTTGTGTGTGTAAATGGGAAGGTCGAGATCTTATATCAATTATTTAAGCAATTGAAAAAGAAATAATTTATTGAAGATCTGGATCAGATAAAATCTTTTAAAGATCTCAGATAAATAGCATCCTAAATGCAACTGAAGCTAACCACAAAATATACAGACAAAGAGGTGGTCAGGCAAAGTGCGGCAAGGTGTCCAAACACAGGACTCGGGGTTTAACATAATACATATTTAAAAACTCCATCAAAAATAAGAAGAAAAAAATATAATCTAGATATAAAGTTTTCAAATTATATTTGAGAATGAACATTAAGAACATGAAGGACAATGCATTGAAGTTTGATTCATCATTTAGAAGTCATTACACCAATAGCGTTCCACAAGAGCAGCAAAAGGTGGGATGTAA
This sequence comes from Taxus wallichiana var. yunnanensis, assembly GCA_018340775.1. Lineage (NCBI taxonomy): Eukaryota > Viridiplantae > Streptophyta > Pinopsida > Cupressales > Taxaceae > Taxus > Taxus wallichiana. The sequence continues at coordinate 89,912,944 of CM031239.1, forward strand.
TGGAATCAGTGTGTTCACTTTTATTTCCTACGTTAAATTTGATGCGCATTTTACCATCACAGGGCAATTTGCACCTTATATTTGACATCCATTTGATATCACTTTAAAAAAATCTTTTTGTTTAGAGAACTCGATTGAAAAATAGTAATATATTGGCCATATGGTAGAGTTTGGGTCCTATGGTATGTGAAAACTCCAATATAAGATACTTGAATTGATATCTCTCAGCATATTTTAGATATATGTATTTAAGATATCCATTCTAGTTACATAGACATTGAAAATACAGATTCATGTAGTATTCAACATTGAATAATAAAAATAAATCAATAGTTATGTAATCAAGACTCAAGACTATTAACATGTATGGACTTTGAAACTAGAAAAAATGAGCTGCGGGAACCTAAATAGTTCAATATTCCTTCTAATCATAGTTTCCAACGTCTTTATCTTCCAATGCAACAGCATTTACACTAGTGTCAACTGTCTGCATCACCCAATGCAACACCATCTAAGCTGTTCTCAACCTGATGATAGGAACCCATACAAGCATCAAGAAGCATCGCCAGAAACAGACTAAGCAGAAGGAAGAGTAAGTAAAATACATCCCATAACTTATTCTTCCACTTCCAGAAAAAAATCATCAGAGGTAGATTTCACTGACAAAATTAGTAATCATGGAGACAGCAATATCCTGTCTCCATCTTTGCAACTCAACCCACAACTATTAACCCGTCTTTGTATTCTTCCTAACTCAAGAGAATGCAAATATTTGCATGGACATAACCCAAATCCTATATCTTTGACAATTCTTACCTGTTTCTCTTCACAAAATTGATGAAATTCATAAATGCTCCAATGTTTCTTCGTGATTGAGGAGTTGTCCACCTAGGAAAGAAAGAACTGCTATTGCCAATAACTGAGAAGCATCAGAGACGTACATACACCACGACATTTCCCCAATCAAGCCCCTAAGCAAGGGCTTGGACACTTCAATGCTTCGTTCCTAGTGATGAACATGGAAAACTGATTATGAAGCTCCATTGTCCAGGTATCAAACAACCACCTCCTCTATCTTTGATTGGAGGTAACCTTATACCGACAAGACTCAAGTAAGCATCATCCCAATGCTTGGGGTTCAAAGCATAGGCCGAAGAAGGTGACTGAGTGATGTACTTGTCACATCTTCTAGCAAGAATATCCTTTATAAGACAACAATTTCTAGAAATGACTCTAGATGATTTTTGAAAACAACATTTCGGGTTACACTATGTGATCCATCGTCAAGATGAATCGTATGTAAAGATTGCATACTAGACCTCCTAATATAGATAACTCTAGTAAAGACAAAATTGCCTATTGTGCCCACCAAAGAAGAAATACTAAATGCAAAATCAGCCAGTACAATCATTTAAGTTTGCAACCCACTAATTCAAAATAAATTAAATACACGCTTACTAGAGCGAGGTGCACACTTCCTAAGGCAGGGGGTCCAGTGAATTGTCAATAATGAGTCTCCAAGAGTAGCTCAAACCCGAGCTTCTCTAAGAGTAGCTCGAACCCAAGCTATCATCTCTATTCAAATTTTGTCCAATTTCTATCAAGCAACGTTTGAAATAGTGATCCCCGCCACGATAACCTTGGCATCTTCATTGCAAAATTTCGTGTTTAATTTCGAAAGAATGCTCTGCTAAACCAATTTTTCAACCCTCTCACAGCAGATATCTGCGGCATGTTCTTTACTAGTCTAAATGGACCTGCCTGTTTCACCAGTGTAAGGAAGCCCACAAGGGCATTCAACGTGAAATATGCCACTTTCTAAGATGAAGGCTTTCAATGACCTTAAAGCTTTTCTTAACTTATAGTTATTTTTGGTAGAAAAGTGGTTTTGATGTTCTCAAATTCTGGATATCTTGTTGGAGATTTCCTACCATAAAAGAAGGATTGCCACTAGGACATTTGTTGAATCCTCTACCCTTTGTCTTCTCATGACATCCCCTAGCTTGTCTGAAAATGGCAATATGCATTAATGCAGCAATTCTTCTTCAAAACAACAGTCAAGTGCTTAATTTCTTATTCCCAATTCTCTTAACATAAAAAATCTTAAAAGCCTTCGTGACAAGGGTCTTGAGATTACCGCTTTCTATGCAAGATGATGATGAGAAGTGGCATATGCAGGTATGGAAGTGTGCGTTTACTGTCTTTCAAATTAGTGGATTGCTAACTAAAGAATTGCAATGGGTAATTTTGCATTTATTATTTCTCCCATGGTGGAACCAATGGGCATCTTGAACTTTATTAGAGTTATCTATATTAGGAGCTACAGTACACAATCTCAATATATGATTCTTCTGATGATGGATCTCATGATGTGATCCAAAACATTGATTCCACAAATCACATGTTTTCTCTAGAAACTGTTGTATTCTTATTATGGACTACAGAAGCCTAAAGCCTTAAAATAATATACTTGACAGTTTTACACAGATCAGAATTCTCCTCCTCCATAACTTGTTAGTTATTTCTAACATTTAAAACATATCCTTCCAAACCTCATAACATAGAGACATTGATCTCATTAAGGCACGATAAATCCATTGTGCGCACACATGCTATGATACTACAGAAAAAAACCCACCTGGACACCACCACACCTGACCAAAAATTAAAGCTTTAATGTGGGTCGCCTTTTCTATGCTAGTTTCTCTTCAATTTTAATGCAATATTTTAACAATAATCAAGAAATGGGGTCCAAAAGCTGTGGCCATAAATGCTCCCAATGATTATATCAATTGATATGCGTACTTGCACTTTGTCTGTAATGCCTTGAACTAACTGGAATACCCCATGATTTCAATTGCTTTCATGATTTTGTTCACAATTCACTGGCCGTCCCTAACCTGAAACATGAAATTCTTTCAAGAAAAATGTAACCAGAAGAAGGCATCCATATTAAAAATTGATGCCCTAGGGGGACCCCAAGTATAAAATATGCTTCCAACAGCCTCTTGACCGTCAATATTCATTAGGCATACTTTTTCCCATATAGAAAAGGGAGAAGGTCGGATGGGGTCGGGTCATGTTACGTAAATTTGAATGAAATTCGACTCCCCTAATGGTTTCTTTTCTAAATATTTTGAGGAGAGCCTTTTTCTTCAGCGTTTTTTGAACACTTAGCTACTCCTAAGCCATATCTTTTTGATTTGATCGTATCAGTCCCAACTTTCAATAATTGATCTTTATGTTGCATTCCATTCTCGGAAAGGATAAATGCTTTGAAATTCGTATAGCGAGTATCTTCCAGAATAAATTGGAACTCTTGTAGACTCTAGATCTCCATTGATTGTTCCAATCATATCTTGATAACAGCTGAGCAAATTACTAAAGGATATATGTAACGAGCAATATAATGATCTATCTCTTCACTCACTCCAATATCAACAACATTCCCAATGATCTAAGAGAATTGTCAACAACCAAAGGAACTTAAAACAGGGAAGTTCTTAATAGAGTAGGCTTGCTCTTCCTCTCAAGCTTTCTTATATCAGATTTTTTCAGGTAGTTTTGAAATCAAACATTCCTTTTGGCATAAACTGATATATCATTTGAAATTCTACCATGAGATTTCGTCTTGGTGTCTAATTTTCGTCACAAATTTCCATAACAGAGTCTCGGTATGCTCACATTCTACCACTTTCTCCATGAGATCTACAACCATTGCTACTTGGTTGACCGGATCAAGAATGTGAAGCCATGGCATTTTGAAAAGAATTGAAGAAAATATAAGAAACATTATGAATTGTAGGTTGTCCGACCTGCAAAATCATGAATAAAAATCATTTTCTTGAGCCCTGAACCACTGAAAATTCTCTTAAATTCTTACTCCCATCAAACTAAAAAAGAAACAAAACTTCCTTTTGATTTCTGACCTATAAAAATCCAACCAATCCAGGATATCATAAGATTTGGTGGCTGCAAGCGATGTGTAATTTGCATCTGTTACCTGTTTATGAGTGTTTGAAACTGCTTGTTAACAATAACTAACTCTTCCACAATGAGAGCATATTCCCTTCCAACTGATGCTGCCTTTGTCTACCACAGACCCTAAGAAAGGAGTGTACAGTTAATTGTCTTGTTTCGACAAGTCAATCATCCATTATCGCCCTGAGTATTAAGGATAAGGTTTCATATTCTAAATAGAATCGGGATTCTAAGATGGGACACATTAAAAAAATACCGAATGCTTTGGTTATGAGGCTTTTTCTTATACCACGTAAATGAGAAAAAAGAAATGGGCCAATTGTCTCACAAAATTGTCCCATGGACAAATTGGAGTGGGTGGACAAAGCCAAAACCAGGCATAGTCAAAAGCAAAGATCATTCGCTCCAAAAGCATATCTCTATGCAATTTCAGAAAATTGATAATGTGAACTAGAGCTCCTCGAAGTCCTCTTGGCAAAGGAAATTTGGTCATGAAATTAAAAAATGATTCGAGGCTGAACCACACCTTAAGTTATCTTGGGCACCAATGCATGTGCAAGTATCTCTCATTGCCCTTCAGCAGACTCAACCAAATTAAAATCTCCACACAAAAGCCAATTTGCTTCTAGGAGTTCATCAACAATCAATGGTAAAAAAAATCCCTTTTTGTAGCATCAGGCATACACATTGACATTGTTTAAGCTTAGAATAATCCAAACAAGATGGCAAGTTCAAAACCTAGCTAAAAACAAAAGTGGGGAAGACCAAAATTGTGAACCCTCCTTACCCTTCATCATCGGAAAAACCAAAGGACTTCACAAGAGCCACACATTGTTAAGAAAAACATGCAATTTAAATTCTAATCCTTGCAAACAAAAATTAATATATGTTGTAAACAACAAGTAACAATATTCTCACCGAGATTTTTATGCATGGTATTCACAAACCTGTCTTCATTTGCTTTAGATCCTCAAGGATAAGGAAGTTGTTGGAGTTTGCTTCAATGTATATAGAAAAAAGCCAACTCCATGCATTCATTTGGCAAAGACTCCTCCAACTCCCACATATCGTAATGGGGTTGTATTGTCCTCCATTCTGCTTCTCAATACAGTAGAAATTTTCCGAGATTGTGCTAGTAGCCTACAAGGCTACAACCTTTTTCAAACACTGATTTCCACAACATGGCACAGTTTATATGATTAGGAGCTCTTGGGCAGTGCTAAAGGTAAGCTTTTAGGCACTAAAGCACTCTTGCATTGCACCACGACCCTGCCATCCTCAGCCTTGGTGTGCACTAACAGAAGCTTGATCACAAGCAGGAACTTGCATTGCACCATAATCCAGCCATCCTCATCCTTGCATGGTGTACACTGACAGGTTTGAAAATAAGCAGGATTGGAGCATTTAAAACTTTAATCAAAGGGCAATCCCATATTCTTTGCTCCAGAATTTGAACACAAAATCACACATTTGAAGATTAATGCACTGAACACTTCGGGTTATACAATCCAGTCCCCAAACTAGATATCTAAAGCGTCTATAAAATAAAAAGAGTCATTAACCAACAAACATCTGCCTGGTGGGTCTGAATGAAAAGAACCTTAAGAGTCCATGGCAAAAACAAAATCCCCAAAGGTTGAGCAAGGAATTGTAGGATAGGCCTAAAGAAAGCAATTAAAATAAAATTAAAAAATCAATCCACAATAGGCAGCACAGGTACAAAGTTATATTAATATCTACAAAGACCCAAAAGTAAGTCAATGGGACTTAAAAGTATATACAATTTTAACAGAGAAGTACTGGAGTAAAAGGACCCTAGATTAATTCATTGCAATGAGCAGCACAACGGAGAACAGAGTAATGACAGACAAAGGAGCAAAGGATGATGATGGAAGGCTGTCCATCAAACAGATCAATCGCAGGCTCCCCCAGTCAGTTAAGGAATCGCAGATGGAGAAGGCAGCGAGGGAGGTCTTTCAGGGCGAAAGTATGCAGAGGGCAACGGTGCCTGTATGGTCTTTCTGGAATGCGGCAACCAGTCAAATCCTTTCCATTCCTGTGGCAAATTATGCAAATCCAGATTGCGAAGTAATCATCCTCTCATGTCTTGATTATGGCTTCTCTGGTCAAGGATGCTAATCCCTTTTCTCCTCAGGTGGTTAGTTGAAGTAAGATGGGCTTGGGCGCATCCGGAGTCAAGGCTATAAAAGATTTACCAACTGGAGAAATGCAGAAGGAACAGTTAGATCAAGGCTCGGTCTCTCCAAGGCGTGTCAACACATCCAATCCCTTCCACATCTGCTCGGATCTTTTGCCGCAGTAGGTTAAACTTCAACAGATGTCCAGACTCAGCAAGATTAAATTCAGGGTACCCCATTGAAACAGAGTAAAAGGAGAAAAGCGGGGCAGAATCAACATTAAGGAATTTGAGCTTGGACGAAGGAAGGTGAAGTGAGCTACAACATCTGTCTGGTGCAAATACAACTCCATTAGAAACCTCAACACACAGCACGCCGAAAAATGAGATTACTCCAATCAAAGGAGTGATCAACCTGGTCAAAGTTGATTTGACAGGACAAATGCTGTCAAGGAAATTGAAGGACTTAGATCCCAAGCCCTAATGAGAAAGTTTGCAGGAAAATGGCCGTCGACAGCCATGGTGGAAAAATGGTGTTTGGAGAACCGGGGTATCACCCCTTAAAATTCTTGGCATAAGGGTTCTTCACAGAAATCTTTAAAAGCCAATCTAAAAGTATTTGGAAAGCCTGGGAGCTCCTCAAACCCCACCTACTTTGGCAGGGTGATGGTTTCCGAAATGGGCTCTCTCTCAACTCTCTCAGCTTATGGTGGAACCCAGTTCTTCAACATCAGGAGAAACCGCTTGCTCTTTCAGTGCAGTTTAAGGGTATGCGTCTTTTCAGAAAAGGGGTTAAGTTTATTCAGGACCTTTTCTGTCCTACCACCAGGGATTGGCTTCCATGGATCAGCCTGAAAGCTAAATTTGCTCTTCATGACAATGATAAACAAGCCATTTCTCTAATACAAGAGCTCATACCTGGTGATTATTTGCATAAAATTGGTGTTCATACGCAGCGCCCGTGGTGGTTTGACTGGCATTGGCCCGCTGCCACCCCCTTCAGAAATTACAAACCTCGAGTGGGCTACAAGCTTCTTGCTCAGAAGCAGCTCCCTCTCAATAAGCTCAATTCTCGTTGGAGCTTGCATTCCACCCATTTTGGTTGGAAACAACGCTTTCAGGTTGTCTGGGCCATTCCTATAGAGCCCAAAGTTGCTCACTTCCTTTGGTGTATTCTCCACCAAGGGCTTCCTGTGGGCAAACGCCTCATTCTTATGGGAGCTCCTCGCTGCGCTGCCCTTTTTGCAACCACATTGAAACTCTTCTTCATCTTTTTGGTTCTACCCCCACGCTCAGTCTGCTTGGCGCTGGATTCATACCCTTTTTCAACCTTTTCTGCCCACGTTCTTTACGTGGAAAATGGTTCTGCTGGGGGACCCAGCCTTTGTTCCTGCGAAATTTTTCAACATTTGGCATTCTTTTCGGGCTACTATTTTATATCACATATGGAAAACTAGAAATTCAGCTATTTTTAACAAAGAGACAGTGGATAGAACTTTTATTATTTCTAACAAACTGGTTGTTATTTCCAATGTCTCGCTTCAGATCCAAGTTCAAGCGGAGAAAGTCCGCATTGAGGTGGAACACCCACTGGACCACTGTTGGATCAGCGGGAAGCACCCCTTACTTATTTGCGCCGTCGCCGTGTTCCGCCTGACTCTCCTCATCGCCGCTCCCGTTCACAAGGTCGCCGCTCCGTTCACAAGTCGCCGCTCCCGTTCACAAGGTCGCCGCTCCGTTCCCGTGGGCGACACAATTTTGATCGGGGTCCGGTTCGTGGGCGGCGGAGCGCCCCTCCTCGGCGGGGTCCTTCTCCGCCTCCTTCTTGGGCTCCTCCCGCACCAAGGGTGTTTGGGTAGGCTAGGCGGTGGCGGTTCTGGGTGGCAGGCGCCTGATCAATCCAAGTTCCTCGGCTCTCCTTAGCCATCTCGCCCAACCAGCGGGGCACTGAGGAGGAGCAACCGCAGACTGACAGCTGGGCCAATTTCTGACACTCCCGCCATGACCGTCCGAAGAGCCCCCACAATCGCCTCCTACCTCCATGTTCGCCACCGCCGCCTAGCTCCATGCCTGGCTTGGTTTCTGCAAATTTTGCTCGACTTTTTTATTGATAAGCTTATCTTAATATGATTATGTAATATGTGCCACTCGTAGCCTTTTTATGGCTACTTTTGCTCTGCATGTGGGGTGTGATCTTTTCCACCCGATTTTGTATGATTAGCATTGTACATTTCATCATTATTATATGGATATGCTTTTCAATCAAAAAAAAAAAAGGAAGCAATGGACAAGCAGAATTGGCTGATGGAGGATGTGGGGCTCCTTCTTGACCACGGATTCCAAATTTTAATCCTCTTTTAGCAAGAATGGGTATTACTCCAGTTTGTAATCAGCTCTATGCCCTTCCAATAGAATTTTGAAAAGAAAGCGTATTGCAAAGGATTGGAAGCTGCATCAAGAGGGTGAAAGAAATTGACCCCAACACTTTAGATGGCCCTGTAGCCTCCTTCGTCAGACTTTGTATCTCTTTGGACTTATCAAAACCAATCCTGCTGGAAATTCCAATCAATTCCTCCAAAGGGTTGTGGCAGCAAAAGATAGATTTAAAGGCGCTCCCTTTTCAATGTTACCTGTGCCACCAGCCAGGGCATATAAAAGTTCGATGCCCTAAGAAAAATTCAACTCAAGCTTTAAAAGTTTGACACCTGAAACCTGGCCCGCCCTCTTAGGCTCTTCTGAAAAGGAATAATTACAGGTACGGTTGCAAACAGAATCAAGTGCATGCAAGGGAAAACTCTGGCACCCAACGTCAATCTTCTCCTAGTAGGGAAAAACTGATCACTGAAGGATCTTTTGAAAAAATGACTCCAAGAACAATGCCGGCACAGAAGCGAAATTATTGCCAAAGAATCAAGTGATATTGCAATGCTTCTTCAACAGAGTTTGGAAAAGAGAATACGGATATTTCCTTCCAAGACATGGAAGAATGGGTTGAGCAATCCGATTTGGATCTTTCAAAAGATGGTGATAAAGTCAAAAACACAAAGGAACTGATAATCCGTCTTTGAGCTCTCTGAAAAAAGCCAATTGTGGTCCCAAAAGCAAAAGGGGTAGGAAATTGAGAATCACCAAAATGAGAAGATATTGAAGCAAGAATACAGAATGTGACTAAAAGTTTCTTCAGTCCTGAGGAGCAGCTGGAGGTAGTCCCCTCCCACCCAATGAAGAAACAAGGATTACTAATGAAGAAGCTATGGGGTACTGACCAAAAATTGGGAAGGCGGTTGGCAATTCTGTTGGTTCGAACTGGGCCTCTGGTGGACTGGTCAAGCTTATATATTATGTGCTAGGCTTAATAAGCTTTATCTGGGTTTTTAGTTGGTCAGCATAGGCTGCTGCTGGATGTTTTTCTGGTGCTTCCAGGTATCATCACATGGAGTTAGCATGCTGCTGCAAAAGTATATTGTTTTTGAGATCTTAATTTATCGGGAGAGGGTCCTCTCAACCCTTGTTCACGAATCAAGAAAAAAGGACCCTCGACTCCAAATACTTAACTAGATTGTGCTTGAATAAGAAAGGAATGTACACATAATAACCCAAAATAGTTAAATGTCAAAAAGAGCTAAGTACAGATACAAATAAATATATGAGTGGAGGATCCCTCAAAAGCATGGATCTAACAACAAAGAAAGCGAAAAATCATGGCAAGAGACCAACAACATCATATTTGTGATGCAAGGCCCTGATAGAAGGATCGCCAACATCATCTATCAACTTAAAAGGGCTAGTGCAAGATTTGATAATGCTCATAGGGGAATGACAACATTGAGGGGCCATGTTGAGCAATCCTAGTGTTGGTACCGGATTTACTCTTCTTCACAAACCGAGTAGCATCATGGATTTGACAGGACACTCAAAAGCAGATAAATGATTATGTATGTCGTTTTGTAGCCGGGAAGCAATTTATCTGACTTTTTAGCACTCAGGCCTTGAAGAAGTGGGTAGCACCTTAAAAGGATTTGATCTTATCCTAACTATTTTAGGTTGTGCCTTTCAACCAAGGTAAGAGAACCTATTTTGTAACCTCTGTTATTGAAGGAGACGCAGATACCTTTCTTTTGCACAAATTTTATAAAGAAAACCTTGGGAAAATATGATCAACACACCAAATTTGACTCTCACGAGTTGTCACTTCCAGATTATGGAGATATTTTCAATACAAGGCAAAGGTTACTAAAGACATTTGGAATCCTGATTATCTGCATATTTTTGATAGTGGGATTTTGCATTTGTTCATACACAGGACAAAACAGGGGTAGTTCAGGGTAGGATTAATTGTTTTTGAATGATTTTGGTGGGAGATGAAGCAGGACAAAGTTGATTATACCGGATCTTTGGAGGGACTTCACAATAATGAACAACTTCACAACAAAAAGCTCCAGAACAATCAAGACGTTCCTTGACGAGAAGGTGTGCTTGATGGAGGCCCAAATCAGCACGTTTTCACATAATCTTTGAGACTCCAACACGAAGGCTCGAATTGGAAGACTCAATTAAACACTAAAGTTTATGATTAATCACGCCTAAGGTACACCCGAAGACTTACAGACAATCTTTATCAACAAATGACAGTAAATTGATTTTAAATTTGTTTATCTCATCCAAGATGAAAGCTCTTCTTGAAATGAAATTGCAAATACCATTAGACTATCACAAGGACGAGATCTGTGTGATTTCACAAAAATTTCAGTGTAAGATTGCAATAGGAACGAAAGAAACTATTTGCAGACATTCTGAAAATAAAGCAGACACAAAATTGCTAGAGATTAGACACAAATTAATTCCAAAATTGCTTAGATTCATCAGCAGGGGAAAGCTTCAGAGCAATCTCAGAGCTTGTCAATGGCTATACATCTACAACCAACTTGACATGACAGAAAATCTAACACAAAAGAAAATAACAAGTAATCTCGGCTTTGGCCTCTCGGGAAGACTGACTTTCTCAAATTTTTTCTCAAGAATTCATACTCCGACCATTTGCAAGAGTAATCTCATTGCATTTATAATACACCCTTTACATCAATTTCCCCAAAAGAGGAATATTCGAAGCACCTTTGTTGCACATATCGGATCATGATTTGCAGAAAGTGACATTCAACAGATTCGCAAAAAAAGTTGCCAGGTGTTTTCAAAAAAGGTGAATCATTGCAAATATTTGCATCATTGTTCTAACTGGAGGCATATTCTTCACCCTTGGCGCCTGCAGCACCTTTTCCCCTTAAAAAAAGAAGAATATTCAAGGGACCTTTGCTTGTTACCAATTTGTTTCAGACAGCGACGTTTAACAAATTCAGATCGAAATCTGCCAGGTGGACCAACTATGAACAGATCACGTTTCTTGGGCCCTCGACTAATGACTAGGATGCCATGCCACAACTTTTCGGGAGTCCCTTTAATCATTTTGATTATGTCATGCATGAGAAATCCCCTTTCTAATCATTTTTCAGAGCCTTTGCATAGCTGGACTTGACAGGTCATCCCTTTTTGCTTTCGAGGCAATGCCTTTTTAACCTTTTGCGCTTGCACTTTCATCATTTCATCCTTTTTCCCTCTAAAATTTTACTCTGCAATTTTGGATCTAGCATTTTCCATTTTTGCACGAGCCCGAGCAAAAATCCACTTCAAGAAGTACTTCAAATTTACAAATTGAGATCCCAAATTGATTGATTAAACTTTGCGAGGCCAAAAGCGACACAAATTTGCCAAAAAATTGATGAAGAATGATGCAAAAATGCATCTCGAACATCCTGGAGCTTGATGGCGGCAAAATCAAATGAAATGCACAAATTACCATTGATCCTGCCTTTGACTTTTAATGAGCCTTCCACGTGGAAAAATGTGATTGGAAAGCAGGCACAGGAGCACTTTTTGATATTTTATAACTTCTAGAAGAAAGTAAAATTTTGACATTTTCTCCGCCCCTTCGCCCTCAGAAAATGGGCTTGACACGTGTCCCAAAGTGGGTCCCAGAGGAACCGCGGCTTGATTATGCTATTTCACCTTGTTTTTGGCAAAAAGGAAAATTTTCCAAATTTTCCCCACAGCTCCGCCCTTATCTTCTAATGTGGGTCCCAGCGGACCTGCGCTTCAACTTACAATTTTATCCCTTTTTTACAAAAGGTAAAAACCTTAAATGACCCCGAAGCTCCGTTTCTCCATTTCCCCGCTGCTACGTGTCTCAATGGCGCATTTTGAGATGGTCCCGAAAAGTAGAGACCCCAAACAAGCGCGGGCCCAACACATGTCTCAGTCCGGTAGAGTCTCCAAGTGTCCTCCTAGCGCTTCTTCAAAATAAAACTCAAGGGTCAATCCCCAAACATGCGCGGTCCCTCCACGTGTCCCAGGCCCTTTAGGAAGTTGCTTGAAAAGTCTAAGTACGGGAAGGCCGGCGGAAGCCTCCACGTGTCTTTATGGCGTAACTTCAAGATGGTCCCCAAGAGCGGAGACCCTGAGCAAGCGCGGGCTCACCACGTGGACATGTTTTGGGTTGAAGTGAGCCTTAGAATTTTTAAAGTGCCCCACAAAGCCACATCCAACCAAAAAGGGCCACGTTTCAACTGATGCCGGGAAGTAATTTTGACTAGGAAACTACACCCGTCAAACCGTAAAATGCAGGAGAACCACCATTTGAACCCGGGGAAACAGAAAAACATGACAGAGGTCGCATGAACTAAAGAATTTCAATGATGATGGGGAGACAAATTTGAGCACCAACACCTAGGATGAAGTCGTGCTCCCTCTAAAACAACACCCTACATCCACTGACCCAATGAACCTTTGGTGATAGGAAAAAAAAAAAACTAGTATTGTGGGCATACGTCCAAATTCCAACCTATAGACAACATAAAGACCCTTGACATCGAAAGAAGCAGACCAAATCTACCAAGACTAAAATTGAGAGTCGGGATGCTTTAATAGCAATACACAAAGAAGAAAGTTGTCCCACTAATATGTCCCATTTGAGTGTGAATCGGTTGTATCAATAGGTACTTTAATGCATATCAAGACTAAAAGAAGGAAGTACGCAGCCAATGATAGCTAGGCATTCCCAATAAGTTTTCTTGTGTTTGAGTTAGTTAAGCTCTTGGAAATTGAACCTCGACCACCACAAGGTCTCCCTACGCTAATACCACACTCTACTACCCCCAACGTGCACTACTGACTTGGTTGCACCTAACCTACATGCAATCCGAAGGACCCTTGGAATACTCGACACAAATATGAGAGCAAATGGATCCATTGCTTGAAGTTGCTCCCGCTTATGCCTTGTAAAGCCTAATTTTCATCACCTCCGTATACTCAGCAAAAAGGTTATCCATACGACTCGGCATAAGGATCTATGTCTAAGAATAACAACCTTTCAAAAAGAAATTGACAAGCCCTCAACTTAGGGCACCGGAGCGAGTGGATAGAGAATTCATTTAGTCTTAGATAGACAATGGCATCTCCCTCAAATCTCACGGTAGATAAAGAATCTTAAAAAATTAATGTACACAAACCATATCACCACTTAGAATAAGTAGTAAGGTTGAATGATAATGTCATTTACCATTGGTAAGAAATGTGCAACATAGGAAGCCAATTTGGCACTAAGCAACTATGAAAGAGAAATCCTCCACTGAACACGAACACGAACACAATCAAAGTATTCCTAGACATCTAAGAACCCATGTTGATGCAGATGGGAATGACAGGACCAAATTAATGACAGCCTTAATTTTGCAACTAGGACTTACACTCACGCTAAAATGGACACACACACTCAAGCACCCTACTCACACTTGAAACCCAAACACACTCTTTATTAATTTAACATGTTACACAAATTTGATTACGCGCAAACTCACACTCACACTCGCTTCCCTTTATAGGCTTAGTGAAACATCAAGAAGATCTAATTACTCACTAAGTCCCTCGAGGACTTGATATATTCTCTCTTTGCTCTTCTACTCCAAAATGGAGCCAACTCTCACTCAAACTCCCAAAACTTGTCTCTTGCGATTGCCTTCGCTTGCAATTGTAACTCCCATCTAAGAATCCAAATCTCACTAACAACATTTGACATTTTGGAGTAACTCTTCAAGCTCCTATGATCTTAAAAACACGTAATGACTAAAAACTAATCATTTTGGGTCATTACTTCCTCTTTAGAATCGAAAGCCGCATCGCCGCACATTTTATGACAATGTGCAACCTAAACAAAGGCAGGTCAGATTTTTCTGAAAATACTAGTCTTGGCCTGAGGAATCTTTCTAAGGTGTCTCACCTGACTTTCGAGAGGCCTTTTTTTACATACGGACTCGAGAACCCAATGTCTTTTTGAGCTTCCATAATTTTTCAAGGAGAATACAAGTATGCAATCAAATTCTAATTTGGAGATGTTTTGCATGTACCTTTTACCTCTTTCCGAGACCTATCACTTTTTTCCCTTGATGAACACGGCCACTTTCCAAATTGTACTAATAAATGAGAAACTCAACCAATTCAATCAAAACCTGTGGTTTCTTGAAATTGATATCCTCTATTGTACTTGATGTCATTGAAGTGTTAAAATGTTGATTCTTCCCTAAGATCAAATTCATCATGTCCAAACAATGAAAGCAGCGACTAGTCCACACAAACACAAACCTACTATTTTTGGGTGATGTAAGATTAATTGTACACCTTGGATGCTACTACATCAGACATCTCAAGTAGATAATTTGTGTGATCGTAATGTCAAACTAGGAATAATGAACTATGCAAATGGATAGAATGCAAACCAAAATTGTATTCTAATACCTTATTGAAATGAATAAGATCACACTATATAGAGACAAGATTTGGCTATTCATTTCATCTTCTAAGGTGACTCTTCCTATTCCTACGGAGGTGACTCTTCATTTATATCAAATAAGACAAAAACCTATGACACCTAGGATTAACATATATTATAATAATGTTATATCCCCCTAATCTGCAGGGGTCATAGTCAAACAAAGCATTCCTCTGAACTTTTCAAAATTTTCTCATCTAAGCACTTTTGTCAGGATGTATAGGGCAATGTTGCAACTTTACACTACCATCTTCCACATAATGTCGAATTAGATGAAATTTAGTATTGATATGCTTGGTTCAGTCATGAAAGACCGGATTCTTTGCCATTTGAATTGTAGAAGTGTTGTCAACCATGAGAGGTGTTGACAAAACCTATTGTTCTGCAAATCTGAAAGAACCCTTTTAAGCCACAAAATCTCTTTGGTTGCCTCTGAAGCTGCCATATACTTTGCTTCTGCTGAAGAAATTGTCGACATTAATTGTTTCTGGACTTCCAACTAATCATTGTTGTTCCCAAATTCATTAGAAAATCCAAGTGGATTTCCCATCTTCAAAATCACCAGCATAGTTAGAATTTGAATATCCAACCAGTTTGAAGTTTGCTGCCTTGGAGTATTTTAGCCCAAAATGTTATGTTCCTTTGAGATATCAAAGGACTCTCTTTATTGCTACCCGGTGACTTTCTCTACATTGCATGAATTGATAGAGAACACCAACATCAAAAGAAATATTTGGTTTCGTTGTTGTCACATAGATTAGACTTCAATGAGTTGTCAATATTTCGTCACATCTACATAATCTGTGGAAGTTACGTGATCAATTTCAAATTTTGTTCCATGGGCGTACTAAGAGGCTTACAATCTTCCATTCCAAACTTGCATAGAATGTCACCAATGTACTTTTGTTGAGTGATGAAGATACTAATTTGGTTTTTGAATTACTTCAATACCCAAATAGTAATGAAGATAACCCAAATCAGTCATTTCAAAGCTTTTCATCAACTTTGATTTGAATTTTGCAATGTATCTTTCATTGTTGCCTGTGATGAGCAGATCATCAATGTACACCACTACAAATACAACAGTTTTGTCAACTTTTATCACAAAAAAGTAGCACCCTAGGATTATCTATTGACAGATCCCTACTTTTTGCTAACATGGAACCATCTCTCAAGTTGTGGGACTTGCTACTTGAGATGGACCTCTGGAGAAGGCCGGCTTCCTCTACCTATTCTAATGTTAAAACTACTCCTAATGAAGGAAATGCAGCTAACTACTCCTAAACTACCAATTTCAAGGACCAGTGGAGAGAGAGAAAGGTTAGAAGGATGCATGAAAGGGAAATCCTACACTAACAGAGGTGATAACACCAAAAAGGGGGTTGGGACACTCTCAAATGGATGAAAATGGGAGAGAATGGAGATGGAGAGGGTGGACAAAGCACCACAGACCACAACAACACTCAATGCACCAATTTCATAAGCACAACATCATTGAAGTTTGCAATGAGAACAAAATATGCACAACCATACCTGCAAATGTGATAGAGAGGCAAGAGAATGCAATAAACAAAGCTAGGGCAGTGAAATAACCACAAAACTTAAATTTTATTGCTTTAGAAGTTGCACAGACCATTACATTGAGAAAGGGAGGCAAGATTCATCATTACAATGCCCAAAAATGAGGCTTGGAACTCTAACATCCACCAGTGCTGAGAAGAAGAGAGCAGCATTTCAAAATGTCTAACTAAAACACGAGCTCTCTTTTACAATATATGGAAGAAAAGAAAGAGAGAGAGAAGAGGGAACCTGAAATTTTACATCCACCTACCAACAAAAGTCATTAAATGCTCTAAAAATGGTGTGGGCAGCATGCTAAATCCATTCCCAATGTCCTTTGTCTTGCTAGAGAAGAAAACTGCCCATACTGCATTAAAATCTAGTGGTTGGGCTGCCTGAAACTGTTCATTTTGAATTGGGAGAGTTTTTTCCCTTTTTCACCAACCTACCTCCATCTAAATTTGATTTTCATGATTCCATGGTGAAGAGGAGGTTGAGAGCTTTCCAAAAGTCCAAGATCTCAAAAAACGGAGCACTTGGTCAAAAGTTATGGCCATTCGGGTTTACGAAGTAACACTGTTGCATTCCTTTGATGTGGGATTTCGCCCCCACTCTGCATTCCTTCATTGCGGGATTTGACCCCCATTGTTGCATTTCTTTGTTGCGGGATTTCGACCCCCATCTGTTGCATTCCTTTGTTGTGGGATTTCGACCCCCATTGTTACATTCCCTTGTTGCAGGATTTCGACCCCACTACCGCATTCCTTCTCTGCGGGATTTCGACCCACCCTGCCGCATTCCTTTGTTGCAGGATTTCGATCCCCTATGACATTCCTTTGTTGTGGGATTTCGAGGTGCAACTACTTTACTCAAGTTTGCGGAAGTGCATTACTTCACAATTGTGGCACATCGCATCCCGGATTACTCTTCTCTGGCCCTTCTCTACGGGTTTTGAAAATTGCTTTGCTCGGGCTTTGAAATGTGCTTTACTTATTTACTTTCAGCATTAAAGCAACATCGAATCTCGGATTACTCTTTGTTTTCTCCCTTTGATGCGGGTTTTGGAGACTACTTTACTTAGTTACTTTTTGAAGTAAAGTAACATCGTTTTCCGCAAAGAAGGCAGCTATGCAAATCAGGTTTTTGGAGCAACTTTGCTTGGTTTATTTTTAGAAGTAAAGCAACATAAAAAACCCGAGTAGGTCTAAAGTGGAACATGAAAATGATTCCAAGTGCCCAAAAACATGAAAATTACCTGAAATCTCCAGATTCTTCATTGAAGTCCCCATCAACCACTCAAGTCCAAATTTTTGGAAGTTGTCCATTTTTGCCAGGGGTAAAAAAGGATAACACAACTATTTTGACAAAATGTTGCATCTTCAAACTCAAAAGCGTTTCAAGTTCATGTTCGGGAGGTCTAAGATAGTTTTTGTACCATGCTCAAGGGGCTTGTTTCAAACCATATAGCGATTTTTCAAGTTTACACTCTTTGTGCTCTTAGTCATCAACTGCAAAACCTTCAGGTTGAGTCATGTACATTGTTTCTTAAAACTCACCACTCGTAAAAGCGGTTTCACGTCCATCTCATGAGCATTCCACTTGTTTTGTGTTGCCAAAGCTAACAAAGTCCGAATGGTAGTCCACTTCGTTGTTGGTGCAAAGGTTTCATTGTAGTCTATGCCTTCCTTTTAAGCATAACACTTTGTGACAAACCTTGCTTTATGTTTGTCGTGAACCATCAGCCCCTGTAGTTGTTGTGGAAGACCCACTTACTGACCCAAATGGTTTACAATCAAGTGGAGAATCAGCCAACTTCCAAGTCCCATTTTTTATCAATGCATCATACTCATCTCTCATGGCTTTTCTCAAGGACTCGTCATTTTAGACTTGTTTAAAAGAGGTTGTTTTGAAACAAATCCAACATTAAGGTCTATACTGTAGAATCATTCACGGTGGGCTTCTCAATCTTCTTTTGAATTTCTTTGAGACATTTTATGTTGGTTGTGTAGTTGCATGTGCACTTCGTGTGCCAGTTTTTCCAACTTCATACGGGACGAACATCTTTGATATACTGTGTTGCCCATTTAGGCATCTTCTTCTATGGTTTTGGTGCCTCAATTTCATGATTTGAAGCTCCTTCACTTTCAGTTCTCTATGCATGTGTCACTTGTCCATTTTCTAATGAATTTTTATTTTCTTTAGGAGTTTCGATCTCTAATATAGGAGATAATCTGAAACCAAATGAATCCTAACTACATATCCCCCTTCACTTGTTTGGAATTTCCAAATTACTCTCCTTGTAGAGATCGAACTTGGCATACTTCTCAGCCGAATCAATCGACGATTGATGTTGGCCTCATCCCTTGCAAATTCGCAAAAGATGATGTCCCTTACAGTAAGGAATTTCTTGCTCTTTTCATCATAAATCCAATATGCCTTGGAGGATTCAAAATATCCCAAATGAATGCATTTATGACTCTTGTGGTCCAACTTATTCCTTTTCTCCTTTGGGATCAATGTATAACATGTGGATCCAAAATCCAAAGATTACGCATTGAAAGAAGATGACCACGTCACATTCCATATGAAGTCTTCAATTGAAGGGTTATTGATGGTGATTCGTTTCAAAGATAAACTATTGTTTTTTGTTTCGCCTAAAAGTGTAGATTTATCCCCTTAAAATATAACATTGCACAAACCATATTCATCATGGTTTTGTTCATCCTCTCAACTACTCTATTTTGTTAAGGAGTGTGAGGAACTATGAGATGGCGATTGGTCCCTATCATCACGAAATTACAACACCCCCGAATGGCATGAGTTTGAGTGGGGCATTTGGTGTAATTTGTGTAACATTGGGTTACCTCTCAAGTTGTGAGACTTGCGGACTTGAGATAATCCTCCAAAAAAGTTGGTTCTTGCTCCTAAACTACCTGCCACAATCTACTCCTAATGCAAGCAAGCAAACTACCTAATCCTATTCTAACCTTCCAAGGAGACAGGGAGAGAGAGTGCATGAAAATAAACCTACACTAAGAGCGGTGATACACCAAGAAAAGGAGGTTGTTAGCCAAGAATCCAAGCTGCTGAAATGGAGAGAGGTGAGCAATGGAGAGGGTGGACAAGATGCACCATAGACCAAAGATGGATTCACACAGAACACCACTTCATACCATTAAACACAACTCTCAAAACCTGCAATAAACATCAAGAATATGCACAGTATACCCCTGCAATGGAGAGAGGCAAGTAGAGATAATAAAACATGCAAAGGATGGACAAAATGCATCACAAAACACAATTTATTGCTCCAATAAGTATGCACAGATACAACATTAGTGGGCAAGAGGCAAGGAAATGCCATTGCAGAGCTTGGAAAGGAGGCTTAACCTCCACATTCAACCCTAGCAGAGAAGAAAGAGAGGGGGAGGAGAAAAATGACTAAGTTTTTACAAATGAGTCCCAAGTTACAATTTATAGAATGAGGAAGAGAGAGAGAATTGCAATCCCGAAATTTGTCTTTTAGCCACTTGCAAGTGATAGTAAATGGATGCAATTGATGGTATTTTACTTGCAAAAGGCTCCCCATGTTGTCCCATAACCTACAACAAAGAAAGAATGATTGCCCATGCTTCTTAAATGCACTTTTCAACCACTTTGAAGGCATTGTTCTGAACTGGGTTAGTTTTCCACGAAATTCACCATCAAATCTTCATCAATTTCTAAATTTCTTGGTTGTTGTGCAAAGTTCTTGGAATCATGATTCCAACAATACCAATTTTGTGAAAATCCGTTGAGGGATGCAAAAGTTATGATCATCGAGTGATTTGCAGCTACTTTTGGTTTGCCGGGCATTTCTTGACTCCACGGGGGCTGCAATTAATTTTCTGGTTGAAAAGATATTTTAAATACTTCCCCTCTTTTCCTATGTTTTGCAAATCTTTTGAATAATTTTGCATTTAAAAATGGTGGGCCCATCTTGCATTCTTTATATTTGTTTTGGGAAGGGGAGAGTTTAAATATTTTAAAACTTTGAAATGAGCCAGCTCGGCCAACTCGGCCAAGCTGGCTACCTCCTCGCATGGTCAACCACCCCCAATGCCACGACACCCCTTATAACTCCCATTTTTGTGTTGTTCACATTGGGCCGACCGCCCAAACCACCTACCCACCGAGCCTTGCATTGGGGCTTGTTTATATTGCCGACCATTTGCTTTGTGTCCATGTTCGTATGCATTGGACTTTCCCCATTTTACACCTCGACTCCCATGACGCCGACCTCCTACCGTTTCTCGTCCACTTGATACCTCGGGCTTCTACACTTGCACGTCAACGGGTTATCCCTCTTACATGTGCCGACCCCCTTCTTAACTATCGAGCCGCATGCCGGCTCGACTTCCACCATGTTGCATTGTATCAATATCGGCGTGCACGGGCCTCCCAACTCAACGGTGTTACCTACCCCGCTTTGCATTGCGAGTGAAACCCCTTTGCGGTGAACCACACCTCTCGTGGCCCGGGACACTTTGTTTTGACCTTCGCCTCGCCTGCAACTCGAGCGGTTGACTCGCCTCTCCACCCGCAATGGGATGTGAATATTTCGGGCTTGCTCGGCACCGATGTCCCGTGGGCCATTTGAGTCATTTTTTCCTGCTTTCTCCACAAAGGCTTGTGCGGTGTTTTGGTGTTTGCGTCCGGTGTGTCCAGAGCCAATTTTGGGCGGTCGGTCGTCTTTTCCCCATGATTGCCGTAATACATTGTATACGGGCGCCGGGCCTTTGATGCACAATTGTCCCGACTCGTTTTGGGCTATTTGGGCCATATTTTCTTGCTTTCCCCGCACTTGTCGCATTCAACTCGGAACGACTCCACACCTGGCTAACGGCTCGGCAAGCCATCCTAAGTCCATCTTAGCGACTGCGCTCGGCCTAACTCGCCATTCTTTATCCTCCGTGGTCTCGTGATGCAACCGACCCTCCAAAATGAGTTCGATATAGAACTTGGCGCCCTTGACATCGATGCTCGGCCACGCCGCATCGAGGCACTCCATCTACAACTCGGTGTCACGAAGAACTCCTATCATTCGACTTGCGAGCTACACTTGATTTGCTTGAATTTGATCAGCTCGATGTTCCTCATCAATTCGTCGGTGAATTCCTTGCGCATTCGCTCGTTGAGTTGCGGATATCCGAGCACCGACTAGCTCATCGTTTTCTGCTAAGTCCTCCTCATTGGACCTCGTGCACTCTGTGTTGTCTCTTTCACGAACACTGCTATCATGGTATAATCGCTCTTAGATTGCGAGTTTGGTTTCTACATCTCCCGAGCCCCTTGAGCTTGGTTTTCACCGCTGCAAAGGAGGAGGGCTCGGTCCACCGGTGTGTAACTCGGCCTTTCGGGAAGCTCCCCTTATACTTATGCGGCTCGGTTTAGTTGGCTCCATATGCGACTCGAGAAAATGGCCCAACCGTCCGCACTTGATACAAGCTTGGACCCTCGGTGATGCATCTGTCGGTCCGTGGTGCCTCAAGCGACTTGCCGCCACGGAGATTGCTCTTTTGATGTAATAGCTCGATCCATTCCATAGAAGGGCTCGGTGGTTCGGTCACGCATATCTTGATCAGCTCCATGATTAGCTCGACTACCCTTGGAACATGGCTCGGTGGACAACTCGAGGAGCCCGGTTCTGCAATGCGGTGTTAAACAGCTCGGTGTGGTTTTGCATGGCTCGACCACTTCAAAGGATGGCTTCGATGCACAATATGGCAGCTTCACTATAACACGACCTACTTCCCTCATGCCTCCCAGTCTTCGATGTGATACCCGACTCTTCCCTTAGATGAGCTCGGTGGCTATTTTGCATAGCTCGACCCCTTATGATACGAGCTCAATCCTCTGTATAAAACTTGACCCCCAACTAATCAAACAACTCGGTTAAGAGCTCAAATTGCAACAATTTGATGGCCAATTTTGAATTATTTGAGTAGCTCGGTTTAGTTGGAAATCAACTCGCTTGCATTCAAGCAATTCAATCATGAGCTTGGTTAGCTCAAAGATGCAATTTTTAGAATTCTCCTAACCTACTTTGAATTTTGTTCAAGCTTTTGGATCTCCTCAGGCATATTAGGAGATGTGTAAAGTGTTGGAGGTGCTTTTCGGGTGAACTGTCGATTTTTGCCATTTCCTCCACAAGTGGGTCCCATTGCAATTGTTTCAGTGTAAACTCCTTGTGGTCCAATTTCACCGGGGTGGGGGTGGATAATGATCCCGTTTTGTTTGAGATAGGATTCGAACACCTTGAAGTGCATTCACCACTATTATCGATCCTAAATGTCCCAATGTGGGTTTGAGTTTCATTTTCCACCACAACTCGAAACATTTGAATTGTCTCAAAGGCTTCGATTTTTACTTGAGGATATATATCCATGTCATTTTGTTGTAGTGGTCAAAGAACAACATGGAGAACTTGTGACCACCAGGTGAAAGAATTGGAAGAGAACACAAGTCGAATGGACCAATTGTAACTTTTGGTTAGCTTTCCATTTTGACTTTTGAAAAGGTCGCCTTGAGTATTTAGCAAAACTACTGATTTCATACTTCTTAGATTTTGTGGGCAGGGTGGGCAATCTTGTTACACCATTCTTTTGCAACACATGAATGCAGTCATGATTGGAGTGCCCGAATCTCGCATGCCACAACATACTTGGAGACATTTTGCATCTTCAACAAGATGAGCAAAATTCCATGAAATTGATGGCTCACCCCTGAGTTTTAACAATTTGCCTTCCTCAAATCCAGTCAATATGATTTGCATTGTCACTTTTTCTTTTGATAGTGACCTCCCCATTGTCCAGTAAAATGGAGTGCCCTTGTTGACGAATGAGCACCAAGGACAACAAGTTTCTTTTCAATTGAGGAAGACATAGGACATTTTGGATGATAAAATCTAGAAGCCCTTGAAACTTGAATCTTATTATCCCTTTGCCCTCTAGTCTTGGACTTGATCTATACGCCAAGTATATTGAATTACAACTTTTTCATGAAACTCCTCAAAGTTCTTTCAGAAAGTCATGTGTTGAGTGGCCCCAGTATCTAGGACCCAAGCATCAAACCAAGTGGTACTAATTGAGGCATTATTTGCTTCATCACAACTGAAAAGCACATATTCACTGGTGAATTGAGCTGAGTTTGGTTCATTGGTTTGTTTCTTTTCTTTCCTTCCTTCTGCTCATGGTAGGATTTAATCTTCTCCCATGAAGTTTTACATTTGTGAGCCTCATGGCTCCCTTTTCTGCCGCACCATTTGCAAAACAAATGTTGTTTATCATTTTGCTTTTGCCCACAGTTATTGTTATTTTTGCTTCCTTGACCCTTATTCCTCCCTTTGTTCTTTGCCTGACATCATTTTTGAAGAATGAGGCCCTGGAAGAAGAACCCTTGAAAATTTTACCTTTTTGATTGGCATAGCGATGTTCTTGAAGCAAAATTCATATGTAGAAATAAACCACTGCAGCAAAGGGAGAAAAAAATGCAGGGAAACAATTTCATAATTTTGTGAAGTCATGAAAGCATATATTTGCTATATAAGCATATGTTTATCCCAATAGTTCAAAACTTTATCCTGTGGCATTCATGGAATGCTGTCAACTACATGTAACCTACAACTACAAAAAAAAAAAAACTCATGCATACAAATTGAAATAATTCAAACTTTTAACCTTCCACCTTCCGAGAATGCTTCCAACAAAACGTAACCTACGAGTACTAAAAGATTAATTGATTGCAATAATGATTACACGATAGATGTGCACCTGTACAGTTATCTAACTTTATCAATCCAATGAATGTCTCATCGACTTACATTGAACTCACATCATTTTCCTTGTTAGCATAAATCCACAGCAAAAGACTATACCCTTAAGTGGTTCATCTAAGCCAACGTACAACAACCTGGCCTTGGTAAAAATGGAACAAATAGCAATAGCCTCCAGGTGTAAACTTGAGTAATATACCGCTTTCAATTCTGCATGTGGCATACCTCAAGGGACAAACTACAAGTCCTCGCTTAGAGCATCCAAGCCCAGGTATGTCCTAACACAATTGATAAAGGAACAACAAACCATGGCTTCCAATTATAAAATCGAGAAACATGCCGCATTCAATTCAATTCTGGATGCGGCATACCTCAAAGGACAACAGACGAGCTGTAAGTTCTTGCTTGTGGGATCCAAGCCAAAGGCGTGCTCCCAAGGTGGGTTGAAAAGGGGGTCCTCACTTAGAGCATCGAAAGCCCAGATCCGTAGAAAAGGGGACAATAAGCCACCATGGCCTCCAAGTGTGAAGTTAAGTAACATGTCACATTCAATTCAATTCTGGATGCGGCATACCTCAAAGGACAACAGACAAGCTGCAAGTCCTTGCTTGTGGGATCCAAACCAAAGGCGTGCTCCCACGGTGGGTTGAAAATGGGGTCTTCACTTAAGAGTATCCAAGCCCAGATCCATAGAAAAGGGGACGATAAGCTGCCATGGCCTCCAAGTGTAAAGTTGAATAACATGTCGCATTCAATTCAATTCTGGATGCGACATACCTCAAAGGACAACAGACGAGCTGCAAGTCCTTGCTTGTGGGATCTAAGCCAAAGGCATGCTACCACAGTGGATTGAAAAGGGGGCAATTGGTAAACTGAAGCAAATTATATTGCAGTGGATCACAAATTTCCGAACAATTCAAACAAGTAAAAACAATATATCCAAAAATTCTCTAAATCCAGCATTGCCTATCTTTCGGTTGTATAATTGAACCAAAACGGATCCGAAATTTCGCTCAAAACTGTATGAGACAATTTAAAACATTTTTTCTAGATAACTGTGCGTTATTATTCTTAATCCGACGTTTCAACTGAGCTAGCTCACTCATCACCAGAGAAACTAAGCTAACTTTGATGACAATTTAAAACATATATTCAATTAAAACAAGATTTAAACCCTCTGAAATAAATACCTGAGCTCGTCTAAGGAGAAGCGACTTCGGGGTCGCCAGAAAAACCACATAGTTGCTCAGGATCGCAAATTCTGCCAAGCACCAGCTAAAAACAAACAAATGATAATAATCATTAAGCCTTCTCAGCACGAAACCCTCATATAACCGTGCCCCAAAACGACGTGTACAGTGCAATTTCGAGGGCGGCCGAGCGAAATGCAGGGTCATATGGATTGTTGCTCAGGCGCTTATTCTAAGCCAGATCAGTGAAGCGAAATCAAATTTTGTAGTTTTGTTGTATAGCGGGTGCGTTAGATTCATGTGACCGTGTAGATGTTTTTAAGGCGGTAGACAGTGCCGATGCAGGGCCGCTCTCCTCCTGATTGCCTGGCATGTCCGTGTCTTTGATAGATTAAAAGGATGCGAATTGTGTTCTCGTGTATTTTAACCCTACAGGTACATCGTCTTCTTCGATATGTGCTGTCTGCATTTCATTCATTTCTTTTGAGTTGTGGACCAGGATTATGCTTTTGATTTAGGAATTACAATAATGATTACTATAGTATATAAATCATTTTGAAAATCTAATTTTATGCCACGTCTTCTATATTTATATTAAAAAAATTCAACTATGTCACTTAACAATATTCTTTCCATTGTTCTTTTTGTAAACTCATAATCTAATTTTTTTACATTTTGGGGTAAGTATCATGTTTTCCATTTTGGGTTTCTCACCTTTCAATTCACTATTGCTTAATACTTATGATGTTTATGTACTAAAATAGGTTCATTTACCTAAAATATAGGAGAAAAAATGTTATTAGAATAATTATTACTCAAAGAAATTATTTAGGTAGTGTCTCAATTCATACAAATAAAAATCCCACAAAAATCCATAATCTAATTATATTCCCAACGTAAACCATCAACTTAACATCTAATTGTTTGTTAAATGCTTTAAAATGATTGTATATGCATGTTTAACCATGATGCATTACAAGTATTTTTATCAATCATCATATGATAATTTGGGGGTGGGTTAGGTGATTCAAGTTTGAATCTACAAAGGTGATGTCATATAGTTATGTAGGGCTACTTCACTCATTACATCACTTAGTTAATATGATATCATATAGTTAATATATAATTGGTTGATAGGCTTTTCTAAAGTCAAGTTTCTATATAATTGTTTTCTTAATTATCTTAGAGTCTTAATATCTTATTCCTCGTCTTTCTAAATAGTCATGATTATAAATTATCATTATTTTCTATTTGCCATATTTTATTTTATAGATGAAGAATATGTGAATTGATGCAAGAAAAATAAAGCACCATCGCTTCTTTCATACCAATGGCTATAACAATGTCATTCTTCTCTAAGGTTCTACCATTAACACACAACATTAATTAGTGATTATTAGTACTCAATTGTTTCAAAGAATTGATAGAGCGATATTAAATATTGTCATTTTATGTAATTGCATCTTCATCGGGAATGTTGTGAATGATGAAATTAAGTTTGGTTGTCGATTCATCAAATTCAGAGGAAGTAGCACATGTGAAAGAGTTTATCATAGCCTTTGTTAATCATGCGCAAGTTGATTTCTTATTTATGAAGACTAATTAAAAAAGTTAGGATATGGAAAGAGTAATTGAAAGTCTTTTAAAATAATTGCTCCGATAAAAATAAATTTCAAAATCTAGATTTTGACATTGATGTCTTATGGTGTGATTTAGACGGAATGTGTTGGTCACTTTGGTTCGAGCCCTATCGAGTCTTTTCTTGGAGTTGATTTCCCAAAGTTTGGTCCACCTAGGAATGTTACTTTTCCTTGGTTTGGCGGGATGTTAAGCTATTTATTTTTGTGTGTATCAAGATCCCCTTGCATTTGTTTTTTTAATCGATTTTGTTGTCTCTACCTAAATTGAGGAGATAATGAATTTATTTTATACCATAGCTTGTCAAATTTTCATTGAGACCTTTTAATTTATAATAATGGTTGTTAGGCTCACTCAAATTTTAGCTAAATTTTGTACATTATGTATTCAATTATATGTAGTTTCAAATTTTTCAATCAAAGTTGTCAAAATCGGGGATATTTTATCTTTGTTGCAATTGATTTAGATTGTTTCTCAATAGTGGATCACCTATTGTATTTTAAGTTCTACAAAAATATTAAAGGCTTTACATGGAGTGCATAGAGAAATAAGATTGGAAAAAGACAACTTTGCTCAATTTCATGCAATTGCCTTCTTTATTATTCGTAGAGTCGTTGATGGTATGCTACTTGTGAAGAAGCAAAAGTGGCACCTTGGAGGGTGTCCATAAGGATTTTGCATCATGCCTCTTAACCCACATGAGGTTGTGTTCTAAGTTGAGGGTCTCGCGCGCACACATAGACACACACACATTTGGGTTCAAATTCGATCGACCTTGATAAAGATCGAGTTATTTTTCTATCGAAAGAAAATATATTTGGGTTTGTTTATTAGTTAAAATAATGGAAATTTGATATATTTAAACTGATTGAAAAAACAGAAATATAAAAGATTTTAATTAGATGATAATCTCAAGATAATCAATGAGGTGGTGTTTAGGCCATGTATTAATATTGTTTGATATTTATCTATAAGAGATGATTGAAATCGATATTCTTTGTAAGCTCTTTTGTTCATCTTGGTGTTTTTATATAGGGTGTTCTAATTATATCGCCCTCCTTTTTTGTGAAGTCTATAATTTCTCTTTAAAAATAATATAGTTTTATTTTAATAAAAATATCTTATTAAAGTTATACATAATTTTTTTATTGAAAAACAAGTCTCTATTAATATTAAAGATATAGTACATTATTAATCATTCAAAAAGGAGTTGTATGAAAGCACGCTCTAGAATTTCAAATCGAGGATTAACTAGAGGAAAAACAATCAACACGTGGGTCGGGTTGTTAACACTTACAAGTCATATTAATAGAGAATGTTCAATAAACAAAGGGGTAATAAATAAATAGCAACAAATACTTGAGACATTGAGCAACGACAACAAACATAGAGCATGGTAGAGGAGGTGGCGAAGTTACGTCTATTCTACCACCCCACCCACTAACACCAAAAGGATCTTGATCTGGGATGCCTTCCCAGCCATCTTCGGTATCGTCTTTATTCTCCTACCAGGGTGAGATAGTTAAAGTGAGATGATAGAATTTCTAGAAGGGGAACACCCAAGTACCATCGCGAGCCACCACAATCACCACTAAGGGGGAGCATCCCATCCCATTCCATAAGCACTAACAACGTCATTATTGCCCGGCCACCGCCACCACTAAAGAAGTCAAACTTCTCTTTCCACCATCCCATGAGTAGGTGGTTGAGAGCGAGGTTGGAGCTTTTGTGTTTGCTTCATGAGCAACGATGGGAAGACTACGTCCATGACCCACAGGGGGAAAATATTATCGCAAGAAATCGGTAGCTCTTGGTTAATCGTGTAGTTTTATACATAATTTTTCTCTTTACGGTAGAAAAATCTAAAATATTGATAAACTAATAAATTTCTTGATAAAAAAATGTGGATAATTTATAGTGTCCTTGGAATATTGGAATTGGAGGTTTTTTCATGACAATTTACATTTACAAAATAAATATTTCCTAAATCAAATATCTAATCATGGGGTATGAAGTCAACATATATAATAAATTATAGTTAAATAAAAATTTAAGAGTGATTTATATTAAATTCAACTAAACAAATATGATTAACTCTTTTATATACATACATATATATATATATATCGATTCGAGTAAATAGTTTTAAAATTTATAATCTATTCAATTTTAGTCTTGGATAATAATTTTACAAATATTTATACGTTATAAAAGAAAATAATTTTTTTTTAAGAAAATAAGAAATAAAATAAAATTCAAATCTTGGCACTAATGCATATAATTATTCATATCATCCATGTTGGATGAGGGAACCACCGGTCATACAAAATATTTCACTATAAGGAAACCCAATACATTGTGTATTATAAGAACAAGATTTTGTTAGGCCAATATACTTTAATTGTAGATGAAGATGACAACAAAAATATATTCCTACATCTACAATGATGAGAGAATCAATGTACAAAATCCTAACTTTGTTTTCATTGTGGTGAATAAATGCATATTATCAACCCACCTTTTTCACCATGCGATCTTGAACTACAATGCAAAGTATGTTGTAAAGTTAGAGAAAAGATCATAGAGTTCTCATGATATATGTTAATGTTAGTTGCGATTACTGTAGTTCCCAAGATCCAACATTTTATGCATACTAAATATTTCTTACAGGCACACATTGCATAGTGTGATACGTGTGTGCACAAGAGACATGTCATATGCTATTAAAACTCCCATGAGATCAAATGTAGCAAACGATTTGTGACTCTCGGTGTTGGTTGAAAATTCTATAGGTGTGTCTAAGTAAACTTTGAGCATGAGTCATTGTATTCAAATTTTCTTCATGCGTATATACATCGTCCTTCATAACTAGAACATATGAAAATTTAGATGTTGCTTAAGTAATGGTCATACATTATATGTCATAAAAAGGAACAATGGAAAATTACAAAAGAGCCGACAATTGTCCAAATATGGATAGATTGGGGCCAAAATTATTTGCCATCAACATTATAGGAGTCAACTATACATTTTCTATACAACATTCATTATTCACCACTAATAGGTATTGTCACCCAAGGATCCTTTTTGCCTTGTATGAAGTTTATCTAAAAATCAACATACGGGTGATGAAGTTTTAAAATGGCTATCAAGGAACAACTAGAATTGGTAAATTGTATCTCTAAAAATGTATCATACATGCATTAGACTCTTTCTCAATAGATGGAAAACTCCTTTATTGATCCTTGGTCCTACAGTAGTAGTTTTTTTCAACATACATTATTGAACAATTCATATCGGTCTTAGACTCCCAATTAGAAATGTCCACGATTTTCAATGACAAACATTATTCATACTTAAAGAAGAAATGAAGCACATACGTTACATTCTCATTGATGAGATTAGTTTTATAGTGCCTAAAATGTTTAAAGATATTAATGATTGAATTCAACAAGCATTTCTAACACATGCAAATAAAAAATTTGATGGTTATTCAATTATTCTTATTGGTTATATTTCTCAAATAACACTTGTAAAGGACATCCATCTTTATGTTGTAAAGTTTCATCATAGTTGTACCCTCTCCACACCTTGCATATGTTTACAATTATTTTCATTTATGAAAATTTTAAATTATTAACGTTCAGCCCCCACTTACACCCACCAATTTACAAATGTTTTAAGAAACACAATTAGGAGAAGATTTTGGGATACCTTCAACATTGTTATTACCTTGGAGGTGATATTTCCTCAAGGAAAAACTCCTGAACAAGACATATTTTGAAAAATGTGGACAAACATTATAAACGCATACCCTAGTTTTTATGACTAACAGACTCTCATGAAGATGAGAAACACATGTTGGAGCTAGGATGAACGAACATCATTTGATTAAGAAATTAACTTGTATGGACCAAAAACATTCTTTAAACTAAAAATCAAGCGATGTTTGGATCTCTATTCAGGTTCATTACAAGAATACTTGTTGAATATATAAGGTGCTCATGATTAGAAAATGTTGATGATGACTAATTGGAATATGAAGTCCTATATATCGGCTAACATGTTATGTTATCATGAAATTTGTGCACTGATGAAGGATTGGTAAACGGTGCTTTCAATACCATAAACAATGTTGTATATATTGATGGCTCAAAACAACCAAACTTGTGAATGTGTGTAATGATCAAATTTCAAAACTACAAGGGTGCACTTTGGGACCCAAACAACCCAATATTTTTTCCAATATTATCATTACTAAGAGGTAATCATAATAAATTCTCACTAAAAATAACATGGGTGCATACCATACACAAATCCCAAAAATTGACTTTGTCTAAAACAACCATAGATCTAGAGATGTAGAGAAATAGTGGTTGACTTTCACATCATTATAATGATAAGTCTATTGACTTCTTAAGAATATCTCAACCATTCTCTTTTGAGTGCTACTATGAGATTAAAAATGCTAGGTATGTCAAACAAAGACTATTTTAAGAGAAACATCTACACATGTTAGCTCCGTTAGCGAAAATGGGTATGTACATGATAGTTATGACTAAATTGTACTTCTTGCCATTATTTTTCACATAAGATGCTTATCATTCTCATTTTTACTCGAATTATTATCAATATAATTATGAAATGCATTTTCACCATTGTATGATGCCAACAATAAGTGGACCTCGCACACATAGGACGCGTACATGCCACATCCATTGTATACATGGTTATTAACAAACATCCAAGTCAACACTTTCTTTTGAACTTTAAATCCTTATTAGTAACATGTAGTACCACATATATTTGTGCACTAACTTTTCATGTCTATACTTTATTACATGATAAAAACAATATTAATTTTTTCGCAATCTTCTAATCAAGTTTGAATTCAACACATGTATGTCTTACATTCGCTTCTATATGTCTTCGTTGTTTTAATTTAATTCACATTATTATTTGATTTTAAAAATACATTAGTGATAGTGATTAGTAATGTTATCCTTTCAATAAATCTTTGTATATGTCTACCGGCCTCTCAAAGCACCTACGAATACTTTTGCTAGTTGTATATTAAGTAATTTTTAAAAATTATATATGTATGGTTAAGCATGGTGCATTAAAATTCCTTTATCATCATTGTATGATAACTTAGAGAGTAGTTCAAAGGTGACCCAAGTCTGAATCTAGAGATGTGATATCATATAATTAACTAAAACTAGTTCACTTGTGACCCAAATTTAAATCTAGAGACATATAAAAGAGGCTTCGTTCTTTCCTCTTTTAAGTGAGGTCTCTTCCCCTCCCAAACTTTAGAAACGAGTTGGATTATGTGCTCTTTGTGAGAAATGATCTACTATAAAAACATATGCTTTCCCGATAGACATGTAGATCGAGACAATACTAGTTGAAAACAAAATATGCGAAGAAAATTATGTGGCAAGTGTTGTTTTCTCTTGTTGATAACGTTGATAATTATTTGGCTCAATTTTTGTCTCTTCAACTGAATTTTCACCATATTTCTTTTGTGAGCTACAAGACTTTTCCATTCAACATTATCATCTCCTTCCAAACTTGAGATTGTAATAACTAATATTGTTTTGTTTGTTGTGTACATTTCATTTGGCAACACATGTTTTATGTTAAAGGAGTACATTCATCCATTGATAATTGGGCTAGAGGAAAACGTGATACAATTTTTATGGGTTTTGCACTTCCCTCACTTTTACAATAAGGTAATGAGAACGGTTTTGAATTCTTATACATCCATTAATGGAGGTGTTTTGAGCCACACTAAGTGGAGTTTTGTGGTGGGGACAACTAAATTCAAGTAGGTCCAAGTTAGGCATTCAAGTGGAATCTTACTTCCACTCTATATTATGTCACTTTCAAATATTAGATGAGAAAATGTTGTAGATTGGTATCCTTTATTGACTCTTTAACTTGAATAAAACCTTGCAATTAGGATGTGAATTATTTAACAAAATGTTTCATTAAATTTCCTTATCTTTTTTAAATTACTTATTTCTTGAGTATTATTTCATTTGTTGTGTACATGTCATTTGACAACAAATGTAATTTATCGAAGTAGAACATTTGTGTATTGAAAGTTGGGCTAGAGGCAATCAAGCTATATTTTTATGGGTGTTGTGTTTCACTCATTTTTCAAACGAGACAACAAGAGTAGCTATATATTCTTATGCATATATAAGTGGAGGTGCTTTTTAGGCACACCGGGTGGAATTATATAGTGTGGAAAGTGAAATTCAAACATGTTTAAATTAGGTATTCAAGCATAATTTGAATTTCACTCTATACTATGTCACTTTTAAATATTAGATCGTAAAATGCCATACACAACTTTCCTTTCTCGAACATGCACGAAACTTGTGTGCAAATTGAAAAAGAGTCTATATGGGCTCAAGCAAGCTCAAAAGCAATGGTATTTGAGATTTGACAGTTTTATGCATGAGCATGGTTATATGAGATGTGAATCTGACCATTGTGTTTATTTTAAAAAGCTTGAAAATGGGAGCTATGTTATTTTGTTATTGTATGTGGATGATATGTTGATTATAGGATCTAGTATGCAGGACATTGGTAAACTTACAGAAAGGTTAGCTCACACATTTGCAATGAAGGATTTAGGAGTTACAAAGAAAATCATTGGCATGCAAATTCACCGAGACAAGAAAAACAAGAAGTTATATTTGTCTCAAGAGGCTTATATTAATAAGGTGTTGGAAAGGTTTAATATGCAAAGATAAAAACCTGTTGGTACACCTATGGCTGGACACTTCAAATTGAGAAAAGATCATTGTCCTTCATCACATGAGGAGGTTGAGTGTATGACACATGTTCCCTATGCTTCACGGGAGGAAGTCTTATGTATGCCATGGTTTGTACTAGACTAGACATTACATTGCAGCAGTGGGAGTTGTGAGTAGGTTTATGGCTAATCCAGGTAAAGAACATTGGAAAGCTAGTCTAATGGATTCTCAGGTATTTGAGAGGGACATCCGAATGGAGTTATGCTATGGAGGGTCAGATACTTATTTACGTGGCTATGTTGATTCAAATATGGCTGGAGATTTGGATGACAGGAGGAGCACCACTGGATATATTTTCATAGTAGGTGGAATGACAGTTAGTTGGATTTCAAGATTGCAGAAGGTTGTGGCTTTGTCTACTACAGAGGCAGAGTATGTTGCAGCTACAGAAGCTAGCAAGGAGATGATATGGATGAGCAGGTTCATGGAAGAGTTGGGTAAGGAGAAAGAGGATTGTAGATTATACAGTGATAGTTAGAGTGTGATTCATCTGGAAAGAACTCAGCATTTCATTCAAGAACGAAACATATTCAGTTGAGGTATCACTTCATATGGCAGGTGTTGGAGGATGGACAACTAAAGTTAGAGAAAATCCATATGGATGAGAACCTTGCGGATATGCTAATGAAGCCATTGGTAAGGGAGAAGTTGGAGCTTCACTCCACTTCTGTTGGTCTTTGAGTTTAAGACTTGAAGAGGAAGAAATGGGCCAAGGAAAAGGAACCAAGGATGGTGATGCATAGTACAGTGCAACAATTGATCTCCAAGTGGGAGATTATTGAGAATGGAGCTTAATTGCTTCACAAGAAACTTGTTTTTACATGTTACTGGTTACGAGCAATAAGCAGGCGTCAGTCATGGTGTAACCAACATCGGTCAGTGTAACTAGTGTCGATTAGTCCAGTCGGGAAGTGGCCGGTGACGATGTAAAGTAAATGTTGGATTACTTGTGTGATGCGAGTTTTTATTTTTATGAAAATTAGAATAAATCAATTATTTTAAAGATTATTTATTGATTGTAAAAGAATAGTTAAGTTACCCAATATAGATATATATGCATGTATGCATTATATGAGGCTAAGTAAGAAGGAGAGAATATATATAGCAGTTGTCTTGCATGTAAGTTTTCTTGGTGAGAAAGAAAGAGTAGCTGAGTGAGGGAAAAGCATTGAACATCCTGTGAGGTGTTAGAAGACAGTAGATCTTCATTGTATTTCCTTTATAAAGCACTGAATAATAATATTGGTCATTTCTTGGTGGACGTAGCCCACACTGGGTGAACCACGTTAAATATGGTGTAATATTTCTCTTATTTATTTTATCTTCTGGTTATTTCGCATTCATTGCTTGTATGATTTCTTTGATTATAGATCTGTGAAACACTGTTATATGGTTTAACCACAACAAGAAAGAAGCATACCTCGCGCATCTTATCAAAGATGGTACTCTTGATTTTTGGTCGTTTACACCCATCCATGTTTGTGGCTAGGTTGTTAAATGTCTAAAGTACGTAGGTACATTTTCATATCTTTGATAAAGTCCTTCAATCTTGATTTCAAGATCATCTTCACTGTTGCGAGTTCGGTTCATCATTTGTCTCTTCTTGAGTTGATAGTTTTGCTCGCATTCTAGTCGCACAATCTTGGTACTTACATCATGTTTTCATTTTTTGAGAACGTGATATAAGTCCCTTTATTGTGCGGTTATGTTGCTCGCATAATTAAAAACTCCTTGTCATACTTATTACTTGGTTTCAGTTTTGACGTCATCTGAGTCTTTTAAAAAAATTGATATCGCCTTATATATATCACAATAATGTTGTCTTGATACTAACACCTTGCTTGCTTGGTTAATGTATCAAGATAACATTGTTATGCTATATCTAG
The DNA here is from genome assembly GCA_018340775.1 of Taxus wallichiana var. yunnanensis. Classification (NCBI taxonomy): domain Eukaryota; kingdom Viridiplantae; phylum Streptophyta; class Pinopsida; order Cupressales; family Taxaceae; genus Taxus; species Taxus wallichiana. Next base: position 89,948,854 of record CM031239.1, read on the forward strand.
TCGCGACTTCCATTTTTCGAAGACTTAGCTTTCATCGAGCATTCAAACTAGTTTTAAGTATACCTCGTCGGGAGACTGCGTCAATACCGCTTTGATATTTAGGTCTTTTTAAAATTCTAACTTGACCTACGCATTGATACGATATTTTCACTATTCGTTTTAGGGTATCGGATTAATAGCAACAAAATTGAGTGATCATTACATTTAAGTGTGCATATGAGTGTTCTTTGATAAAAACAACTGCATAACATTGCATCTAGGACACATTGTAGCATATTTCAAACATCACCTCGAATGACTTTCAAAATCATACATTTAGGAGCTATGCTAGCTTCATACGAACATCGGCTAGTAATGCCTAAAATCGTGTAGATTGCAACCAAATCAAACGAGCATGACTTAGGAGAAAACCCTTTTGAAACCTTCCCATTTAGCGGCAACAACTTAGCGCCTCTCTTTTCTCAAGTCAAGGATGCAGAGCCATTAATTTACCATAGTGGAGAAGAGTCAGACTCTTCTGGAGAGCAACAAAGATTAGACCTAAGCTAGATTTGATGAACTCCTATATTATAATAGAGATCAAGTACTGCAAGAGTCTTAGAATTAGGAGCTAAACTTCCGTACGAATGTGAAGTAGAAACTAAGGTCATTAATCACAAAATAAGAGAACGAGTATCGCTCTTAGACATAGATAACCCCTTTGAGACAAGGTACACTTCTACTTCTGGGCAACATCATGCCATTATCGAAGGAGACCCATCACGATGGCCTCACTACAAAGCTTCACGTAAAGTGAAGATTGAGCGTAAAGCTTCACCTCCTCCCAAATTCGATGAAGAAGAGGACCCTCTAGTTGAAGAGGAGATCCTTCAAAAACAGATCTTGAAATTGAGCCAGAAATTAGCAAACCTAGGCTCTTCAAGAAGAAACATATACAAAGACAAAGACAAAATGAAATCTAGCGAGTATCACTTTGATCCATACACTAACACTACCTTTAAGGCGGCTCAAACACAAAGACCAATGTCACCTACTAAAGAACAACTCATTCAGAAAGAATTACAATCAATGAAAGATACACTTGCTACGCTATAGGAAGGAAACATAGGCCATAATAGGAAATATTCGTATGAAGAACTATGCCCTTATCCTTTCGATAAGGACATGTTATGGCAACCCTTCCCAAAACACTTTACCATTCCCAAGTTTGATAAGTATAAGTGCAAGAGTGATCCTCGTGATCATATAAAAGACTTTTACATGGCTTGCCAAGAGGTCGCATATAGTGATAACTTCTTAATACAACTTTTTCCTCATAGCCTAGGAGCACTGGGATTGGAATGGTTCTATAGTATTCCCAAGGGCTCCATTACAACGTGGCCCACATTAGTAGAAAAATTTATACGACATTATTCCTATAACATGGAAAATGATATCACAATGAACGATCTATGTAATACGAAACAAAAACCCAATGAGACCTTTGTCGGCTTTTTACAATGATGGCGAGGGTTAGCAAGTCATTTCCCTTGTGCATTACCGGAAAAACATCTAATGAGCATATTTGTTTCTAACTTAAACCCATAAATAGTCTTCCATTTACGGATGCTCTCGTGGCTCAAACTTCAAGAGGTTATAGAGAAAGGCGGTCAAATCGAGAAAGATCTTATTGCAAAGGAACGCTTAAATCATGGCCGTTAAAGACAAACATGAAACCAAATTCGTATACAAACCGATATTTTTCAATAAAAACAACATGTTGTTGGTGATGGCATTACTGAGACTCAAGAGAGTCCAAGTCGTGCGAGATGGGCTGCTTTTAAAGCTTTGACACAGACCTCATCCCAAGACACCCACTAAACATGTGTTCATGCCATTAACAGAATCCCTATACGCCATACTAAAGCGGTTAGATAATGTAAAAATGGAGGAATATATAATTGCGACGTTACCATACCGAGAAGATGCTCTAAAACTGGTTGGTTTAAAGACCATGAGTCTGTGACTTCCGCCATGTTAAAGGACACAAGACAACTAGGTGTTTAAGGCGTGTCACTATATACAAGACCTCATTGAAGAGGGTAAGATTTATGTAGATTCTCCCCCTGACTCAAGACAAGGTCCAAACGAGAAAATGGGTATCTACAAAGAGCCTTTTCCTAATCATGTAGATAAAAAGAAAAGGAAGCTAGATCACGAGACAAACCTCCAACAATTATAGAACTACTTCTTATATATACCCCACTAATGACATTCCCTTTGATTCTCTCATAGGATGTATTCGCTCATCTGATGAATAAGTCAACACTATCTAGATCTTTGAAAAGATTTACGTAGTAGGAACAAGACGTGCTCATTTAATCATACCATATCCCATGCCTATCCCTCAGGAAGGTCAATACAATTTGATAGACGAGTTAGAGAAAACACCTGCTAGGATATACATTCTCGATCTCCTCAAAATCTTTACTGCCCATAAGAACATACTGTATAAAACATTTCAAAATTCAGGAGTCTCTACAGATTTAGATCCCACGTGCCTCTAATCCATGATTGCACACCTCGACTCCAATGATCATATTACTTTTGATCGCACCGCAATCCGTGTAACAACCCAAAACAAAACTTATCGTTATACCAGAAGTGGTGGTTACCCGTCACAAAATCAAGAGGGTACTTGTGGACGGTGGATCTAATCTAAACATTTGCACTTTGAAGCTAGTTAAGTAGCTAGGCCATTCAAAAATAGATCTAGGCACTAAGACTATTATGATCACAACCTACGAAAATGAAGAACGGGAATCAACGGTACTATAGTAGTTCCCATGGAAGTAGGCTCAACTTGTCATGACACGACATTTCATGTCCTTGACTTAGACCTTCCATATAACATGCTCTTGGGGTGCCCATGGATCCATGCCATGCAGGCCATTCCATCAACTTTCCATCAGTGTATCAAACTGTGTCATGAGGGACAAGTGGTTACCATTTTGGGTGACCTGGAACCATTCACACATTGTAGGGCATTACACAATTTTTCTCGTGCAACTTATGAATATCCTTTGGGGATGTTGTTATCCCCCTACAAATGGAAGATATTAATAAATGGGTAGATTCAAAGTCACTCACGCCTTATAATCAATATTTTCCTTCATTAGTCAACACGTTCTCTTCATGGGAGGCAACGTCGGGAAAATATGGCCTAGGTGAGCCATTCACTCTTGAACAGGCTTTGCTAATATTAGATTTATTAGTATCTCCTGAACACAGGGTAAGCCTTATTTTCAGTTCAAGAGCACTCGGGAGCAATGTCCTAAAACATTGGAAAAGTTTGTCCATAGTGGTCTTTGATCGATAGTGGTCTCTATCGAGGAGAAGATGTTAGAAAATCCTAATAGAAGAGTGCTAAAAGGTACCATGGCTTCATGCCATCAAGCACCCTAGTACATCAAAGGTCACCGCATGATGTTTTTCATGGGTTACAAAGTGGGTTTAGATGTGGAATCAATGCACAAGGCCAGCTAGAGCCTATTCCCATCCCCCATTTCAAGTCGAATAAGCATGGCCTGGGATAAGGCCTCATAATTCTCTACCCTATGAGATTAACGCCACCTCTTTTGAATGTGAGGATGTTTCGTCTCATTCTGATAGTGACACAGATTCCCAGTTTAGCCTCTACAATGATCTTGCTTCCACTAACCTATTCCCATATTTAGTTGTCCTTACCTTATCTGAATCCAACCCCCTAACCAATTATGAAATGGCCCTCATGTATCCTGAACTTATGTATTGGGATCAACAACTTCACATGCCACTATACTTAATTGAAAATGATGAGGTATTTGTAGATTTCATGGGACTCAGGGATTCTATTCCAATTGGGGATCACAAGAAATGATTTTCAATTCAATTAGACACATGTGCATACTTCGGAGAAGAGGCAGAGATGTGTGGACGTTTGAATAAGAAGGTGGTAAACAAGAGTACAAATACTTCAGAGAAACCTTACAGAAAAGATAAACGGAAGTCTCATAGTGAAAAACTCTTTGAAACACTCGTAGATAAACGAACAAAGAGTCTAAGGATGAAGTGGTTTATCCATTTAAAGATGATGATGAGCTACTACAGGAAGTTGATCTTACTCTTCCCCGATCTTACATGGATGGAAGATGCTTCTAAGATTCTTGTTGAGGAAACAATTAATGTCAACATTGGCTCAGAAGAGCAACCTAGAATGATAAAGTTGGGAGGTTCACTCTCAACTCTGGAAAAGAAGGTCTTTGTAGAGATCTTAAGAGAATATGTTGATATATTTGCATGGACATACGCAAATATGTCTGGGTTTAGACCTAGAGTTAGTTATGCACAACCTCGTTGTGCACCCGACACGCCAAACCCATCAATCAAAAGTTGAGAAAGATGCCTAAGGTGGCGCTCCTTGTCAAACAAGAATTGGAAAAGCTGTTTCTGCTAATTTATTAAACCCATTGACTATTTAGATTGGATCTCTAACATAGTCCATGTACATAAGAAGAATTTTGGCATAAGAATCTACACTAATTTCCGTGACACAATAAATCATGCCCTAAGGATGACTTCCCCTTGCCTAACATTGACATGATAGTTGATTCCACCGCTGGTTATGAAATGTTGTCTTTAATGGATGGGTTTTCAGGTTATAACCAAATACGGATTGCAGAAGAAGATCAACATAAAATGACCTTCATTACCCCTTGGGTTACCTTTTTCTACAAGGTCATGCCTTTCGGACTCAAGAATACCGAGGCCACTTATCAGCGGGCCATCACTATTATCTTCCATGATATGATGAATGACATCATGGAAGATTATGTTGATGACATCCTAGCTAAATCCAAGAGTAGAGGAGAGCACCCTGAAGTGTTGAGACGTATTTTTAGTCTCCGGGATTATAAGGTTCGCTTGAACCTCAAGAAATGTGTCTTTGGTGTTTTATCTGGAAAGCTCCTAAGCCTCATTATTTCACAAAGAGGGATAGAAGTAGACCCTGCAAAGGTTACGGCTATCACAGAAATGCCACCACCTACCACTTTTAAACAACTTAGGAGTCTACAAGGGAAAATTAAGGCAATCTGTCACTTTATTTCATAACTTGCGGATAAGTGGCACCCCTTTACCCATTTACTGAAGAAGGATGTTGCATTCAACTGGGGATCAAATTTCCAAAATGCCTTTGCACTAATAAAATAGTACTTGGTCAACCCACCTGTACTCATGCCACCTACCCAGGCAAACCTCTCCTCTTGTACATTTATGCTACCTAGTTTGTTATTGGTGCACTTCTTGCCCAATATGACCTAGACCATAAAGAAAGGGTAATTGATTACGAGTTGAATTACTCATAGATTGAAAAGGCATACTTAGCAGTTGTCTTTACCTTCCAAAAGCTTCGCCATTATCTCCTAAACAATAAAACTAAACTCATATCCAAATTTGACCTACTCAAATACATTTTATCCAAACCCAGCCTCACAGGCCAAATGGCTAATTGGATCATTCTCCTGAGTGAATTTGATATTGAGTTCGTGAATAAGAAATCCTTGAAAGGATAGGTATTGGTGATCAATTAGTAGAAGCTCCTCTCCCAGGGATGGAACCTTTGTGTGCGGATCAGCCAAAGAGTCTATAGGATGGAAGGTCCATTTTGATGGATCTTTCACCTTTCACGGATTTGGAGCAGGAGTGGTGCTCATCACTCCCACAGGGGAGGTCATACCAAGAGCATTCCGGTTGGGATTTTCGTGCACTAATAACATTACAGAGTATGAGGCACTCATCATTGGCCTCAAGCTAGCTATTACTTAGAATATTAGACAACTACGAGTCATTGGAGACTCCAACTTATCATTAAACAAGTTAATGATGAGTATAAAGTTAAAGATGAGAAGCTCATTCCATATAAGAAAATGGTTGAAACCTTGAAGGAGTACTTTACACAAATCATATTTGAGCAAAAGCCAAGGTCACATAATAGATCCGCGGATGCTATGGCTACAATTGGGTCTTTGTTACGCATTCCACCTTAGGAAAGTAAGATGCCTTTCTTTGTAGAGCATTTACAAGTGCCCGCATATGATATGCCAGAGTCATGTTTGGCATGTGAAGTTGTTGGTCCATTATCCCCCTGGTATGACCCTATCTTTCGATACCTACAAGATGACACTTTTCCACCAGACATCACCCATTCTAAAAAGAAAGCCCTTATTCATCATATATCCCATTATACCCTCCTAGGAGGCACCCTTTATCGTCGTGGCTACGACGGGAATCTGCTTCACTATTTGGATGTTACTGACTCAATCCATGCTATTAAGGAAGTACACGGTGGTATTTGTGGAGCGCACACTAGCGGCATGGTCTTAGCTAAAAAACTATTAAGAGTAGGCTATTATTGGCCTACCATGGAATCAGATTGTTGCAATTTCGTAAAGAAATGTGAACTATGTCAGAAGTATGGAAACTTAATACATGCACCAGCCTAAGCTTTGTAGCCTATCTCAATGCCTTGACCATTTTCTAAATGGGGTCTAGATCTCATAGGGAAGCTCCATCCTTCTTCTTCAGATGGCCACACCCACATCATCACTACCACCGAGTATTTTACCAAATGGGTAGAGGTTGTGCCTCTTACTTACGTCGGTGCACAAATTTCTAAATTCATTATGAACCATCTCATCTGTCATTATGGTATCCCTTCCGCCATTGTCACAGATAATGGTAAGTCCTTCAAAAATAAAATGGTTAAGACATTGTGTCAACGTTTCCATATTCAACTCAAGTGGTCTACCCCTATTACCCCCAAGGTAATGGAAAAGCAGAGGCTACTAATAAAACCCTTGTATGGATTATGGAGAAAATGGTAAGTAAGACTGGCCATAATTGGCACTTACAGATACATCCCGCCCTTTGGGCCTATCGAACCTCCATCTACACTCCTACTGGTGTAACCCCATATTCACTTGTCTATGGCACTGAAGCCATCATACCTCTGGAAGTGGAGCTTCCTTCCTAATAATATCTCTCAGGGACTATCTTGATACGAAGAGGACTACAGAGTTGCTCCACTGGCAGAGTTGGAACTATTAGATGAAAAGTGTATCAAAGTGCTCAATCACCTGAAAGTCTATCTGAAAAAAGTATCCAGAGGGTATAACAAATGCATCATTCATTGGGAATTTGATGTAGGTGATCTAGTCCTAAAAGAAAATCATAAGAACACCATCAAAGATAGAGAAAAGAAAGGTGACTTTGAAGCTAACTGGATAGGCTCATATATGGTGGTTGCTTAAATATGGATCAAGAGCATATAAACTTTCATACTCAGATGGTGAAGAGATTGCAGAACCTATGAACGCCATGCACCTTAAGATATTCTACGCTTAAGCATGACGAGAATATTAGATATCAACTAAAAAATAGAAAAACAAAGAAAAAAATAGAAAATTGAGAAAATAGTAAAGAAAAGTAGGTCATCCACATGTGAAAACCACACAATTGTGGCATAGTGGGCAGGTCTTTGAGTGAAAACCGGTCTCCAACGCTCAAAGAAGATTCACCGTCACAAGTCACTCTTACAACAAGACGGGTAACCCTCACTGCTTTCTAGATATAACTTCCTTTGCTAGGTCTAGGAACCCTACCGAATCCATCTTCGCTGAGCCGTGATGATCGCTTATTTTCTCTTATATCTACGTGAAGGATGTTGCCTTTGTATATTCCCATCTAACGCTAGGGCACCTTCACATTCCACTTTCTCGTACATACACACATGGTATTTTTCCTTTTGTATATTCCCACATCACGTTGGGGAATCCACGCTTCTTTGTCCTTGTACATTGCTTTGAAACACGACCTTAGAAAATACAAAAACATTCGGAAAAGATACACAAAAACCTAAACATTCAGAAAATCTCCCTTCTAGGGATGAAGCTACACCAACTGCATAATATTGTCTTGGAGAAACCTCAAAACAATGTGAATAATAGCCTTGAAAACTTATCTTTCTAGATAAACCCAAAAACATTAGAAAATATATCAATGTTGTCTCGCAAAAACAAGGTAATAATTTAATTGCTTTTAGTTGTTTGTTTGTATAGTTTTGATTGAGAATACTTTTTTGTGTGATGTGGGGACTCATTTTCTTATTATGGGGTGGATCTTTTTAACTTGTATATGGCATTAAGCTCATTCGTAGCTTGTATGCATCTATTAGGATTCATTTTACTTACTTAGACTAAATGTAAATTTTATCTCTTTGGTATGTTTAGTAAATTCATGTAGTTTGCATCTTGGTTATGTTGTGTTGTATAGGTACAGTTATTTAGCTTTGTTAACTTTTGCTTGTGTGTTTGTCTCTTGCACATTTTTTTGTTATCACATCTATCATCTACCATTCATCACATATAAACATCATCTACTACATTATATATACAAAAATGCTAAGTATTACATCATGCATGTATGCTAAGCTAATCATCACATATTGTATCATCAATGGGGGCAAGAGGGGTTGCGCATAATCACAAATCTATCCCCCACCGCACCAATATTATCTAGTATCATCCCAAGTGCTAGAATAAGAACTCAAAAAATCCATAAATCCAAAACATGTGATACTATCTACAGATATATCATCAATATAAAAACATGGAACATACACATCTCTAAATCTAAAGTATGTCACATACATAGAGGAAAGGGAAATCATACATCATGATACAATAATTGCAAAACAATAACCACAAATCGTAAAAGGCATAATCACAATATAACATGAAAAAATCATCATCGAATGTCCATATGATACATGTATAAATGTCCATCTCAAAACTCAAGTATACATCATCGATACAATATGCCATCTAAAAGGGGCATGCATCAAAATCGAGCCTTCATCAAGAGGTGTCACCAAAATAATGGTACATGAATCTATACATCAAAATCAGCCTTCATAAGAGGCATGTATACAATACATCTGTACAAAAGGAAAAATGAGGAACTCAACCATAGCTCGCACCCTCACCGAGGCTCTCGGGTCCATGTCTTGGGGGACGGAAGAGTGGTGGTTGTGATGGACCAGCACCGGAGGTATCACCCTACTTGCTGGTTGGTTGTTGTTTAGTGGCTACTCTGCAACGGGATGCCGGGATCGATCTAACTAAATGGCTTGACCACCGTGATCCGGAACCTTTCGTGCTCATACCTAATCGCTTAAAAGGTTCTACTCGTTGCTCTATTGGCACTACTCGAAATAGGGGTATATATATAAGGCCTCAATGCCGAACCCTCATAACATCTTGTATCAAATCAACATCTCCAAAAGAAGTAGCTTCCTAAACGGTGGCATCTCGCTCGCCTATCAATCTACCCCTATCAGCATGAGCATGTCTAGTAGTAGTGGCCTCTCGGTCTCTATTGCGCAGTAATATTCTCGCACACCTGGGCTCATGCCTGATCTCTCTAGATGATATAACCCGTGATTGTGCTGGGCATGGTCCCTTTGTGTGACAACCATCTGCACCTAGGTTTGAGACTGGTGTAAAAGGCTCAGTATCTGAGCCCCTTTTGTGGCCATCTCACTAATCTGGCTCTGCCATGAGGTACTATCCCCACCCTAAGTTGCGTACTCGGCTGATCCCTCTCAACTATCAAAATATGTACCTAAGTGTTGGCTTGATCTCACTCTCTTTGTAAGGGCATGTACTGCTCCTCGGTTGCATCTCTCTCTCCATCCACCTGTAACTGAATGGCAATTGCCACTGTAACTGTTGTTGAAGAGCAGCCAACTACCCACCATTACCACCACCCCCTGGAGCATGAGGTGGCGGGCCCTACTCTAGAAATACCTACTAAAGAGGGGCATATATCCCCATTGGAATTCCTACTAGAGGAAACTCTATGTCTAGTGCCCAGGTGCATGTCTCTACCGAGTTGGGGTCCTTGTCTGCAGGAGCTTGTTGTAATGGAGGACCCTATCCCCTACCCCCTAGAATAATGTTGTGTGTCAAGACCACCATCATCATCGTTATCATCACCACCGCCGGCTCCACCCTCATCACCATTGGGAGGCCCCACTGGAGGAGTTCTCATCTTTGGCATTATAAGCCACCTTGGAAATAGTTGAACAACATGGAAGCACACCATGGTACCATCACGCATTCTCGGGTGTGGTACGGGATCTCTAATTTGTCTCAATGGAACACACATAATAGGTACCATCCGCCGGAAGGCGCAAAGTGCTCTATCTCGAGAAATCTGTGGACCCATATCACTATACTCTTGGGCCTGCGAGCATACCATATATCTGGCCCAGGAACATCCTGGGTAATGCCAAACTATCTCTGGCACCGATCTACTCTATACATCTCCCACATATAGTTGCGGGTTGCCCAACATGAAGTGCTCGGTGTGGCGATCGAGCTCTAAACCGTCCTCAAGCCACTGGAAATGTTTGTAAGGCCTCCATAATATGGCGCGTCCTATCAGTAGTTCGTCAATCTTACGGTGGTAATGATACGCATCTCCCATGTATGGTCGAACATCGTCCCCAATTGGGACCCAACGCATAGTAGAAGGCTCCTCTGGAGCCCGAACTCTCAAAACACCTAAGGGCGACCAATAACAATGTGGTCCCATGCCCAAATCTGAAGTAATCTGGCTGGTCCTACCATCTTCTGACGGTAGTAGGTAATCAAATGTAAGTCCCAGTATAAGTGTGCTAGAATGCACTAACCCCAGCAGTAGGTCTCTCCATCTATCAACCCGCGTATCACTCCAAGGAGGCCAAGTGAAAAGGAAGCACCGATCTTGTCAAGGAGTATAACTCCACTGACAAAGGCCATCATATAAACCACCACTCGGTCTAGCTCTGGGTCCTCAATGCATAGCGATAACTTAATAGTCATCCCACGTCGTGGTATCATGGGACACCAAACAACTCTGAGATACACTGCTGAATATCAGGCCAATGACTCGTATACTGGATGAGTTGACCCTGAATCGGGACTCGCATAATGTGCCACACATCCTCGAGAGTAATCGTGATCTCCTAGTCGGAAGAAGCTAAAAGTACTAACTCTCGTTATGCCATCTCTCCATTACGGTTGTCGAGGAAGGTCGTGTTCCAATGTGATCGAGGCATATCAGCCACGTAGGCCAATCCCGTGACATATAGGAGGCTATCCAATATCACCCTATCATCCTTATCAAATTGTGCCTCTATCACCACTATCTGACCATATTGCTCGCGTGTATGAAGAACATGAAATATAACCTATAAACAAAGAAACACACATGTATTAGGCACGTTTCTATCCACTTCTACTTAATTTGCTTTGGTAAAATCCTTCATTCTTCCATCTCATTTCCTAAATTTTCACTTTCTTCTAGTCTACTTTCTTTTCTCCTTGGCTATTTGGCTAGAAGGGCATTCTACTCCCCCTTCCTCAACGCATACGTGCCTTCCCCAATGCATACGCGCCTTTGTCGATGCATGCACGCCTATCTCAGTAGCGTATGCGCCCTTATGTATTTTCTCCTTTTCTCCTCGTCCACACGGGACGTATATGCACCAGTGCATTGCCTACACACTGTTTTAATGCATGCATGTATGCACCCGTTTCCCTACCGGGATGCATGCACGTCCTCTTCCATGCACGTGCGTGTGCATTCCTTTCTTTTCCTTCGACGGATACGCGTATATGTGTCTTTTTTTTTCGATGGATAGGCGACACGTATCCACCAAATTCGACGCATGTGTGTACACATATACGTCCAAGACAACGCATCGACGCGTGCGCATATGCATATACGTCAAAAATTCCCTAATCTAGCCTAAAAGTCCCTAAAAATGTCATTACATGCGTAATTCACAAGGAAGGATGGACCACTCACGTAGGGTCTATCCGTTGGGTCCCGCATAAACTCTTGGATGTGATCCACTTGCCTCTACTCGGTAGCCTCGTCATCTCACTCCAGGGCTATCGCTCTCGCTCGTGGTAAAAATTTGTAAGAGCTCTGGTACAAATGAACTGGTTGTGATTGATTTACCCCCCCAGGTGGGTATATTAGGCTGTCGCGATGCCCCTGGGGCATGTTTTCTCCACCGTGATCATTCTAGCCCTTCTTCTATCCATCGAGGTAATTATTTTTCTATTAAAATAGTTATTTTTACTCCTTTTCGCATGCATTAGGGCACTCAGTGCCACCCTGCGGTCACTTCTTCATTACATTGGAATAATTTATGCATATTCCAGTGCCATTTCCTATCATTTTCTTCTATTTTTCCTCTCTTTCACCTATCGTGATGATTATTTTTATTAAATAATTATTTTTGGCTTGTAATTCTTCTCGCCAGGGGCATTTTATGTGTTGACTGACGCCTTTGCCTTTGCCTTTAGGTAGTTGTGCATGTTTTTAGGAGATATTTGATCTCTTATACAAATTCTTCGACCGATCAAAAATTTAAAAATTGTAAAACCATTTTAAAAATCCAAAAATTCGAAATACTTCGAAAATGAACTAAAAATTTGTAAACAATCGATTTACGGTGACATATGTATCTCTCCCATGGCATTCATCTCGTATCTTGATGAAATTTTCAAAGTTTTGAAACAACGACTCGCATGAGATCATCGAATCTTTAATCATCTACAAAAGCGAATTTCCTTACTTTGTCTGTACTCTGGGGCACTATCAGTTGCCTGATACTATTTTCATCGTGCACGTTACTTTTTCATTGGACCCAAGTGTCCTCCATATTTTCCCTTACATATATAGATTACTTGGGGAATCATTTTTAACCCTTTTCATTTATCAGAACATTTGGGACTACATCTCAATAACAAAATATTTTTGCAACTATCTTGAATGTTTTTGGTTTGAGTGTGTGTGATTGTACTCATTTCCCTGTTAGAAGAGTTTGTTTACTTCTCGTATTGCATTGCATGTTTATTTGTTGCATGGAGTTGTTATTTTAGAAATGGAAAGTTGTTTGTATCATGGATTTTTCATGTCATTTTATGCTTTTGTCATATGCTTACATCTTAATAAGGGCCGATGATGAGGATTCTAAGAAAAATGATGATTTAAAGTTGTTGGCACTGGTTTACGGATAGCTCAATATCCCCTTTTCTTGTTGTTTTTCTCATCTCCTCTTTACACTTTCTCTTCCTTCTGTTCTCTTTTCGATCGTCGATTGAGTTCTTCTATCACCCCATCGACACTCGAGGGGGCATCCTTCATCCTACCTTCATCCTATTAATTTTTCTTCTACCCCTTCAAAAAAATTCTACTCATTTATACTTATCTACTTTCTTGAAGTGACGTAACTTACGTCACCCCAAAGAGGGGAAAATGTAGACACCTGTAGTTTGATCAAAGAACTATTATCTCTAATATTGCACTAACTATTCTCTTCCTCACAAATTGACGACACATCGTTAGTTAGATCTATCTAACTCCCCTTTTACAACACTCTTTGGTCTTATTCCTCTTATAAGTCAATTAAATAGGCTATTATAGCCTCTTCTTGGCTAGAATCCTCTTCTTCACCACCTCTATTAGCTTCCTAGACTATCAATCCATTTCATTGGATTGATTAGGCCTTTTGAACCCTCCCGAACCCTAATTTCTCTCTAAACAAGATTAATTAGTCTAACCTAGGTTAATTACCCTAAAACATGATCAACCTCTTCTAAACTTAGTCAAATCTTGCTTTGACTTGCTAATTAACATGTTGACTCCCTTTTAGTCCCACATGCACCAAAAATCCTTCCATTTCCCAAATGGAAAACTATAAATAGCCCACTACCCCCTCTCATTTTCAAGAACACTTCTTCCCTCTAACATAAACTATAGTATTATTGCTAGGATTAGGAGTTTTATTTCATCTTATTGAGCTATCTTGCTTTGTCTTTTGCATTTCACCACATAACATGGAGTAAATGGGAAGAACCATTGGCCTTGAAGCCATTAATGGTGAGATCCCATTCTCTTAAAGCATAAACTGATTGCTTAGATCCTTATTAGGTTCATTTAATTAAGATTTCAAGAATAGAGGTTAATTACATTTTCTAAGTTTACTTGTTTGCTTTAAACTAATGCATGCAAAGTAGGAATCCTTGTTTATTTCTTAACTGATGGTCCATTGATCGGTTTTTCACAAAGATTTGGGGTTCTTGAGTGTTCTTACCCCATTCCATAGCTTTTGCAACCTTTCTTTGAACACAATAATAAATAAATATTGGATGTTTTATATGAAAAAGTATTTTTTTAACATGGAATTATTAGTCTGGGAAACATCACATCACACTCCCGATCCTACGTGCATGGAAGATGAGTCCAAGATATTATTGGGGATATAATAGATGTTAACATCGACATAGAGGATTTACCTAGAATGGTTAAATTGGGAGCTTCACTCTCAACTTAGGAGAAAAAGGTATTTACAAGACTTTTGAGAGAATATGCAGATATTTTCACTTGGTCTTACGGAAATGTCAAGACTTGATCCTGCATTAGTGGTACACAATCTTGTTTTACACCCAGACGCCAAACCTATAAAGAAAAAGCTCCGTAAGATGCATCCTCACGTCTCCCTACTTGTAAAGGTAGAGTTAGAAAGATTACTAGAAGTAGGATTCATCAGGCCTATCAACTATTCAGAGTGGATATCCAATGTGGTCTCAGTTCAAAAGAAACCAGTTGGTATCAGAGTGTGTAGTGACTTTAGAGATATAAAAAAAGATTGTCCTAAGGAATATTTTACTCTTCCAAACATCTATGTGATTTTCGATTCTACAACAGGTTATGAGATGATTTCACTTATGGATGGCTTCTTGGGTTATAATTAGATTAAGATTGTGGAAGAAGATCAACACAAGACAACTTTCACAACCCCATGGGGGACATTCTATTACCAAGTCGTGCCTTTTGGCCTTAAGAATGCAGGTGCTACATATCAAATGGAGATGACTATAATTTTTCATGATATGATTAGTGATATCATGGAGAATTATGTAGATGACATATTAGCTAAGTCTAGAACTCGGGAAGATCACCCAAAGATTCTAAGATGTATCTTTCAATGATTAAGAGACTACAAAGTCTAGCTTAATCCAAAGAAATGTATCTTCGATGTACTATCTGGAAAATTACTAGGATTCATCATGTTAAGGAGAGGAATAGAAGTGGACCCAACAAAGGTCACTCTGCTATCACAGAAATGCCTCCTCCTAAAAATAGTAGGTAATCGCATAGCTTATAAGGGAAGATTCGGGCCATCGAAGTTTTATTTCACAGACTACCATACAAGTGTCATACGTTCACACATCTTCTCAAGAAGGATGTTAACTTCACATAATTTCCAAAACAACAACAAGCATTTACTTTGCTAAAATCATACTTGGCTAAACCCCGCATTCTTATGCGCCTACGGCAAGAGAACCCTTGTTACTTTATATCTCTGCTACACATTTTGCAATTAGGGCACTCTTAGCCCAATATGATAAAGAACAGAGAGAGAAAGTTGTATATTATTTGAGAAAAACATTGGTAGCATATGAGCTCAATTATCCACAGATCGAGAAGGTTTGCTTAGCCGCGGTGTTTGCATTCCAGAAGCTACGTCACTATATGCTTAACAAAAAAATCAAGCTTATTTCAAAGATCGACCCTCTAAAGTACTTATTATCCAAACCAACACTAACTGGAAAAATGGCCAATCTGGAAAAATGGCCAACTAGATCATCTTATTAAGTGAGTTTGATATTGAGTACGTTCATAAAAAATTAGTGAAAGGTCAAGTTCTAGCAGATCAACTAGCGAAGGTGCCACTACTAGCTACTGAACCATTGAGTTTGTAACGCCAAATGCTTCCATCATGTACCTTAAGGAATCTATAGTTTGGCAATTATACTTCGATGGTTCATTTACCTTTCATGGTTCAGGTGTCAGAGTTGTGCTAATCACTCCCACGGGAGACTTGATTCCACAGGCATTCAGACTAGGATTCCCCTACATGAATAATATAGCAGAGTATGAAGCTCTCATCGTAGGGATGAAGTTGGCCATCAAATGGGATATTCGCTAGGTGAATTGTATTGGTGATTCGATGCTCATCATCAAACATGTTACAAATGAATACAAGGTTAAGGATGAAAAGTTAATTCCATATAAAAGAATGGTCGATTCCTTGAAAGAATTCTTTGAGCAAGATAACATTTGAGTAGATACCAAGAGCCTAGAACAGAGCAGTAGATGCCATGGCTACGATAGGATCCATGTTGAGCATTCCACTAGGGAACAATGATATGACATTCTTCGTTGAGAACTTAAGAACACCATCATATGACATGCGAGAAAAAAAACGCATATCATCAAATAAAGCACTTAAAATTATATCCACACAACACCAAATGGGAAACAATTTTCACGAGTAACGAACGTGAGATGACAAACATTAAAAAGCTAGATTTTTTGAATGGTTTCCTTTAAGGCATCCTTCACATACACGTTTTTTGCAATTATATCCTATTACATAGTTAAACTGAAATCGTGCTACATAAATAATTTTGGTTGGAATGCCACCATAGCCACGTCACATGGGGAATTGAGGGATTGGTTATCATATCCTCCTTGAGGAGGAAGGCGGGTCCAGCGGCTATGCTCTAAATTATACACAAATATATTTCCACCACCAGGAGTTATCCTCTTTTTTTGAAGCAAATATAATCTCCTGCAACCACACATAATAGCGTACCTGGTATCTGGTTAAAATCCTGAAACATCCCTGGACCCATTCTCGTAATCTCCATCCAGCATGGCTTCGACTTGGGATTCTTCTCAAAATCCCATTCCCACTCCCACACAACCATCGTCTCGCCATCTTCTGTTACAAGTAAAAACGACGATCTCCATGAAAGAATCCTGCAATTCTCTGGCAATTGTGGCTGACGAAGGAAGAAATGGGCACAGAATCTCCAGTTTACAATCTTCTCTGGTGCGAAACCCATTATGGCAATTTGAAGATCCTCATTAAGGAGCAATACCATAAAGAAGAAGAAATCCTTGAAAAAAACATTTTTGTTGTTGGGCAGACTGAAAACACTCCTTGGTAGGTGTTTCAGAATCCGCCATGATTGTAAATGAGAATCAAAGATTTCGATTACTGCACGCCCTAGAATAGGATTTTCATCTCTCGCTGTGACAACCAAGACTATTCTGTAGGAATCTCCGTCGCCCACAAGAAAGCCTCCCAACGAGATATGCTCAATCAATAACGGACGAGGGAGATTGTCGATATTCTTTCGAGTGAGGGGATCGAATAGCAGGGCGCGTCTGAAGGTGGCCTTGAGGAATCGTCCTCCGCTTGATCCAATGGATTCGTAAGGACCTGCACTTGTAAGTCTCTTCCATGACCATGTCCTGGAAACTAAAACCATGAACGCACACCGTTTCGACCACCAACCATGAATCACTACTTTGCGGGCGTTTGAATCCACAAAGAAATGAATTCACCACAACACAATAACTTCTTCCACCGCTTACACACTCTTCGCAATTCACAAACAGAGGTTGCTGGAAAGCATGCCAATATCTTCTTTATTATATCCTCTGGTAACCTGTTAAACAATGAAGATGATGAAGTGCATTGTATTTTAGATGGTAAGCTGGTTTTCCCCATCTTCAATCCAACTACCTTGCTATTCACTTTGTCATTCCCATACATACATGCTTATGCCTTTATATAATAAACATTACAGCTCTAAAATTGGCATATTACTTATATTTGACTATTTTATGTAACTGAAATTAATCGCCTTATCTTTATTTTCTAATTATAGTTAGATTTTAATTTAGCAACATAATTATTCTTACATTTAAATTTAGTAGTACTATGTGGTTTTTTCCAGTTTTTTAAAATTAAAACAGTACTTATAATGTGTTTTTTCCCCTTGCGCATGATCTTGTTTTTATCACGAGTGGTTACTTTTTTTTTTTTTTAAAACCATCGTATGGGATTGAATAGAAACACCTCCTAATCTAAAAAGTTATGTGACAACAAAACCGTCTCTCCCGTTAGCCTTTTAAGTAGACATTTCATATTGAGCTTTGAACCAAAGAACTATTGCATGCTCCCATCTTCTGCCAATCACATTTATTTACAAGTGTGGTATACACACACTTGGGCGCATGGGTCCCACCCGAATGAAACGTGTGCGCGCTTATTCTATCGTTAGGATAGCCGCAATTAATATTGTGGGCTAAGGGTATACGGAGTGACAAAGTCAAAAACATTTTATGTAATATAATTTATCCTATTGTTTAAAGGACAAATTCTAGATTATTTCAATTAATACACATTTCAATTAGTATGAAATTATTTTATTTATAAAATAATTTATAATTTAAAATATGTGTAAACTAAATATATTAATTTTTGGAAATTATTTAAATTAATATAGTTTTAAAATATTGAAAAATATTAATTTTTAAATGTTAATTACTTTATATAGAATTTGAGACACTTGTAATTAATATATGATGGTCTTAATATGGTTGCACTTCACTTTAAGAAAAGGGTTCCAAACTCCATTATATACTTAAGTTATTACAATTTTTCCATTAGCTTTTTTGAGATAAGGACAAAACTTTTATGGCATTTAATTAGACATCAAATTTAATTTTTAAATTACCTTATGACAGGTTCATTTTAAGAGACCTCTTAGAAATTGGAGGTGGAAAATACCTAGCGAATATCCTCGGAACCGGTTTCGCGGGAAGGCGAATTTTTTGGGGGTGCAACAAAATTTTCGCCTGATTTTTAAGAGGTGTGACAGAAGGCTATAGACGTGTGACAGGAGATTTGCTATCGCGCGTCAACAAGGTTGTTGACGTGCGTCAACAAACCTCACTGAAGCACGTCAACGACCTTGTTGACGCGTCAATGAGCCTCGCCGACACGCGCCAACAAGGATGTTGATCTTGTCGCGCGTCTGTAGTCTCTGCCCTCTAGTCGCGCGACAACAAAATCTACATGTCGTGCATCAACAAACTCTCTATCACGTGCATCTACTTCCTCCACACTCTGTCAGACGTCAATAAAATCTCCATGTTGCGCATCAACAAACTCTCCATGTCGTGCGTCAACAAACTCTATGTCGCTCATCTGTAGCCTCCGCCCTCCTATCACACATCTATAGCCTCTGCCCTCCTATTGTGCATTTATTGTACTTGATAATACATATGCCCCCATGTGGTATGAGTGATCTAGTAGTGTTCTACCTAGTGAATAATCTAGGATTATATAGGGGATAGTTTCAAGGGTAGGCGAAGCCGACCTAAAAAAATTAAACTGTAATTTTTAGGCGAACAGGTCATTGACCCGCGCTAGAAAATTCGCCTTTTCAAATTTTTCAAAAATGGAATATTCGCCATATTACGAATATTCGCCACTAAAATTATCCCTTCCTAATGATGATCAAATTGTTGTCAAATTCATTGTTGGCCATCATGTATTAACATCTCTTAGATATTATCATCCACCACCACCCTCGGCTACAAAATAAAGAAACAAGGGGGAGGTATTGGCGTCATTATCATTCCTCTTTGGGACACTCCCATCTCCATTGCCTATAAACTTAACTTCGAATGCACAAATAATATAGCTGAGTATGAAGCCCTCATATTAGGTCTTGAAACTGCTATTCTACTTGGCGTCCAAATCCTTGACATCTACGGGGATTCTCAACTTATCATTAATCAAGTCAAAGGGATTTATCAGTGTAAAAATGAAGTCCTTCAAAAATATAAGGACATCATCATCTGCTTCCTCGAGGCATTCAATTTCTACACCCTTCAAAATGTCCCTTGTTCATCTAATCATTTTGCAGACACCATGGCATCTCTCACATCCCTCATACCTTGGACTACAGAAGATTCTAAGTTATCCATTGTCTTTCATCGCATTGACAAACTAGCCCACCCAATGAGCTCCTTGCATCAACCTTGTCAAATCTAATCCTTCGACCTTTGGTATTCTCAGATTTTCAACTACCTTTCTTAGTCCACTCCCTTTGAATTATTTGAACACGGTAGAAGAGACCATTCATTCAACACGTTAAGCTATGTTATCCTTAGTGACATCTTTTACAAATGTGGATTTGATGGTATCCTTCTTCGATGCCTCAAATATTTTGAGTCTACCACGTTATCCAAGAGGTTCACGATGGTATTTGTGGTGGACATTTTAGTGCTTTGGTTGTTGCCAAACGTGTTCTTTATCTATCCTATTATTGGGTTTCCCTCAATCAAGACTACTATGAGTATGTCAAGAAATGTGTCAAATGTCAGCAACATTCTAATCTTATATGCATTCCTAGCCAAGCTTTACACTGATCGGCCCAAGATCTTTGGCCCTTTTCACAATGGGTCCTTGACCTCATTGGCACCATCAATCCACACTCTTCCCAACACCATCATTTTATCATCACTGCTACTGAATACTTCACTAAATGGGTGGAAGCTATTCCACTCGCATCAACCAAAGCTAACCAAATCGTTAATTTCATTTATCAAAGCACATCATTTGTCGCTTTGGTGTTCCTCATAAAATCATCATGGATAATGGAAAGTCCTTTAAAAATTAAAAAAACTCAAGAATATTTGTGATTCCTTCATTATTAAACTTAGCTTTTTCTCTCCATATTATCCTCAAGCTAATAGACAAGTTGAAGCAATTAACAAAACCCTTTGTAATATCTTTGTCAAAACCATCAATAAATTAGGATGTAATTGGCATCTCCATATGCCTTTCGCTCTTTAGGCCTATCAGACTAGCATCTGCACCTTTGTAGGTGCTACTCCTTTCTCTCTTGTCTATGGCTCTGAAATCGTTCTTCCTCTTGAAGTCCAAATCTTGTCCTTGTGTGTCTCTCTTCGCGACTTCGTCTCTGATGAAGACTATCACCAAGAGCATCTAACACAACTCGAGTTGTTAGACAAACGTCACCTTCTCGCTCTTGAACACCATCATGTATATCAAGAGTACATCAAATGTGCTTATAAAAAACATCTAAAAGAGTGTGACTTTAATATTGGTGACCTTTTCCTTAAAGAAAATCAAAACGTCACTACTTTAGAAAGGATCCAACGTGGAAATATTTCTCTCAATTGGATTGGACCTTATATTATCACACATAAGTATGGATTTGGAGCCTATCATTTGGCTTCTCTTGATGGTAAACTGAAAATGGAACCTCTTAATGCATTGCACTTGTGGCATTTCTATTGTTAACATACCTACTAATGTGAACTTAGTCTTCTCAACGGTCATACTTCTATCTTTAGCCTCTCCCATATTTCATTGTAATGATTTGGAATTATGTGGTCTATCGTCACTTTCCTATCCATGACCTTGAATATGGGTACACAACTCTTCTCATAGTTTATTCCTTATGGAAAATTTCCTCCTGGGTGGGAACCCCAAAATCATTTCATCCATCTCCTCCTTATTTACCTATTGGAACCACGTTAAGGGCCCATAGGTGTAAGTTGTACATCTTATCATCCCCTCCCCAAGTGGTCTACTTAGCTATCCCTAGTGCTTCCATAAAAATTCAAAAGTATCCGATGCTCATATTAAAATGCTCTCTTATCAAAAATAGACTTCTCCTCAAGGATAATTGTTCATAAAGTAAAATGTCAAAAATATAGAACGCTCCCTCAAAGGATGGCTATCATCTTATATCATGAAAGTAAAGGCTTCCGCATTGATCAACCTTCTATATACTCAAAAGCAAAAGCATAAAACTCAAAAGCAAACATCCTAAGAAAGCTACCCACATTGATCAAATTTCTCATTCATATCAAACTTCCCGCACTGATTAGTTCACACCATATTACTCAAAGTCGAGGCATAGACTTAGGGATGACCACATAAAGAGAACCTATTTTCCCATATATTATTTATATATAAAACCCTTTGTCGTGAAGACATTAGGTCCATAAGTTTATCTTCCATATTTTCCTCATGATCCTTGGAATAACTAACTATCATTGGTTATGTGTTAACACCTACTATTGGCTGCAAGTGCATTTCCTTGTTTAGTTCCTTTTCATATTTTCCTCCAATTCAGTTTAGAACATCGATCCTCCATACACTCCTTGCTAAGTCGAGATGTCATTCTTATCTTTTGGTCACTTCCTATCAAGTCACGTCTCACCTCTCACATTTATTCTAATTCTACGTCATCCCTTGATTCTCTTTTCTCCGACATCTCGAATCTAATCACATTATCCATAACATATTATCCATCATCTAGTCATATCATCTACATATATTTCTAAATTTATCACATCTATCTACTCTAATCCATCAAATCTATCGACTCACATATATCATCATGATACATTTAAAAATCCATATTCTACTAAGATATTTCATTTATACATAACACAAGAGAGTTTTCTCCCTGGCACTGGTATTTTCATCAATACACCACTATTAACCTCAAACTTGGGCTCATCAACATGGGACTCAAAATCACAGGATATCATTTTCCTTATGTGCGGGTATGCACTCTCTTCGTCAAAATATGACCAATCGAGGAGTTGGTCTATGGGCACTGTGCTTTTGAATCAAACGTGCAGGACCTTGTTTGGATCATTAATGTAAGTCATTGTGTGTTCCTGCACCACCGCCACACCGTTGCCACCTATGTGTGCTACTTTGGGGATACTCACCACCAAATTGGGGTCTCGCCCATGCTTCCATATACTTTTCCTATACTCGTGCTCTCCTTTGTTTCCTTTAGCACTTCATTGGTGATGCGCTCTACCTCATGCTCCAATAACTGTTGTATAATACCCACCACCTCCTTTTCGACTATGTCATTTATTTGTCCTTTGGTCGGGGTCGGGGTCTTCCGTGCATTCATGTCTACTTCCTCACTTCCTCCTTTGTTATGGGCGCCCTCCTCATACTCATTCTTTTCTTTATCTCCTTCTTCATCAGACTCGTGTACATCGTACACATAAGGATTTTGAGCCTCCTCACACTCCACATTTTCTTCCTTAGTCTCCTAGCCTTCCATGCTCTCCGTCTCCTCTAAGTCGAACCTTGCGCCACCCTTTGCTTCTTCTTTACTGGTGACTCTTCTAACATAGGGGACTTCTCTTTCTCGGGTGACTCTTCCCTCTCGGGTGATTCCTTGGCGGTGAACTTCTTCTTGCGATTGTAATTACTCATGCTCGTGCGATTCCCTGTTCCCCACGCCTAAAATGTATGCGCACTCGACGCCTTTTCTATAGGAGTCTCCTCTCATTCCCTCTCCTTTATTACCACTTTCTTTTTCCGGTGGGGTCTTTTGGGATGGAAACATCATCCTCAACATAAGCACCCTTTTTGAACTTGGGCCTTAGACACACATACACCCCGGCTAGTGTTCTCTCTGCAATAGGAAATCTTGGGATACACCAATGTTTGGTACATGTCATAGTAATCTTGATCTACTACGCTTGGATCAAATCTACATTTCTTCACTTCTTTAAATATGTTGACTACACTTTCAAAGTCTTTGCGTTGTGAAGGAGAAGGGAAATTTAAACCAAGGACTCTTTGTGTCATTTGTCAAAGTAAAACTGTCGATACAAAATTGTTGGTATACGGTGAACTCAGCCTCTCCATCCACCAATTCTAGAAATTGTTCAAGGATTCTCCATTTTTCCCTAAATGCATCGTGTATTCATTTGTACCATTTCTCCAAGTGCGCCTTATGAGAAACCATCATTGTGTCACAAGTGTAGGCTTTAAATCTTTTAGCAGGGGAGGGGTCCTCATCTGGGTACTCCTAAACAAATTTATCTATCCCATCAAGCACTCCAATTTATGAAAACACAATGGTGAGAAGAACGTTATCATATATAATATTGTCTCCATCGTGCGTGATGTCTATGATCTCCTCTACAATAAAGGCTAAAAGGTTGTAGATTATTCCTTCTAAGATCTTACGGAAAACATTCAACCAAATCTTGTTTACCTGTGTCCACCTCTCTTTCCTATTAAACTTTCTAACCAAGTGCGCAACCATCCTTATGATAGGGTCGGTGATCATGGAGATATCAAAATAACATGAACCCTTCTTGTACTCATATGTCACAATTATCTTCTTAATGGCCTCCTTATCGCACAATTCATCATCTAGCGGATCTCCTTCATAGATAATGTCAGTGTACTTGGAAATCAGCTGAGGAGTTATGCTCATTCTCTATCCTATGAAATAAAAGTGATCCTCATGCACGCGCGACATCAACCATTGGTATAACCTTTCAGAATTTCTGAAATAGGGAAACTCATAAAGTTGCAAGAGTCCAGCCTTCTCCAACTTGGTTTGCACCTTGTCATCATACACGGGCTTTCCATCTTGTGTCCTCCTTCCTGTGGGGTGAACCAACTCTAGTTTTATTTCCTTCTCGGTGGTGCTCATCTGATGGTTTTAGTCGCTCATGGCCATCTTGCATATGTGAGACACCCATTACTTCCCTAACAACACGCCATCTGGGTATTGCATCTCCGCATACCACTCTTCATTAAAACTAGTCAAAAAGATGGTTTTGCTTTGCCCTTTCCTTTTCCCTTCTTCGGTGAAACATTAGATCCCTTCCTTGGTGTCATTTCTTCTCGTTCGGTCCTTGTAACCTCTTCCTTCCTTCTTTCCCTAATTGTACTCAGTCTTGTGGCTTTAGTCCTCTACAAAAAATCCTCCAAATCCCATACCCTAGCTCTATAAACTCTACCATTAAAAGCATTCCTTCCACAAGATGGTGTAATACCCATGGGAATCCTCCAAACACACTTCTCTACCCACACACATGTACTCCCTTTCCACTTTGGTTCACAAATTTTTTGAGTCTTCTGCTATGCAGGTAAATTTCCACAAATTTGTCTTCAAAAGGATGCCCTCGTTCACAAGATCTCTTTAACACAAACGCAAGGTAAAGGAATAATTCACCCATGACCTTATATTTATAGCTTTTTGTTTTTCCCATACAAACTTTGATGCCACTTACCAACATAGGAATGCATTAAAGTCAGCTTTTTCCAATAACATACCTCCACGCATTTTTTCTAGCGCTTTCCCTTCATGTGCCAACTCACACGAACATTTCCACAACCTTCTAGTATGCAAGACTTCTTTGATAGCATATTAACATGTGTGCACTCCCCGAGCCAAAGTATGTCAACCTCTGCATCCTTTACCAAGATCTTACCTTGGCCTACCTCATGTTGCTCTTGTGTTGTTTACCCTTTTACGTGGTTTTCTCAAATCCTTTTGGCACCAATCTTCTCTCATGATCACCTCTGTTTCTTTCCCGAACCCACGCGCTTTTGATTTCACAACCCAAGCCACAAACCAACATTGCTCCCAAAGACATACTACTACATCCTTCTCTAAAGTTTTTCTTTACATTTCACCCTACACTAAATGGATACGTGGTCCTCTACGCATAAAATTCCTTTGAGATAGTAAATGGATATCAGTGCACAAGCGCACCCACAACAAAAAAAACCAAAAGACAAAGTAAAAAAATGATGAAGGGAAAATACGTGAAAGGGAAAAATGCATTAAGGGAAATCCTAAGCTAACTGGCAATACTGCCTTATTTACAAACACAAAGAAGACTTATTTATAGTAGGACTTCAGCGTACTCCCATTGAAATAACCAAGCAATTGTGTTCCATCTAGCTCTTGTAGCTGGCAAACACCGAAACCAAGTATATAGGATATAATATATGGACCCAACCAATGGACTTTGAATTTCCCAAGATGGTGCAGAAAATTAGAATCATAAACTAAAACCATCTGCCCAACCTCAAATTGCTTATTCTTGATGTGTCTATCATGTCATGCCTTCTCACATTGGATTGTTCCATTTTCTGACTCCATCATGTTTGTACGTCTTTCATCTAATCGCATTAACTTGTAAATCTTTTCCTCAAGTGCTTGTTCATCGCCTAAACCTCTTACACGCAAAACGCAACAATGGTAACATGAATTCAAAAAGTAACATAACCTCTCGTGCAAACATTAATTAAAAAGGTGTGGCCTTGTTCATTATTTTATAATTGTTCTGATATGACCATAACACGGAAATTTTTTTATCATCCCATTCCTGTCTACCAACATTACAAATCTTGGTCAATGTGTGACTCAAAATTTTGTTAAAATCTTCCGCTATCCCATTAGCTTGTGAGTGATAAGGGGTAGTCTTGTGATGGGCCACCATGAATTCTTCCAATAATATTCTAATTGTCTCATTTATAAAAAATTTACCCCTATCACTTGTTAAACTCAATGGGCATCCATACCGTTGATTATATTCTCCCCACAAGAATTTAGTTTTTGTCGTTATCATGCAATACTTAGTAGGTGTTGCTTCTTCCCACCGTGTAAGATAGTTTGTGCATGTAATGATATAGCGCGAACATGTCCTTCGTGTGGCTAGGGAAATAGGTCCTACAAATTCAATTGCCCATTTCTTGAATATTTCTACACAAAGCGATAGGCCTTAATGGCATTTCATCTCTCTTCCTTGGTTTACCAAGGTGCTGACAATGGTCATAGGCCTTGCAATACTCGATACAATCCTTGTAAACCGTTTCCCACCAAATACCAACTAAAATGATCTTACGCGTGGTTGAATTCCCCACATAGTGCCCTCCTCCAATTCCACCATGAGCCTCTTCCATGATTACAGTGTGCTCATGTTCTAGTACACACCGACACAAAACCTTATCACGACCTAGCTTGTATAAGTCTCCACCAATTAACATATAGGGCACGACACGTATGGCTAATTTTTTCCTCTCTAATGCCTTCATCCCCTCTGGCGCCACACCCCTTTGTAGGAACATAGTAATATCTTCCAAGTCCGAGGGTGCACGATGCATCCTAAACAACTATACATTTGGAATTATATCCTCAAGGCTCTGCGCGTCCTTGCTCGAAGTAATCCTTTACAAATGATCGGGTCCCAAATTACTCTTACCTGGTTTCATCACAACCGTAAACTCGAAATCTTGAAATGATAGTATCCAATGGCATATGCACCCTTACAAAATAGGATTGTTCACCAAGTACTTTAATGTCATGTGGTCCATGTAGAAAATAAAAGGAGTTCTTTAGCAAATATTTCCTAAATTTGTGTAGCACGTAGATCATCGATAATGCCTCACACTCTGTGGTGGTATAATTATGTTATGTTGGAGTAAGCTTCCTACTAGAAAATCACAAGGGATGGTCAACAATCCCTCTCCAAGATGTCTAGGACTGATCCAATTACCATACCCAAAGCATCAACATGTACATGGAACGGCTTATCCTAAGAAGGAAAGTGTAAGATGGGCATGGTAGTGAGTCTATCCTTCAATGTGTTAAAATTTATCTATTGCGCCTCATCCCAATGAAATCTCCCTTTATGCTTCAACAACTCCTCCGATGGGCGCAGAAATCTTGGCATAGCCCTTAATGAATTTTCGGTAGTATCTGTATGCCCTAGAAATCAGCACATGACACTTTGATTAGTAGGCTTCTCCAACCCCAAAATAACAGTAATCTTGGTAGAATATACCAATAAACCCTCTTTGCATATGATATGACCTAAAAAAGTTCCCAATGGAGTAGAAAAGACACATTTCTTGATGTTGAGGGAGATGTTTAGCTTCCTGCACCTCTCAAACATCAATGTCAGATTGTCACAGTGGTCCTTTACTAGTCCATAAACTGTCCAATCATCCAGGTAGACTTGAAGGAACTTGTGAATGATGTTTTGGAAGGCCTGCACCACAATGCACAAAAACACAGTAGACATGTTATTTAGTCCAAAAGGCATGACCGTATAGGCAAAACTTCCCCATTCAGTGGCGAAATTTGTCTTTTCCTGGTCTTCCTTAGCAATTCGAACTTTGGTGATATCTGTGAAACCCATATGTAAATGAATAGATCTCACGCTAGGCTCCTCCTTCCAAGATCTCCTCAGTGAATGGGGTTGGGAAAGGATCAATAACACATATCATATTCGAGATCCCTAAATTCAACACAAATCCTTATCCTTCCATCCTTTTTTAATACGAGATGACCATCGGACTTACCCATTCGATTATTCAATGACACGAATGATGTTGGATGCTATCATTTGTCAATTTCCTCCTTAACCTTGACACGTAAATTTGGATTCATTATATAAGGTCTCTTTCGAGTTGGGTGTGCACCTTCCTTTAACTTGATCCTCATTTCTCCTAGCTAGGAGTGAAATCCTTTAAGCCCATGGTACCCATGCAGAAACAAATCACGAAAATTACGCGAAGCTCAATAATATTTTAGACTTCTTGGTAGTAGTCCCCAATAACATTTTCCTTTGGTTACGCCTATGTACCAATGTTAACCTCTTGGTCTTGATGGATTTTTTGGGCACGCACTTGATCATCACCATTATCCATAACCTCGCGTGTACCCTCAATATGGTTAACATCTAAGTTTTCCACCTCTTCATCATCTATCAAGTAGACCAACTTTCCTTTCTCCTTCTCTAGGAAGGTGTGCTCAAGTTGTACTTCCTATGATTATTCCTCCACAAAGTGTGCCCCAACTCTGTTTCACTACTAATGACTCCAAAATCCTTTCCTATGCCATGACATTGTCTCCCAAGGTAAGGCACTTGACTACCTATAACACCTCATTCACCGATGGCTTAGTACTCTGATATTCAAATATTTGGACAAAATCTATTGTCAATTGCTACTAGTTCCCTATTGACGCCTCAATTTGAATGAATATACAACACATGCATGTAGGCCTATAGGGTGGAGTAGAACTTGTGCACCCATAGGGAAGGAGGTAAAGATTTTTCACCTACCATCCAAATCTTCTCACACTCCTAAACATGGCATGAGGAGGATCCCTTCTCATCATAGTCGAAATTTTATTAGGTGCATTGCTTTGATGAAACCTAATAGAGAGCGTAACTCTCACTTTGCACCACTCTAGAAGATTTTCTTGATGTGTCACCCACCAAAGTGTTTTTGTCCCACGTAAAGTGTAAGTTAACATATTTCTCCTTTCAATTTGATAGGTCCACTAAACTTCCATTTCTCTCAAAAAAACATTTAGATTGCCTTCCTAGTATAAATTGGTAATTATCTTCCTCCGGGTTCTCGATTAAGCATGCCCTGGCAACTCAAGTTACTGAAGTGCCCCTCATTTTTCTTCCCACCAGCTCATAGGTTCCATGTGCCCAATTGTTACATACCACACTAGTTGTATCACTTATAGATTGAGCATCTTCCCACTGAATGACATCTTCTCCTGACGGATGAATAACCTTGGGGTCTCTAATGGTGCAAACATAGATTCTATCCGAGTCCTCTTCTCCCAAAGGTTTTGTATAGGGAATAGACTTTCCATCCGTTAGTGGGATGATGATGTGTTCCTCCTTATTTTAAAAACTTCTTGTTAAAGCAAAAGTCAACATTATTCTTGTAACACCAGGGGTTCCCAAGTAATTCTGGAAAGTTATCCACCACGACAAGCACTAAGACTTCAAAATATCCAGTGAAATTTTCCCCTTAGATGGTTAAAAATGCATCATTTAACATGTTGTGAGACATAGCCTTCATCTTGTTTTCCATGTATAACACATTTGAAGATGGCTGCAGCAAATCTCTCCCCATTTTATTCCATGTATCCAAAGTGAGAACATTTACTTTAGTGCCTGTCAATCGAATATTACTCAAGATTCATCCATCCACGAATGCATTCGATGTGATTTATTTATCGTAGTCAATCCGAGAGGAGGCTGATTACCATGTAAGACCTACCTCTTACGCTCACCTACTGATGTATGGTACTTTGTCTCTTAGCCACTCTCTAGTAGACGGATGATATTCTCTTATCTCGGCACCTTACACACCTCCACGACTTCATCTATATCCGTTTGAGGGACCTCGGTGCTTTCCTTCTTCTCTAACTTTTGTGATTGTTCCTTCGAGACATTGAATTTTTCCTTTAAGGATTCTAATTACTTCCATGGTCTCTTGGTATACCTCTTTCTGATGAGTTAGATCAAGATACTTCCCATGCAATACTTCTCCTCCGAAATTAGAGGCCTCTACCTTGGAATTTCCTTAGTGCACTCGGCTTCGGCTCTTGTAGTTACTAGGATGGGTTCCAACTCGGGGTTATGTGCTACCCTAGGCATCCACTTTCAGATCACTCACTTCACACTCACCATTCCCGTGCCTCTGTCCTTCTTGGTTTTAGCTCGTGTGTTCATATAATTATAGGCACTCTTCATATTTGTGATTCTTTCTACACCATGATAATTACAACAAGTCGAACACTCATGCTTTTAATGCTCAGTAGACCCACAGTTATAACGGGTTCCCCGAGGGAATTCATTTCTTCCTCCTTCGCGATTGCCTCGGCCTCTAAATGCCCTGTGAAAGCCTCTTCCATGAACTCCTCTATCCAATTTCCCTTGATAATGATGACCATCATCCTTGGAGCTACTTGAAATACTGGTCTAGCACACACCAGTATCAATGGCATCATGTATTTGGTCAATCAATCTAGAATCCTTGGTGTCATGAGTAGTAGATGTGTAAATTTTGCAATAGCAGACACAAGCTTATGGATCATGTGCTACAAAAATGGGCATCTTCTTGCATCATGATCTCCATGGAAAATCTCACAATCTACTAATATGACACTTGACCTTTGAGGGAAAATTTCCTTTGTGTTTTCCTCTACTTTGCAATCTATGCACCTTAACCCACTTCAAGTCTCTTGAAGCCGAGTTCGTATATAGTTTTTCAAGATGCTTCACCATAGTAGTGATATGTGCTTCAAGAAATGGACTAACTCTGGTATCAACTCTTCCAATAGCCTCGGTCGCAAGGTAGCCTCTAAGGCCTTGCGTGGATTTTGTAAAGGTCTTATGCGAAAGTGCCCCCTTGAGCAGGTGTGAGAAATCCTCGATGAACCATTGAGCATGTTGTGAAGGATGAATGTCATAAGATAAATTAGATAGGAGAGTTTTAAAACATGCATTATATTCCCACACACTCTCCACCATCCCTTGTTGAATCTCCTTCAAAACGTTGATTCTCTTCTATTCAAACTCAGGAAAGTGGAACTCTACCAAAAATGCATCATGCAACGCAGATAGTCCACCACCATTTGGTGTGGATCATATTTTCGGTGTCGATTATGTGTGTGCCCTAACAACATAGTTGCAAACTACCTTGCCTTCTCGCTCCGGGGCGGTGATACCCTTCACGCACCATAGTAACTCACATTTATGCACATGTTTTGTAGCATCCTCAACACCCTTATAATTAGGTAAGTGTAGAGACATCTCATAAAACACCTACTGAGGTGGTTGAGGTCCTTGTCCACCAATTCCAGGGCCTTGATTTCCTCTTGTGTTTCCTCTACCACCAGATCCACTAGACCCACTAGCTCCTATCCCTCCGGATCCTCCAGATCCTCCTCCTGTAGTAGGAAAGGGGCCTGAATCACTTGCGCTTTATGTCCCCACCATAACATTAAACTTCGTACCAACGATCATGATATTGAACCACTCCTAGATGTGTTTCTCGTGCCACTTCCAAATGCGATACCCAAACTTTGTGAACCCACACCTTTCCCAAATGATGTGCCAGAAAAAATACCTCCAAACATAGAAATGTTTGTGCGGCCATAGATGGGTATAATGTAAAATTATATCTCCCGATGTTACTTGTTCACCAACGCCTTATTTGGACTACAAATAATTGTCTCGAAACTATAAAACTAAGTATCGGGGTTTGGTCACCATGTGGGCTAAGATGCACACCTACGAATCTCCTCCTTTCTCCATACAACTAGTTCTCACCAAAATTTTATGGGGTTTCTCTCATGTGCTTGCCAAGATAGGGTAGCACAGACTACTCAAGTCCCATTCCTCCGCATGAACCTCACATCCTTCCCAATGATATGTCGCATCCACAAATCCATCATTTTTAGCAACTTTGCATTGTTTTTCTAACTCCCTTTCCCAAGCTCCATTATACTTTATCGATCTCTCTTTTCTTTCCATTTCAGCCACAACATCCGCCATCTTTCACCACACTAGCTTTTCAACCCCGCACCTAGTGGGAAGTTAGCCATGCATAGGAAATGCCTCCAAAATCAACGTGATGATCGGGATATTTATGGCTAATGGTATATCCCTCAAGAACAATCCCTTGGCTCCTTCAAGAACTCAAACTCAAAGAACCATTAAACAATAATACGTAGATATTATGTATTCCAAGTATAACTAGTCAACACTCTAGTCCACCGGTGATCAACAACACGGTTTTAGGTAAGATCGGCATCATACTGACCTTTGAAACTCCAACTTGACCTTGATGTATATGTTGTGACCATTCATACAACTCTACCGGAAAGCAATAGAAAAAGGTCTCATACAACTCATGATACAAGTGATCCTCTACCCATTTGCGTGCATCAAACTCAGGTCTAGTATTAAATCTTTCAAAAAACTCATCCTCTATGTTTTTGATCCAAGTCTCGACGTTTTCTAAGGTCAAGCAATTTTTCATTACACATCATTCTAACAACATCTTCAAAATATGTCCCGACAATGGAACCAAAATGTAGTCATCTTTCATATACCTTCTTTCTACCCTAAACGCCGGCCTATCACCCAATATATGTTGGGCACTCACCTAAGGCACGTAAGGCGTCAAGCCCCTCCTTTATGTGAGCTTCATGAGAATGTTTCGCAATTAATGGAGGATGGTTTGCAAAAACAAGGATATATGTATTTACTCCAGAGTATGAGCCAAAATACTAGATCTAAGCTCAAAATACATCATAACAAAGGAATAAACACTGCAACAATGATCATAAAGAAGCTAGATCTAATCCATAACAACATGAATAACACAAGGGTTTATACCCATAAACAAGGATATCTAGAATAACACATCATATATTAATTTATAAACATTTACAATAGCCATATTACATCAAAAAGGCCATAATGGACCAGATACATCATGAAATAACATTCCAACCTTACAAACTACTGCGGGTAGAGATCCTAGCTACGTTTTCCCATTACTGGCCCTTGTTGGACGAGCACATACATATATTCCTAGAAATGGAATTCTCGTAGCACTTCATTACCTCTCAAGTCTCCTTTATTTCGGACCCAAACACTCCTTTAAAAAGAATCTGGACTCGCTTCCATAGTTGTACCCATGAGCGAGATCACATGCCATGTGGAAGTGTGTTCCTCCATGATTGAATTTTTATGCCAACTTGCAAAGGCCTCCAAAACTTTAATTATCCTCCCGATAATATTCCCTACATGGAATATTATTTTCTTGACCTCCAAGGCTCCAGGATGGCACCTTATCCATTCATCACACCTACTCGGGCCCTTACGCATTTCACCTATGATACCTCCTTTGAAAAATGGCTAAGTCCCCAAACCTTTTTACTCGCTTTTGTCCTCCAACCTCTTCTCCCATGCGCCTTTCCTTAAACGCCTTTCTATTTTCTCTCCTTGCAAGTGTGTGCTCTTACGCCTTGGGACTTAGTCAAATCGGGGCCCAATATTGCCCCACCAAGTCATGAATAATGCTGTCACTTCCCTTTCCACCGTGTCCTCAATTGCTCTCCGGAAAAGGGCGGGGTCTTCTACACATTTATTCCCACTTATTCCTCACTTCCTCCCATATTTTGAGTGTTTTATTAATAATCATCATGCTCTTCATTATATTCATGTATATCATGAATAGGGGACTCTTACCTTCCTCGAACTCTTCACCATCAAATTCATCACCCTTCATGCTTTACCTCTCCTCAAAATCTAAACTCCGCACTATCTTCTATCTCTTCCTCACTTTGGTGACTCCTACATCATAAGGGACTTCTCTTTCTCGGGTGACTTATCCTTCACAGGGACTTCTTCCTCTGATTATAGGTACTGGGGCCCGCGCCTGACTCCTACGCTCTTGTGGTTGGAACTGTATGTACACTTGGCTCCCTACTTGCTATAGTCTGACCTCATTCCCTCTTCTTTAGCACCACCTTCTTCCTTCTGGTAGGGTCTTCAGGATGGATATGTCATCCTCAACATGTGTGCCCTTCTCGAAATTGGGCCTCAAATATACATATACCCTTATTACCAAAGTACGTGTAATAGGAATTGTTACTTGCTTTAACATATGTATGTCATGAGATACATACTTCTCCACATAGGTGCGCTTCTTAGAATACACCAAGGTTTGTACACGCACGATGATCCTAATGTACCTCGCTTAGATCAAATCTAAGTTTCTTGTCCTCCTTGAACTTGTTAACCATGCTTTGAAAGTCTTTGCGTTGTGAAGGAAAATTACTCCATGGACTTTTTGTACTATATGTCAAAGTAAATATGCTTATGGAGAAGTTTTGATATACCACAAACTCGGCCTCGTCATCCACTAATGCGGACTATTATTCAGGGATTCTCCATTCCTCCCCAAAAGCATCGTGCATTATCTTGTACCATTTTTCCAAGCGCTTTATGAGTAACCATCGTCGTGTCACAAATATAGGCGAATCTCTTAATAGGGAAGGGGTCCTCATCGGGTATTCCCAAACATAGTTATTTGGCCCATCAGGAACTCCAATCTCCAAAACATAATGGTAAGAATGATGTTACCATACATGATCTTCTCTCCATTGCACGTGGAATCTATCATCTCATCTGACAATGAACGCAGAGAGGTTGCAGATTGTTCCTTCTAAAAAAATTTTTTGCACACATCTGACCACTTTTTGTCTACTTGTGTCCACCGCTCTTGTCCATTCAACTTCTTTGAGTAGGTGTGCAGCCATCTTCATTGTTGGGTTAGTGATCTTTTTGATATCAAAGTAGCACAAACCCTTATTATACTCATATTCCGCGGTTGTTTCCTTAATGGTGTCCTCTTCTCCCAAGTCATCCTTTGATGATTCTCTAGTGCGAGATAAGTCTGGGTGTAATTGGAGATCAAGCTGAATAGTCAAGCACATTCTCCTTCATGTAAAGTAAAAATAATCCTCGTGCACGCGTGAAATTAACCTCTAGTATATCCTTTCGGGTTTACTGAAATAGAAACTCATAGAGTTGCAAAATCCCAGCCTTCTCCAAAGTAGTCTTCACAAAATCATCATACACAAGTTTGTCATCTTGTGTTCTCTCTCCATTTGGGAAAACTAGCTTCAACACCATTTCCTTCTTCATGATATATTTTCTATGGTTATAATCACTGATAACCATCTTGCATATGTGAGAAACCCATTCCATTCCCATTAGAACACCATTTGGTAGTCTTGCATTTCCACATACCTCTCCTCATTAAAACTTGTTGATACGATTGGTTTTCCTTTACCTTTTCCATTTCCCTTCTTAGGTGAAGTGTTTGATCCCTTCCTTGGTGCCATTTTCCTCACCTAGTCCTTGTAAGTTCTTCCTTCCTTCTTTCTTTAAATCCGCTCAATCCCTCGGCTTCACTCCTCTATAAAATTCCTCCACAACACGTGCCCTAGCTCTAGAAACCCTAACCTGGAAATATCTCCTTCCACAAGATAGCATAAAACCCACGGGAACCCACCAAAAAAACTTATCTACGCATGCCTATGTACTCCCTTTCCACTCTAGTTCATAACTTTACTAAATCTTCTGCTACGCACACAAATCTCCACAAATTTATTTTCACAAGGATGCCCTAGTTTGCAGAGAGCTCTTCAACAACAATTGCAAGGTAAAAGAATAACTCACCCCGACCTCCTATTTATAGCTTTTTGATTTTCTCATACAAACTTCCATGCCACCTAGCAAGGTACAACCACATTAAATTCAGATTTTTCCAATGCTATCCTTTAGCAAATTTTATCCAGTGTTTTTCCTCCTTGCCAAATCCTAAGTGAAACCCTCACAACCTTCTAGAACACAAGATTGCATCAATCAAACCTAGTCCTTGTCACTTCTACCTCATGTTGCTATGCGCTTATATCCTTGTATGTGGTTTTTATAAATATTTTGACACCAATCTTCTCCCATGATCGCCTATGTTACGCGCACTCCTCACGAACCCACGTGCTTTTCCTTAGGGACACCAATCCACATTATTTCCAACACTTTATTCTTACTAGAAAATTTACCAAAATTATTTTTAACGCTTTCCATTCACCCCACACTCAAAAAATGTGTGGTCCTTTGCACATACAACACCTTTAGATATTAATAGGCTACCAGCGCATAAATGTGACCACAACACGTGACAAATGAAAAGACAAAGTGACGAGAAAGGGAAACACAAAGAAAAGAAAATGCATGAATTGAAATCCTAAGCCAACTTGAAATCACTCCCTTATTTACAAACAAGTAAGAAGACTTATTTTTAGTAGGGCTTCACCCTACTCCCATTAAAAAACTAGGTAGTCTTGTTCCATCCAGTGCTTGTAACTGGCAAGTGCCTTGTTGGTTGTAGAATTCTGATCTTGAAAATGAGAAAAAATAAGGGGATAGCAACCCCTCCTCTTTATGGTAGAGGTTCCTTATTGAACACAAAATAGAAAAGCCAAATCACTTATTTACAATATAAAAATTTGTTCAATATTTTGGTAAAGATTTTGATATTTTAGATGCCTTTTGTTGGTTGGATTTTTTCCCTTGAATATGACCAACAAAAGTATGAAAAAATAACAACATTTAGGGAAATTCCCCTTTGGTCGGGGTGAAGTTTCCTCTACTTTGGGAGGGGGCAGCTCCTCGTATGATCTTATTTTTGTATTTTCGGTGATTTTAACCAAAAAAGCAAAAAAGGCGTAGAAATTGAGAAAGAGAAAGGAAGAATGAATAGGAAAAGAACACAACCCCGTAGGTGTTAGGCAAGACAGAAAAATCTGAGACACAAAGTTCTACAAATCTATCTTATCAAGGACACACCAGTCCTTCTTGGTCATACAAGATTGCCTTACAAGGTTTGTTGAATGAGATAGAGAACTTCTCTATCTGGCAGAAAGGAATACAATGAGCGTGAAATCTGGAAAGCACAAAGTCTTCTTCTCCCTCAAAATAGGTTGGTATGGCACAAATTTCACATGCTTTGATAATTGGCACAAAGTCGATTTACCTAGGCATCCACCATACTATGAAGGAACAACAGGGTTAATGATTTAATCACAAGCATATTAATGATTTTGTAATTGAAAATCATTAACACGGTGGTATAAAAGTATTGTATTCATCTGTGTACACAAAGTTACAGCAGAAAAATGTGTAGATAGAATAGCCTCTCTAAGAACATGGAATGAAAGAGCGAGAGAGAGATATATAGAGACACCCTATTATGATTACAATGTAGCCTTTATATAAGCATATTTATCCAAGAAGTGGTTATGAAACTACTTAACCAACTCTTAACCCAATCTCAACCTCAAGTTGACTCAACTTGAGTTATATATCACATTACAATTTGTAGATATATAATATTTAATTAATGTAGTGCCCGCCTCGGGACAGAAAACCACACCGAAAAAATGACTAAAATTTTGGGTGAATTTTTTTTTTTGAAAGTAATTAATACGAACCCTAAAAGCCGATCTCCATTATTATTTATTTTAACTAAATTAAATTGCTCAACACATTAAATAACTCATTGCCCCTAGTTATCTAATTATTATTATATCTTTTTTTGTTTTGAGTTTACTAAGGTCATCTCAAATTTTTACACCCCCCTTGTTTGATTTTTAATAATTTTCCCCTAAGTTTATTTATTTACCACACACACCACATAGGTTAATTTACGGTCCATTAAAATTCTCATGACTTAAAAGGTGTAGGATTTATTGTGAGCCCTAGGATCAATCTAATATTGACCCTAGATTGGAATTTCACCCTAAAGTTGCCCTAAATAGCTCTATGTTTTTATTTCTCTTCTATTCCTCT
The DNA here is from genome assembly GCA_018340775.1 of Taxus wallichiana var. yunnanensis. Classification (NCBI taxonomy): domain Eukaryota; kingdom Viridiplantae; phylum Streptophyta; class Pinopsida; order Cupressales; family Taxaceae; genus Taxus; species Taxus wallichiana. The sequence continues at coordinate 89,986,924 of CM031239.1, forward strand.
TATCATTTTGTTTTGGTGTTGTCATTTGAATGAATAGGTTATGGAGGAGCCAAGAGAGAAATGGATTCATGGGTTTTCTCTCTTTGATGAGAAGGATCTTACTAATATTTCATTCTTATTTTTCTTGTATGCTTATTCAGTAACCGAGATCTCCTCTGGTTTGGCTCTTCTTTTAAACCCTTTGGGTTATTTCATTTATTCATTTTTATTATAGGGATAAGACTTACTGATTTTATATATTTATATATGTTTTTAGATAACTCAATGGCCAATCAGCAGATTTACCAGGAGCTGCGGTTAGAGAGCATGTGGACGACGCTTAAGAAGAGAGTATGCAGCAGATTTAGGAGGGTGGGGACAGTGGTTTGGAGGAGGAATGCCAACGCGATGGTGAAGGAGAGGTATACGCATGGGGATGGGGGAGAGGGGATTGTGCGGGGCGGAGGGGAAGGGTCGGCGCGTGGAGAGGGGAGAGGTGGCGGTGTAGGGTGGCGGTGGAGCTTCGTAGGGTTTGGGGGTTTGGTGGAGGAGGCGCCGGTTGGGGAGGGGTCCAAACCTTTCACCGAACCTTCCGACATTAAAAATTTCTTGTTTAAAATTTACATTTCTTAATAAATTTTATACTTTATTTTATATATATATATATATATATATATATATATATATATATACAATCTATTTCATATTAATCATTAAGAAATAACTACACATATTATATATAATAATATTTATTATTATGTGTCTATTTAACATAACATTATATACAATTATCAATATAGAAATATATAATAAAACAACAAGTATAGTAATTTGAAAATTTTCAAAAAGAGTGTATAACTAAAGTAACATCCTTTAAATAAAAATGATCGATTTAACCTTATCGCATTTATATTTAAAAAAATGTAACTATACAATTTATATCTAATAACATTATTAACAAATGAAGATTAAAAAAACTATTTTTTTATTTTGTTTTACCATTTGTAAAAGAAAACTTAAATAAAATAGTTGAAGTAGGGAAGAGTTTTGAAATTTACTTAAAAATTTGCAAGGGAGAAAGTTAACTCCACATTTAGATAAATTCTTATACTTCTCATGGGAAGGAAATAAAGAAGAAACTAACTTTCATTCCATTTATTTATATTACCAACAATTACAAAAAAATGTTTTGCAAAAGCGGAAAAGTTTTCCATTCAATGATAATCCCAAAGATTAATGCTATGGCTAGATTTCCTTTCTAATGCTCTAATCAAAATACATATTTCAGATTTTTAAACAAAGAGGATATCCACAAGTAACATAGTTTCCTTTGAAGAGACTTTTTTTTTCAATAAACAACTTTTCCTTCCAAAAAGGAGTTTAAGTCACTACATATTAGAGTAAATAACTATTTTACAAGCTTCCATTATCAAGAGTTTAAGTTCCACATATGCAAAATATACCTAATTACAAAAACTACTCAAGAAGATTTATTACAAGATTCTTTGCAAGCTTGAAGAGAGAGATTTCTCAAGCAATCATTACCACGTTTACAAATAATGCTAAATATAAAAGGATAATTTTACAAGGAAATGAAGACTTCCACATAACCATACTCTTCAAGATACATTGACAATGGTGTCCATAAAAGGAGAAGGAAGCAAAGGAAATCCAAGTTGACAAGAGACTCCAAATATCCCCACATGATCTCCAACTTCAAAAGTTTCCAAGAATCCAACACAAGGAGAAAAACTTGATTAACCACCCAACCTTTAGGCATCATTACATTCCTATCCAAGGTTGGAAGACATGCTATCCTCCCCCAAGCCCATGGGAAAGAGGACTACTATCCACAACTTTGCACAAGAGTGAGGGTGAACAACCAACATTACATTCACATAAAAACAAGACAAATATTAAAACAAGACACCAATTTTGCAAAGATGAAAAGAGGAGAAACCATGTTCTACCTCTAAAATGGGGAAGAGAAGAAAGGAGTTCTCAAAAGTGGCAACCAACAATAGTTGAACAAAACCAAGATCTCTACACCCTCCTTATTCCTCCAAAATCCTTCCACCCTCCTTATTTCTCCACCCTTTCACCAAATCCTTCTTGGAAGGATTTTCAAACCCCAAAGGGATTTCCTCACCAAGAATGGGGAAGGAGGTTCAAGCCATATGAACCACCTTCCCCACCTCAAACCATTTGAGGGGAGTAACTAAAATCCTACAAGGCTTTCCCATCAAGCCATGAGGATTGAGAGGGAAAAATCCCTCTCTCTTCCCCCACAAACTCCAAAACTCCATCATGCCATATGATGGAGGGAGCAAAAACAAGTAAACAACAAATAAAATCTACATGCAACAACAAACATTTCCAAGTAAACAAAACTAATATCTAGTATGACATAAAACACACAAATAAGCTCAAGAAGCCTACCTCCAAAAGCTCTCCAACTTCTAACTTTTCCACTTCTTGACCCAAGCAAACTCTAGCTCCAAAATCCACAAGCCTCCAAGAAAAAGCTCCAAAAAAAGTCCTCTTCTTTCCCCATGAGGGAGAATTTGAAGAGGAGCAAGCAAAAATCCTCACAAATGAGGGGGTGACATGTGTCACCCCTCTCTTCCCTCAAGGTCAAAGATTCTCAAAATAAAAGAGAGAAAGGTTAAAATAGCTTTTAACCCTCTTCTCCCAAATTACCCAAAATGATAACAAAACAAACTTGTGCAACTTTTAACAAAGCACACTTACCCATCCACCTTACATGGATGTGACCAAAGGAAGGAAAAATGGGAGGGAAAACTCCCTCTAAGCCTTGGAAATAAGCCCCCTACCTATTAGGTAGGGTCTAAGGGCCCATTTTCATGCTAAGGGAACTCCCAAACTAAAAAGGGGTCCCTAAAAATGCCTAAAATAGCCCAATTTCGGGTTTGGCACACTTGGGCACAAGGGTAGAGGGTGTGGGGCCCACCCAAGGGTTCACATGTGACCCTAATCCCTTTTGATTAATTACATCATTATAAAAACTTAAAAATTTAATGAGAGTGGGGCCATTAATTCCCCCAAAACAAGTTTACAACACAACTAAACGCATACTAAGAAAAATTAATAATACAAGACATAGTCTGATACAAATGAGGGTCACTCATGGTGCCCAAAACAATAAACTCTAATACTAAGGCCACATACAATAAACACGGCTAGAACTTAGCCCGTGGGCTGCTTGTGCAAAATTGTGTAGCTGGCATGAATCTCACATTCTCCTATGACGTGTCACCTGCACACTCATTGCACACATTAACCGCACTTGTCGATAAAATGTGAATCAACTACTCAATAAGAAATAAATGAATCTAAACTAGCATATCATCTTTCTGGAATTGAAAATGTGACAACATGCACAATTATACACAATTCACCATAAGTTAGACATAATGATAAAGTGACATATTTCCATAGAATCCAAACATGCAACTACACTAAACATTTAACGTATCTCAATTAGGTCTAAACAAAATCGTTATAAGCTAATGTCCACAACATCGAATGAAAATAACATGCTACTAAATTCAAATTGGCGCTACACGTGCAAATATGCATCCATGTCCAAGAAGGTCAAAATCATAACATCGCCAACATATATCAAATCCATGACCAAACATGTCATGAGGAAGGAAAACAATGGATACTAAAGCTAAAAAAATGTGGGCACTACAATTAATTTGGTAAAAAAAATTAATTAAATACATTTCAATTTGGTGATCACTTGGACGAGGATTAAATTTTTGCTTCATGTTGTCCCATCATCTACTGATTGGAGAGAATGATGTTCACTTTCAATTACCATTAAACTGCCATTCTAAACCGAGTTTGTTTTCTATTGAATTCTCCGGGGAATCTATATTAATTCTTGATTTTCTTGGTTGTTGTGTGTATATCTCAAAGCCCTTTGTTGAAAAAAATATTTGTTTGTGTGATTACATTGAAAATTGCTTAAGATACTGACCATCGAGGCATGTAGTAGTTTTTTTTATATTGCTGGGTTACGAGACCATGAATTAATTCTTGAGTATTTGAAATATCATTTTTAAATACTTTAATCCTTCTATAATGTTTTCTAATCATTTTAAATATCTTGGAGGCATTTGAACCATGGTGGGCCCATTTGATATCACGGGGCATGGTTTATGTTGAGCCTTTTAATAGTTAGCTCGGCCAGACGTACAGTCGAGTGAAACCACTCTTTTCATTACATTTACGGAACTCTTTTATACGTTGCTAGTTTTTATTGTATAGGAATCATTGAGTGACCTTGCCATACCACCTCTAACTTGGCACCATGTGGACTTTTCACTCATCACCGGCTTCCCAAGTGTGCGAGTTAGCATCTACCAACTCAATGTCCTTATCATCTCTTGTGAGCTTCACGCTTTGACTTCATTGACTTCCATGTTGCATTATGGGCCACTCAAAATTAACTCACACGTACTTGTGCTCTCCAAACACTTCCACACCCATAAGGTTATTCGCACCATGTTGACCTGCAGATTCGTTGACTCGCTTTTCGCCAACTTTGCATTGTGTCAAACATCTTGTACTTTAGCATCCCACTCATCAAATGGGCCATTTGTGCCATTTATCTCTGCCTCACCCACACATAATAGAAATCAAGTGTTTTGTACCTTTATGTCCCTTGAAGCTCAAGTTTATTTAGGTCACCTGGGACCCGATTCCCCGCATTCGCTACTTAACTCCTTGATTAGTGGTTTCGGGCATCTTTGGCCCACGATGCACAACTCATTTTGGGCCATTCGCGTCGTTTACATCCGACATACCCGCGATGCACTCTTTCATGGAATTTTAGGGTTTATTTGCATGAATGTCCTTGGGCTCTCGGGACATGATTTTCTTCTTTTTTACGAAATTTTTTGGATGTGGCAAGTTTGGGTTTCTTTTGCATAGATGTCCCATAAGCTGCTCGGATCATTCAACTATGTCGAGCCAAGCTTGAACTCTTTGCATTTATATGAAACTTGACGGATTCTTTTTATTCTTTCAGCCCTAATCTTATGCCCAATAAATGGCTTGATGCAATCCTAAACATCATGCCGGACTCGTTACTTTACACGCGATGATGATAAGGTCCTTACCAAGCATTCACGGCCTTTATTTTGTTTAGTGTTCATAGAGTTCTCGAATGATGTAGTCCACCTCTTTGCCATAAGTGAGTTCCTTGATATCAACATATAGCTTGATTAAGAAGGAGCTTGACTCCCCAAGTCACCATGAATGCTCAAAATGATCTCGACCGCCATCATCGTATCACCTGAGTCAACTCGATAAGTCTAGGTTATACATTAGTTTTGATCTATGTGCAAAAGATTAGAAAAACATGCCTCCTAAGTGTGACTTGGTGTTACCTTGAATCGGTTTAGCCACCCAAAGATTTTGGCTACAACAAAACCATCTCAACCATAACTAGTTCACAATGCCTTTAAGATGGCTCAAACACAACTCGGTTTGAATGCTCCGGTCTGATAAAACATTTCAGCCATCTATTAGGAATATCTTGGGGCCATCATCTCGACCTTTCTAGCAACTTGTCTACCATGTGTGATAAGAGACTAGCTCATTCTGGCTCAATGTAAATTTGCATTACCATGAATTCACTATTGGCTTGGTTTGCATGTTCATTGTATAGATCAACACTTTGGTATCTTAATAGATTCAACAGAACTAAAACCCTCATGGTAGATTATTGCCACAATCTATGCAAGAGCTCAATCTTATGAATTGAATCTGAGCCATACCTCCTCGCATTGCTTCATCGTAGGCTAACTCGGCTGAGACTCACATTTTAACTCAATGGTGTGAGTTCCTCACTATTTCGATCCACAATACAAGCTCGGGTGGAACTCACCTTCTTGACATTGTGTCCTCTATTACACTCATGAATTCCTTTAATGAGCTCAATATCTATCCCATGGCTCAAGCCAATGTTCTAAACTCGGGCTCAGTTTAATCCCCGTGACAAAATTGAGTTAGTATATATGAATTTGTCATGGGGACCTAGCTCTTTCATCCTTGATCAATACAAACCAAACTCCTTGGGTCTACCTAGCCCCTTATAAACTCTCTTGAATCCATTTCTTTATCACTTGGCTCGGCCAAGAGTTTATCTACAATGAATCACGAGGACATTGTTCGGCTTTACCGGGAAGTTATTCATGTTAGCTCAATCACATGAATTAGTATATGGTATGAGCTCCCTGGTGCCTTTTTCTTTTGCCTTTGTATGGCCACTTTAAGGCATTCTTTGGAGTACCCTCGAGCTTAGCTCATTTTGCAATGCTTATAACTTTGTTTATTAAATGATTTGCTCGGCCTAAAAAATTAGTGACTCATTGGGCTTTCTGACATATAGAGCTTAGTTTCATGATGCAAATAGATTGGTCATGGAGTAACTCGGTCTGCCTTTTATATCATTGGAGCTACTTGGATTTTCAAATGCACAACCTGTTGTTCTTTTCCACATCTTAACATTCTTTATTATGAACCTAATGAAATGTTGGCCAGCCCAATGCACCACATTTCAAGCTTGGAAGATAACTCGGCCTATTTTCATGAAATCTCGGTTGTTCTCAAGACCAACTTTCCCCCGATGTAACCTTCTTTATGCATCCTAATTGACTCCATTTTTACAAGGTAGTTCGGTCTCATAAAGGAATGACATAGGCCAACCATGTAACTCGGTTTGCATCCAAATGGATTCATGCACATTATAATAGCTCGGCCCTTTAATGTAGAGATCAGTACAACATGATCAATATGTATCTTCCCCTCAACATAAAACTATTTCGGTTATTACAAGAGTAGCTAGGAGGTTTTTCTAGAGCAATGTTCTTGATTTTTCCATCTTACCTAAAGGTGGGCCTCTTGGAATATCCACAACACAGTATCTAACCCAAAAATTTAAAATTTAAAAAAATTTACACCATTCTGGAATGGGTGACAACAATTGGCTCTTTCTGGGGACATGGTTTAGATTGAGCAACTGCCTTGAAACAAGACATAGCTCAAACTCTAGAATCTTGAGGTTTGAAATATAATAGTGCCTTATCCATTAGGCCAAGGCTTATTACAGGGAAACATTCTCTCAACACACACAGCTACACCAAAGGACATAGACACGGGAAGGGAA